>CM042323.1:27675739-28275739 GCA_023566125.1 Zingel zingel | reverse complement strand
GACAAAAGATAAAATAGTTTGCAAAAACCTTTATGTAGATTTCTTTCTTTTTTGTTGTGCAAATAGATGGTGTGGAACAAAAAGACAGTGGCAGTGGCAAGAAAAAAATGAAGAGGCTGAAAAATGACACATACATAAAGGATACAGTGCAAGAGAGACAGGAACTATGATACACATTTCATGTGTATCTGTGTTGTTTATTTATATCTGCAGTTCAAACATGCAAGTGAGCATGGATGAAAGACATATAGAGAAATGGACAGATAAAGACAGTAGATAATGCCTTGCTTTGAACAAAGACATGGCCCTTTGCAGACGGCTTGTTAAAGCTGCAGAGGATGAGTCAGAGAGCAGTCCCCTAACAGGAGACCTTGTTGTTTGGAGTCCAGTCTGGTTTCATCTTGTCAGGCTTGCTCAGGGCAAGTTTAAAAAAAATAAATGCTGCAGAGGAAGTCTTCTTCATGTTCTCATCTTGACATTTTCTTCTCCATTAAATCACCTTGAGGCTCCACAATAATTTCCTGTCCCAAGATAAAGTAGTCATCAGTGTTAAGTAAACTATCACCCAAATGACAAATGATCCTGCTTCTCTTTAAGATTTATTTTATTCATTCATAGTCATTTGCATTATTTTAGAAAATATACTGACATACATCAATGCTTGTTGTTTTTTTTACACACAGATATACATACAGTTGCACTGCAGCTAGTCTATATCCATGACGTTTTACTTCCGTGATTGATCCGTTGCTGCCGAAATTCCGCCGGATGTCACTCTTTATGGCCGGATGTCTGCTACCTTCCGCTTTTTTGTGTTTTAACTCTGGTCGATTAATGAGGACTATGGTTTACTGCTCCTCAGATCTCTGCAGGTTAAATCCAGACAGCTAGCTAGACTATCTGTCCAATCTGAGTTTTCTGTTGCACGACTAAAACAACCTTTGAACGTACACATGTTCCACCAAAACAAGTTCCTTCCAGAGGCTATTTTGCAGCGGCACCAGCACTTTGTGCAAGTAGATTGCGATTGGTTTCAAGACATGCCAATAAACCAGAGCCCAGACTTTTTCTCCCATTCTATGTGAACTAGCCAGACCCTCTTCCACAGCGCTGTCGAAGAAGGTCTGGCAATGTGAGACTTTACTGCAGCTGACAAGAACAATTCCAAGTGAAAATGTCTTTAATGGCCAAATGCGTAAAAGGTCGACAATAATTTCATTTCAATTTTCCATGAAAGCAGTGCAAGGATCAGATGACAACAACAACAACTTCATCATCTGTTTAGCCCATAGCCTTGTTACTGAAGCATGAACAGGGTAAGGCAGACAGAGAGGCAGTGCTTCATTAACCCAGAATTACTAAAGTATTAACTGTAGTGTTGAAATACTCGTACTGAAGCATATTGCTTTTTGTCCAGCATTTTACAATTTTAATATCCTGACATTTTCTGCAAAACATTCATTTATCTCATTAAAGTTATTAAAAAAAATCCCAATAGACTACTGACATTCCGAAGATAATATGTTAAAGATGAATTGCTCAATTTGAAATTTACTTCGGTAGCATTTTTCCAAGTAAGTTTAATTTCACTTATAGTTAGTAGGTTAACTGATTAATGTCCTCTTTTCTTTAACACAGTGAGGTACACTATCGACATAGATAGTGTTTAACATGTATCATAGTATGACAAAGTTAAGATAATATTAGTTAAGAGACTCCACAGAGACCATAATCACTGTTAGTTGTTATTAAGCTTAACCTCTGTTCGGTAGAGACGCACTGTTTCAGCCAAAGGGGAAAGCTGATGTGTAACCAGCCTTTATTTCCTGTATTTCTATACAGCACACAATGGAATTTACTGCTTCAGAAACTTCAGCATAATGTTTGTTCTTTCTTTTTTTATAATGATTTTAGGAAAGGGGGGAAACTGGGCAAATGGATAGGCTTGCATAGTGACATATTTAAAACATGAATAACTCCTTTTTTAAAAGTTTATAAGATTAACAGATGTCTCGTGCCACATGGATCTATTCTTGGTCTGCTGTTATTAAGAATATATGTACCACTCTTAACACTATTTTTGTCACTTTTATGATCCTTCTTTGTATATATATTAAGAACAAATGTTCTCCAAAACTACTTGACACTCTTCCTATCATTTAAGCTTTACATAATACTCTAAATCCCTTTTGTTGAATTAAACAAATATATAAGAATTTAGTTTGATTGTGCAGTGTAATTTAAAATCCACATGCAAAAATGCTCTAAGTCTGTAGCTGCAACAGATTGACTTTGCACGCTATGTTTGTATGCACCTATAGACGCACTGTGACGCAATTTAATCCGTGCTTAAATTCATGCTGCAAGTATCAAATGATGCACAGTTAATATGGTGAACAACCCAAACAGTAATGTATGTATATAAATTAGATTATGCCGATGAGTTATGATTTATTTGGGTATGTAACCAAAAATACATCCAGTGCTGCATGTATGCATTTTCAGTATTCCACGTATGTTTTATGCCATATTTAAAATGCACTATAGTACATGAACTAAATGTATGTATAGCAAGGAATGCCCACATGTTTGGATGGATTTCCATCAGATGTGGATCAATTGTGAGGCCCCGCCAAGGCTTCTCAGTATCCGTGTGTGATAAAGATTGCAGGCGGTTAATATTTTAGTGCAGTGGAGCTGCATTTGGCGACAGCCAAGAAGTTGGGTCAGGTTAACAGGGCTGTTGCGTGCCCAAGAGAGTCTTCAATATTTGATTGCCCTTTTCTTTTTCAGCTTCCTCTTCTTTTAATGCACTTTAGAATGGATCCCCATATTTGTAGTTCAAAAATAATCCTACAGAGACCCCATCTTACACATGTTCGATGTTATTTTACTCTGTGTTTTAGATATATTGTGCTGAAAGGATTTGTGTTATGCTGTGTTATCACAGACGTTGGAGAGGTTGAAGCAATTCCCGAAAGCTGTGTATAATCAAGACAGAATAAGAAAAAAGTGTGTATATTGTGTTACTTTTATCACTATCACTATTATTATTCTATTACTATTACATTATTACTTACAGTATTGCTCCCATGACAGTTGCAGGTCTACAAAGTTAAGGATTCAGCAGTCAGGTAATGTAGTCACAGTAAACTTCAAACAGCTTCCTCATTAATACCAACCTTTACTGTCTGATGCTTTAAACCAAATGATACCAAAGGGACAAGACACTCAAAAGATGTAATCTCATCCGAGGTGGTAAAAACCCAAAGTGACAGCTTAGATCATTTGGCTGACCTTTAAGGCTGTTCAGACATAGCAGCTCCGAATTTGTAGACAAATGTTCTTTTTCAAGAGGATAGTATCTTTAAATTAGCTCTCAACAGACCAGCCCACAAGACACTGGAGCCACACTTTTATAACATCTGCAGCGTGCAGAGCCTCTAGTTCAGTAAACACCTAGCAAACCAAGAGTTTATAGAGTTAATCCATTTATGGTTGTTGTTTTTAAACTAAATAACATAAATAGTTAACATAATAATAGAATAGAAGAGCAGAAACAAATTTGTTTCACTCTGATAGACTTGAATACCTAAACTTGTTATGCATTGAAATTAAATAAATGAATCCATGCATGTGTCCTGATTTATTAAACACTGTTTTAATGAAAATGTATGTGCTAATGGTAATACTATGTTCTGAGGCCCATATGCCAAGACTTGTTAGATGGTGAGCCATCACAAGGGGAATCAGTGTCACAGGAAATTTATCAAACGGCTGAGATACAAGTTTGCTTCTTTTTTTTTTTTTTAGCTATCTCTGCTGCTGATGTCGAGATGTCATACAATAGGATATGCATACCATGCAGCCTGTCTCAGTTTTCCAGTCATTGAGCTATGATTTATTGAGCTGTTATAATAATAACCTGATCCATTAATCAATAGTGATAGATGTGCCAGGCCTGTATTCAGTTCTTCAAATCAGAATAAATACTTGAGGAGGAAAAACAATATTTATTATATTTAGGAAAAGCTCTAATATTACCTTAAATATAGAGTCTCTATAAAATGAAGGCCCATAAAGATGGTAGAGGAGTTAGTACAGGATCCCCCCCTGGAGTGTAGATTGTGGTAATGGTGGACAGACAGCAGGTGAATGATGGAACCTCATTCTCAGCTAATTCTCACAGGACACTCCGAAGATAATGGTAGTGATGGATTAGGAGGTGTGCCATGCAATTTCTGCTCTGTACGACAGAATGGCAGGTTCAGCAATGATATTTAGATATCAGCATCCACCAGCCAACTGCAGAAAGAAAGTTGAATTGGTTTGACTTGGTGCTTCGACACGCTGGCATTTCAATGAATTGTATGAATGAAAGATTTTTGTTTTTTTGAAGCTCGGACTACATTGGGCGGATGAAGAAGGGTGTGGAAAATACGTCAGAGAGAGAAGAGAAAAAGAGATAGCAGAAACTATACGTTTTTCTTATAAAAACACAAAAAATGTTGCCTACAAAAGCGTAATAACCGCTAGGAAGAACAGTAATAACTATACATTTTTTCCTTGATTTTAAAAGTCTAACCACAGGTTGTGCTTATTTCGGCTGAATGTGTAGCTGCATTTACTTCCATTACAAATGGGAAATATCTGTCCATTGGCTGCAGTTTCACCTCTCTGTAATGGTTTATAAATTATTATAATTAAACTTTATATGGTGTATAGTGGGCATGACCACTACTGTAATAGCTGGATAAATCAAATACATCTTTAATGGTTTGGATATGTAAAGTTGGTCATTCACCATTTTTTTTAATCAATTTCATAACATTTACTGCATGCCATTTACTATTGCTTTGGTTCAGGATATCCATAAATAACAAATGCGTGTGCGCGTTTGGATTTTAGCATTCATCATTATAATTGGGGGCATATTTCCACTGTACAGTTAGAAAATAAATACTGTATATATATATATATATATATATATATATATATATATATATATATATATATATATATATATATATATATATATATATATATATATATATATATATATATTACTGCCACCTTTAAAAGCAATGCATGTGAGTGCAGAAAATAACCTTCCATCCTTTTAGACTTCGTGGTATGGAACATGTTTATCAGTGGACCTGTCTCATCAGAATCCCATCAATTCTCTCCAAAGAGCCATTTGTCCTGGGCATTCTTTGTTGTCCTATCAGAGCAATGTCATGCAGGAAATTGTCTCCCAGGATGCAGTCCGGGTAGTGGGAGATGAAGAAGAAGAAGAAGAAGAAGAAGGAAGTGACAAGAGTGTTGCCCTAAATTGCTATCGATTCAGTTGTTTGAACCTTTTGCTCCGAGAGGGTAAAGGTCTAGGCGGAGCTGGGGCCGAGGTTTAAAGGAAGGAACTGTCAGCCAGTCTAAATTAAAAGTGATGTCTGTCGCACCCTGTCATCCTTCCCCAATTGTCCAGTTAGTGGGAAATCGAAAAGTGAAACATCTTGGGGATTCTCGCTGAATTGTCAAACAACTGTCACCTCATCATATCTCTTTTCGGGGGTTGCTGGGGAATATGCTGTTTATTTTCTGCCTTTTATATTTTTCATTATACTTAAGCCATTAAGCATTCTTTTTTATTTTTTTTCTTGGATACAAAATAATAATTTTTTACATAATACTATCACTGTCCACTCAGTTACTGGTAACAATACAGGTCAGCACAGTCTCGGTAATTTGAGTAATCTGGCTCAGGATAATGGATTAAACCTATTGATTCCTAAACAATGTACCGTATAATGTTTTTCCACAAATATTGATACAAATACAACTTAAAGCTCACTACCTTATAAAAGTTATTGACTGAAATAACAAGTGAGTGTCAGAAACTCCCTGCAGAAAGCAGACTGCCAAATATCCTATGATGGATTATGGCCTCCGGTCGATAAAAATGCCTGATAGTTTCTAACATAAGAAGATCAGTGGAACTATGGAAGGCAATGGCACATTGATTTACAGTATACTGTATATGTCACAACAAGCACTGAAGATATTTTTTTATGGTTTTGAGGTAGTGGTAATTTAGGCAAAAGAATAGAGCATATACACTTGTTTTGATTGACCCAAATTAATCTGCATCTTACAAGAACAGATTATTTTGCTTTTAATTGATTTGGAATAGGAGATTCAAAATGGTGTATAGTGTTGCCCAAAAATACACCCTATGTTAAACTGAGGCATAATAGCTCTGTAATACAGTCACTTTCTCCTTATTAAAGCACTCACAAATTGCTTTTGGTCCAGCATATCACAACAGGCACGACAGTGTTCAAAACTGCATTTAGAGTTTGGGGGCTTTAAAAGACAACCAGTGCTCAGAGAGGATTATTGTTTTTTAATTTTGTGTGACTGGTGTCTGTTACAAAAACATACATCAGAATGGTACCCTGCTTGAATGGGATATATTACCCTGCAAAATGGCTTCTTTGAGCTCATGTGTCAAAGTGTACACATAGCTGTATACATCTTTCAGCCCTTGTTTAATAACAGTGGGAAAGAAAGTCAGTAACAGCTGGTGTCGTATTCTAAAAGGAAAACGTTATACTTATATCCTTCTCTCATGTCCGCCCCTCCTCCTTTGTCCTTGCCTCTCTCTCCCCCTACCTGTTTCTCTCTCTCTGTGTGTCTTTTACTTTCGCTACATCAATAACATTTGAAAAATAACAAATATTTCATAGCATGCCTGTGGAAGGTTGCCATCAACCTGAGTGGATTCCATCAACTTGGGGTGATTTGCATGTCTTAAACTAGGCAAGCGCAATGCATTATGCAACACTGGCTATGCATTCTGCATACATCCAGTAGTTGAGTACATATTTGAGAATCTAACCTTTCATGGATTTGTTTTTTTCTGGGTATTTGCTTCCAAACAGAAGAAACAGGCTGTTCCTGTATATATTTAAACAGAAAAAGCTAAAAAAGTACGGCAGTAAATATTTTCTTTTTTCTTTTTAAATCTCTGTATGCAACACATGGGAGTGATTTCTCACAAAGCCATTTGCGATTTTGTGTGTAAGGGGAACCAGACTTTACTTACTATAGTGCACAGTGAACAGCTCAGTGTTCAGTGTCCACCTGATGTCTCTAGCTCAGCTTGTTTAAGTAGAAGACAGCATGCTGTGTTCTGCAAAGGAGTCTCATTGGAGAATACTGATCAGGGTGTACTCTCATGTCGGTTTGAGTGAGCCAGGCGAGTAGTGCAACCTTCCTCATCGTAGAAGTGAAAGTGCTCACAAGATAGGCTTTTTTGCAGTAACCTGAAGCACCATCACGGTTGAATGTTGCTGATACAGTCTTAGTAACAGCTTTGTTGTAGCTTGTTAACGTGAAGTAGGTGATGTGGGCTGTAATAGCTGGTGAATGGTGGATTGCAGGAGGACTGGACATAGTGTTCAATGATTAGTGTCCAGCATTAGTGTCACAAGAAGACTAACCTTGAGTTTCTCTTAGTCTCCTCCCTCTGACACAACACTCTTTCATTTCCTCATTCATTCATTCAGTCTGTATCAGGCGCATTTTGTTATCGGCATCAATACAAAAAATTGTGTTATTTTATTAACCATGTCAGGCAGACTATAAAACGTTTTTATTTCTAAAAACATGTCATTTCCTTGTGTCGACAATCCCGTTGATGAAGAAGCTGCTTTACTTCGCATGGTGTCAAATGCTTTGTAGAAACCCAATTAATTGCCACAAAACATAAAAACTTTAGTATGAATAGACAATTAAAATACTAGTAGGATCCAGCAGATAAATTACTCTGGCTTGACTCTATCAACGCACCCATAAAAAATTATTTAATTGCAACTCCTTATGTCAAAAAATATGACATGCCTAGCTTCCATCGACATTAATCTTCATCAGTCTTCCTCTCTTCCGATCAAAGGCCTGGCCATTTAAGAGTCCCAGGGTATTGATGCTTGTTTTATCACCAATCCTGGAACCTATAATGGGCCAGGTGACACTCTGCATCACTGATAGGGCAACTTTCGAACTGTTTCGACTGACCATTCACTCGTCCCCAAAGGCACAGGACAATTATTGGCACGAGCAGCTCCACTTTCATTCATTCACTTCCTATCTGACCCTTTCGGTTGTACTCTGTTTCTCATTTAGCTGCTCGCCACTAGAAAAGCTTGGCCTATCTCTATTGCTCCCATTCAGTCAACCATGTACTCTTAGTAAAGAGTAGAATATTCTGTGTTTATTACTTATCATTTACTTGACAGAGAAGCATATGGTTTGTACCGAAAATGACCTGTTTATTTCACTATAAACTGTTTTATATTTCCAATTGGTGGCCCAGGATGTTGAGCTTATTGCAGTCTACTGTATCAAGAGAACAGCGAATGTGTTTGAAGGCACCGCGAGGAAGTGAGTCCCTCACAGACAGAATGTTCTGTACCCAGTAGCATTGTTGTCTTGGGAACAATAATATATAAGACCCCAGAAAAGTAAAATCTTTCCATCAGCTTACAATGTAAGTAGTGAAAGAAAAAGTTGTACATCTACCTTGACTTCTGTAAAATAGGTTACATATTCTGGTGATGTTAAAATTCATCATACATTTCAGTTGAACCATATAACAAATGTTTCTGGATATGGATCTGTGGTGTCAGATAAGACATAGCTGCCTTCACACAGCACTCACACTCAGCAATATGATCAGATATGGCAAGTAGTTTAAAAAAATATCACGGTGTATTTGTTTGGCTAGAATGTATGGCATTCATAGAATCCTCATGTGTTGAATTTGTGGAATATAGAAAATAAGTTGAGCACTGGTAACCAACGGCATAAGATTTTTCTGCTGTAGGCCTATAATGTGCAATATGTACTCTTAAACTTAAAGGTGAACTATTATGCTTTTCCAAATTTTCTGTCATTTCTATAATGTTATAATGTTGGATTTTCATGTTTAACATGGCCAGAGCTTCAATTAATGAGGAAAACGTATTTCAGAGAAATCCCTGTGAGCTAAAACGTTTAGATTTCCCACCGTTCTGAACAGTTTTTTCTAGCCTCGGCTCGGCCTTCTACGATTGATTGAATTTTTTTAAGCTACTGCAATGTTAACATTGTCGCATGTAGCTACATGCTAACGGCAGTGAAAGATGTAATCTTCGCTACCAATGTAGTTAATTTCTCCCTAATTTAGGGTCACATTATTGTTGAAACATGTCCGGTTTGGTAGTAGGCCTATTTGTTTCAGAAGCCTTTATCTTTTAACGGTAGAAAGTGATGCTATTTAGCTACTAGTACTGTGCACTGCTTACTAGAGTAGCTGCGTGCTAACGCCAGGGAAACCTGTAATCTTGGCTGCCAATGTTATTAATTTCTCCCCAACTTCGGGGCCCCATTTCAGAAAGCAGGTTTAGTGAAAACTCTGAGTTTGTTAACCCTGAGATGAGGGGAACTCTGGGTTTTCTGTTTCAGAAAGAGAGGGAACTTCACCTCAGAGTCAGTTACTATGGTAACTTCATCTCAGAGTCAGTTACTATGGTAACTGAGCCTGTGAACCTAACCTGTTCGAGAGCAGGTTTTCTTCAAGAAACCTTGAGTTTCTCTTAGTCTCCTCCCTCTGACACAACACTCTTTCATTTCCTCATTCATTCATTCAGTCTGTATCAGGCGCATTTTGTTATTGGCATCAATACAAAAAATTGTGTTGGTTTATTAACCATGTTAGGCAGACTATAAAAAGTTTTTATTTCTCAAAACATGTCATTTCCTTGTGTCGACAATCCCGTTGATGAAGAAGCTGCTTTACTTCGCATGGTGTTATATGTCGGGAGATGATATTGAAGCCCCGACATTTTAATTTTCAGATAACTTCCTATTAGAGCGGTATAGTTTTTCTTCCCAGTCTGTTATGCAGCCTAGGCTACATAACCTTATCCGTCCTCATATCACTAACGTCACCCATCTTGGGCATGCTCTACATCCCAACAGATTATTTGTGTCATAATTCTTTTTGAAAACGGTAGTTTTCTCCACAACATTGGTGATGCGGAGCATTTTAGTAAAGCCACTGTAGCGCCATCAGAAGAGTGTGACTCGCTCTGAAACGTGTTTTAAATGTTTTGTAGTGTTCCCTGGACACAAACCAGTACGAGCCATTAAAAAGGAGTTCCACATGATTGCAGGTGAATGATAGCCTGACATTGTCATACTCAGATTCTAGTCAGAATTTGAACTTCCCAACCTCAAATGTTGTGGGCGGGGCTAAGTTTGGCTGGCATCCAGGCTAGGTGAATGATGTAAACCCTTTGAAATAAAAGATTAGGAATTATAATTATGTTAGTGATGGTGCTGCAGCCTCAGTGGGATTAGTAAGAGTAGCCTACTATAGTAGGCTACTCTTTCGTCCGCAGTATTGCACCTAAATTAAATAGATTATAGATTCAATACCATTTCACCAGTAATATTAGGCTATACTTATGATTAAATATGATACACCATATTGGAATATTTACTCTAGCAGCACTTTTCTCCCACGCAAATGATCTCTCTTTTGCAGCAGCCGCTGTGTTGTTTTTTTAACTCGCTGTTTGTGCGCATGAGTATTTCCACCGACCCGTTTGTTTGTGGTTGTTACCATGGTGAATCGTAGTGTCATGGCTCCATTCATGCTGCCTTTTTATTTTGGTGGTGCACGCGCGTGAACCTTCTCTGAGTTGATTGAACCAACTCATATCAGCTGTTCTGAAACCGAAAACTCAGAGTTTCCCATCTCAGGGTAAATCAACTCAGAGTTCAGGGATGGACTCAGAGTTTGTTAAACCTCCTTCCTGAAACGGGGCCCGGGTCACATTGCCGCTGAAACGTTTTGAAACGTCCGTTTGTGTCATATTTGGTTCATAAGCCTTTATTTGTGTTTTTCACGGTACAAAGTCCTGCCGTTGAAGCCGGACACTCCGTTCACACTGTACGGAGATAAAACAACAACAGAAGCGAGATGCGGACTGCTGACTAATCAGAGCAGACTGGGCTTTTTCGGGAGGGGGGGCTTAAAGAGACAGGCGCTCCAGCAGAGCGTCTCAGACAGAGGGGGACTACAGGTGCAGCAGCCATGGGCAGTATGAGAAAAATAAAGTGTTTTCTGAACATTGGAGCATGTAAACATGTTCTAGTACAAACACAAAATACAAGTATGAACCTGTCACTTTTTTAGTTGTAATGAGACAGCATGCAGTGCAAAGATGTACTAACCTCAGACACATCTTCCTTAGCATCAGACCTACATTTCACCGTAGTGCATGATGTGCCTCCTAACACATTCAGTGGTAGTATATGACAATGGTTTCTAACCAGTCAGTCTAATGAAGTATTTCAGACAAATGATGAAGACAGCATATTATGCATATGAGCAGTGTGACAGCCTCTCTGATTTATAATTCAGATTTAAGTCAGATTAAAGAACGGAAAGAGAGGAAAAAAAGTTTGAGAACTTTATTTTTAATTATTCATACAGATGGAATTATTCCTCTCATAATATTGTCACTCTCTGGAGAAACGTCATTCAAATTTAATAGCGGAGCAAGAGATAACCATTTGGCTTAATTCAGTGTCTGTAGTATTTAGAGGATGTGCTTCCATTTAATACCCTAATGTTTGTATCTATCCCACCTGGTTAGGCATGAGGGGCAGTTTCGGAATTTTGTATCAGTGATTCTTCTTTGTGTTTATATTGTGTTTTATTATGATAAAATACACTAATGGCAAAGAAATATATGTCTAGTTACCTGTTGTAACCATCATATTCATATGATTAAATGAGTGAGAATATACACTGTGTGCAAAATATGGAAGGTAATGAAATATCTATTCTATGTCATTGTCATTATCTTTTTATTATACTGGAAACTTATTCATAATGAATGCTGAAAGCATGCTGCCTTAGCAAGTAACTTAAAAGCATACTTAAAAGGCAATTATCTTCCCTTGCAGAAACGTACTCTCTCCCAATTCTCTCTAGAATGTTTTTCACAGTTTGTGTCACAGTTTGACATGACATGTGTACAATCTTTTGTAAACTGGTCACATGTAACTTTACTGTACTTCAACCATTCCCATTTAGTTTTTTCCAAACCTCCTGAAAACATTTGGTTTACATTCTACTTATTTGGAAAAGCAAAAACATTTTGACGCAAAATGTAATGCTGCTTTCTTTTCAACATAATGTGGAAACCTTTTTTGAATGAACATATTTGCAAGATTAAAATCACAAAATATATCTAGAAAACATCCATTGTCTTGCGTTTTGTAGCATGTCTTGACTGAAAAAATGTTGCCAACAAACCACGCAGCAATCAAGAGTTCCTCAAAACATATTTGGCAAAGGAAATCAGTTGTATTTAAACATCATTTCTAGAGGCCGGGTTGGTTTTTCATGATTAAATTGGGAAAACGTGCAAAATAAACCTTAGCATTTAGCTGTGTAACAGTCACTAAAGATGGAGGACACACTAAAGATAAAGAAGAGAACTATAAAGACTGCAGTTATATTTAGAGGGCATAACACTTAGTTTAGTTTTATGTAAATTTTTCATTCTTGATACTTTGGCAAGTATTGCAGTCTTGCTTATTTGATCTTTTGAGTTCTGGCTCGAATAGATGGCACTCACTGGTCTGGTTTAGCCTAAAGGGAGACAGCCTTTCTCCCCTCTATCTTTATTTCAGGGCAAAAGGGGCGCTTTTTCTCGCTTCCCCAGGGCTACAGCACGCTCCCCTGCCAATCAAAAATCAGTGATTGAATTAGTGCCAGGTCTGCTAGCTGGTGCTTCCGCTGAACGACGGACAGATCCAGAGTAGAGATTAGGCGAGTGTGACGTTCACCCTCCTTCAGAACTCCTCACATGCATCTCTTTCTCCCAAGCTCTCAAAGGCACCTCAGATGAGGAGAGCTCTTGCCTGACAGGCCCTGAATCATACAGCCTGTGCAGAATGCAAACTAGGCGGATGCCCATCTCTTCCTTCCCAACTCTCTAGGAAAGAGAGAGAAAAAAACGTAGATGCTACATTTAGGATGCAGTAGCAGTTCTCATGCAATTTCTAAAGACCTCTCAGAGTTAAAATGTGTTTGCAAGATAAGACTGCACATAAGATGTAGTCTACAACACAAATATGGTGTGGAATTTCATTGCACATGCTGGCAGATAACAACATGTAACTTTTTTTTTGTGTCGGTTTCAGTGGTAGTGTACGGCATCTGCTATTTCACAAAGCAAAACTGACCATACTATTGGGCTGTCAGTTTAGTTTGATTAGATAGGGTCAAATAGCCTTGTGTTTAAAGCTGTTCACATGGGAACATCCTGAGCATACAGAAGACTCTTCCTCCACTCCAGCCTAAAGTAGATTTTGCAGATGTTTAAATCCAGTGAGTCCAATAGCATGCAGCCAAGTGTTGTGTGGATATCATGCTGGGAGAGCACAAGATAATTGCTTTAGAGAGCAAACCAACAAAACACCCTCTGGCTTGACAAACAATTTAGGGAGCATTGTTTCAATAATCCACAATGCTTTCCCTGTTCATTTCAATTCCTCAAAACAACAGAGGCTTGTCTTAAGTGTCTAATGGTTCAGCAATGATTTAAGAAAGGAAAGCAAGCACAATAAAGATAGTGTGTCTCTGAACAAAAAGGCCTTGTGTAAGCTGTTAGGGAAAGAAAGGTGCTTTATTTGACTTTGTCTGGCGAGTTTTACTACCCCCATCCTGGCCAGAATCCTACACTGGAAGAAAAAAAAACAGTTCCATTAAAGAAGTCATTTAACACATCACAAGCATAATTTCAGATCCAATTCAAGCATTTTCTCAAAAATATTTGCATTTCATGTTGCATGAAATGGTAATAGATACTAGCATCTAAAATAAATGAGTTCATCCCAAACGTTCAGCTTAGTGAAAGATTTTAAATATGGCATACTCTAGATCTACTGTAACTACGATACTTCTACCTTTCTTAGTATGTGTGGTTATAATTTAAACAGCTCCACTCATTAAAGACCACTTTTATTCACACATGGTGATACAACAACTAGCTAAAAGTTTTAACAGGATGAACAGTAGAGACTTGATAATCCACAATACTATCTAAGAGTTGCTAAAGCTACAATTGTTAATGGAAACACCCAGCAAGTTTAAGCATGTGCATAGGATGGATTTTACAATTAGCATAGTCTTAAGATGTTTTTTAGAAATAAGGATTTTTCATCTTATTGGTTCCTGAATGCAACAGTCAGGGGGAAAAAACGGTTGTTAGATAGAAATTATAACAGCAATGTAGATATTTTCTTTTTTCAAATACTGTAGATGTTTTAAATGTAATTGATAGAAACAGTTGTAACTGTTGGCCTTTAAAAATACAAGCAAAGGCATAAAAATCAGCATTATTATGTTATTGGTCGATTATATTTCCTTCTAAAGACTTGGGTGTTAATGTCTGTTTATTCCATCAATTAGGGCTGAATATTTAGTCAGTCTAATTAAGCAGGGAAGACCCTCAGCTAGTCATTAATTTGATGGATGATATTTGGGTGAGCTGCAGTCAAATGCATAAGTAAATAATACAAAGTGTACCCTTTGATATATGGAGCCATTTGTTATGCGGCATTTTTTATCTGGTGAAAACTGTCCAGGAAGAAATATTCCTCCCCAAATACCACCATGAGTCTGACAAAGAAAATGTGCCAGATTCTTTTGTAACTTTAATAAAATACAGAATGATGATAAACCTTCCAACACGATGTTTAACGCTCTACAATACTAATGATAACACAGACAGCTGTACTGGCAGTGACGTTCAAAAAATGGCAAATGATAATCACATGTCATGCCATCAGCTGTAAGTAATGCGAGATTGGCCAGAATCCCATTATCATCATAGTTATTATCGACCACTGCTGTGCAACACAAACATAGTCTTAGTGACTGCCTAAAAGGAGCCAGATGTAGAGGAGGAAAGAAAGAAAGAGTCATAGAAGGATGGGTTTACTGGGGGTTTTAATGAAAGCCTTTTAGGTTTTCTAAATCCTGAGATATTTCAGGTCACAACATTACTCCAAGACCAAGTCAAAGTTAGAAAATTTTGTATTTGCAAAAGAAAGAAAGATTTAGACTTCAAAATGAAACACCTGTCTACCACTTGGGATGCAATCATATGGAGACACTGAACTTGCCATTTCATTGGATGGGGAGAAGAAACACAAGCAATGTTAAAGGAATACTAGAGAACTTTTCCCGCTTCGGTCCCCCTACAGGTTGGAAGAGCAATTGTCCATCACATTAAATTATGAAAGTTTGCCAGATCGGGTAGCGGAACTGTAGTTTGAATAAAATGGACAATGTAATGTAATGGACAATTCCGCTTCCAACCTGTAGGTAAAAGTTCTCTAGTGTTGCTTTAAGACCACACCACCACAGAGTCTTGAAACAGACCCTGTCAGACAGACTGCACTTAAGAAAGGGTATTTTACTACATGATACATCTTACTGCAGTACATATTTCTTTCAGACTGATACACAGTGCTACAAAGATTTAGGGTTTAGTCCTTTAGTTTAGACAGAAAATCAGTAGAATATTCTAATATTATGACGTGCATTGACCGTGACATTCAGCAACTGTTAGAGCTTTTACTGGTTCTGGATTTGCTGAATGCAAACACCATTTTCATGTGATGTTTTGGGAGAATTAATCTATTTAAAGCAATTCTGTGGTAGGACTATGGTAATAATTGAAAGATGTTCATTAACACTACACCTCTACTGACCTTCAGTCATTTCAGTACAGCAATACTTTCAATGTTTCATGTGAGAACAGGAAGACATACAGTGGTGCTTGCACAGATTATAGGGGACTTGCTCAGAGAAGGTCAATAATCTGCTGAACTAATATGTTATTATAAAACAAATTACAATGGTTGTTTACAATAACTTCTGCGTAGAAAACCACTGCATCATGAACATGCAATTTAACGGCGCTGAGAAAACAGAGACGAGTTATTTATGGTGTTATTCCAAAGTGTATCTCATTCATCTAAGCATGTTTGATGCATTCATATCTCATTAATAACATCATTTTCACTGCAGTCTAGTTGGAAACCTAATTTAGCCTACCTCTTGGGCCACAGACTACAGAAAATGACAGCTTGACAGCAACATCTCACTGCCGTTCAGACTGCTGACCACAAAAATAAGTTTCACATATCTCTGCTATTCAACTTTAATGCCTTAACCGGAAGTGATTGTTGTGTTAACGTGACATGATGGTGATTTGTTCTATACCTGATATTAGAGGTGGAAAGAAAATCGATGCAGAAAAGTCTTGGAAAATTGTTTCAGAAAATAAGTGTTTTTCTGTGTTCAATGTGAAATCTAGTCACTGGTTATTGATTCCAACTTTATCAAGTGGTGATAATATAGACTTATTGTATTTTCAATGTTGAGCTAATATTAAAACCATCAAACAAGAAGTTTTTTTTTTTTTAGGCAGAGTTTCAGTCATGTACTGCTTTGAGTGCTGAAAGAAATGGTTTTATCCCAGGCTAGATGTGTACTTTTGTATGTGTGCACTGTTCCAACCATATCCTCCAACAATCAATTTCTTGGAGTGCTGGATGCACTTGAGTGATGGGAGCGCAAAAGTAGTGACACTCAACCATCACGGAATGAGAACATCAAATGATTGCCTCAGAGAAATTGCTGTATCTTCAAATGTCTTTGAGAATATATCCCATCCCTGTCTGCTTTTCCTCTTCATGCTGCCCGCCAACACTTGAAGAGTTTCCTTTTGACTTATGTTATCAGTTTGGGGTTCAGTGCGGCACATAGTCTTGTGAAATGGCTGTTTCATCCAGCAGGATGCCCGTAGTAGAAATTACATTCCTTGAAGATCTTAACTGGAGATTAACAGTTACCTGACAACTCTGAAGACCTAAGAAGACTAACTCAACTCCAGTACTTTCTTTAGTTTTAAGGAAAATGGACGAGGTTACTTGACTGAACTTTCCAACTAAATACTGCAGCTGTCCAAAGTAGCTAAATTAGAACATTAATAAGACTACCATAGACATTATCCCTCTTGAGAACCTAAACTAGGTTGTTCTCAGACTGTTAAATGACAGAATGGACGAGGCAAAATGTCTGGCAGACACTGAACTCATTCTCTCTTTAGGAGTTTTAGGGATTTAGCGTTTTTCCCTGTCCCTCAATTCTGACATCCAGTAAACCGGCCTGGGTGTCCTCCATCAAAGGACAACACACAAAGGATTCATTCCCCAGAAATAATGGTTTCTAAAGTCCCTTCTGTCATTTGAGTGATGGTAATTAGCAATAACAGAGACTAGCCACAGAAGGAACTGAAGTCCTTGAGATCATTTTAGAGGATGGCAAAGCCGAAGGACTCAAATTGGAACCTTATTAGTATTTCATTTACACGCCTTTTACCTTGTTCTCCAGTGTTGCCTGTGTAATTAAAGCTCTGTCGTGTTCTCTCTCTCAGGCCACAGGAGGCTCTTTATTAAAGGCGTTTCCTCAGTCGAGCTAGTGCTGGTTAGCTGGAAATAACTGCAGCCTACTCTTCTTCTCTGATCACACAGTCAATCCAAGCTAAATCATTTGTTTTAATATTCAACAACGTACCTGTGCACTGTATTTTATTAGGTTTTAGTGAAGATGTTTTACAAGTGATAATTGAAGGCAAAGCACTTGCTATCATTTCATTATTATTGTTTTTCTCATAGTCATCCCACATCAGGGGGAAATGATTTGTTAAGGACATAAATAGAATAATTTTGTCATTTAGTGAGAAAATATATATTTTAAGAATGACCATAGACTAATGTCTGGATTAAAATAAATAATAGTATTTTAATGCAAAAAAGAGCAGGGCGTTGTGAGGTAAAGCGGGTAGATAAATGCGATGATGAGAGGTAGCACCGAGGGAATGCTGATTTTTCACTAAACTATTTGTTTTATTTGTTTCCTATGTGGATGTTTATTCAATTGACCCCAGTACTGTTCCTCCTTATTAAGATGCAGGGCCTGCGCACAGTGAATGATTGCTGCCACATCATACGTATACAAAATACTTTCTAATTAATTGTTGTTATTGTTATAGTATTGTCTATGATTGGTTTGATTGAATTTGCTTCTTGAGTCACATGCAAGGTGCTTATCACCGGCAAACCCAGAAAATAATTACTCCGGCTTATCTTCATGACCTTTGAAGGTGATGTTCTGTGCCATGACGCCTGGCTTGGAGTTCCATGAAAAGTAGCTAAGATATTCAGTTCAATACTGCCAATAGCAAAAAGTAATCTCATCCTGATAGAATGAATATTAGCACAGGGGCTTGTGCAAGGTCCCAGCTCTTCACAAGAGGCACAGTGCAGAACCTCACCAATCCACCAACCCACATGCACACCTTCACACCGCCTTCACCCAATGTCTCCATTCTCAATTTTCACACTCCATCGAAAAACTGCCCTCTGAATGATGTATGGGTGAGAACAGGTATACGGATGTCATTTTTCACCCTATCCACTCACTTCCCTCTCTCCACATTGGTAGCTGTCTGCCTGACTGGCCCTGCCGGGCTGGGGATCCTATCACACTGTGAAATGCGATCCCCAGCATCTATAGTTTTAAGAGTTGAGAGTAAATCCTTATGATGTATGCGCTCCCTGCTGGCCAGAGCTTTTTGAGAAAAACTGATCCTCCACTGCCATACAGTAGGAAGCCTTTAAATCATTAGATTTTTTTTTCAAGGCTTTAACCTGAACACGCGCAAATTTGCAATAGCTACAACCACCTACGTGCTTACATCCATACCCTCATGCATTCACACACACACACACGCAACCTCACAAACACTTGACCTCCATACCAAATTGCAGCCTCCTAGTACAAAAAATGTGGCCACCAAAGAGTGGAGAAATGTTTGTCGAACAACTGAGTGCAAGCTATAGAGCTGGTGGCCGCAGCCAAAAAAAAAGTTTATTTCTAAATTGTGTTTTAGATTCTATCCCTTGAAAAACCTTTATGCGTTCATCTTTAAAGGGGTGTGGTCCATCAGCAGTCCATCAACAACATCCAACTTGGAGTCAACTCCCACGAGAATTAACTTTTAACCAGAACTTCATCTGTGAACTGTGCTGAAAGTGGCACCACTGTATTTTTTTATACTGTTAAATTAAGTGTTAACTCACAAAGTGATAATGGGAACCTGCTGGCATCTGTTGTCATTCTGCATCTATTTTGTGATGCCAAAACGATGCATTTCCCCTGTGGTGTTATGGCATAAATTAACTAGGAATGGTGAAGTCTTTGTTGTTTAACACTAATATATATTTGTTGTATTTTTTATTATTTTCTCAGAGGCCTTGATATTATTCTCTCTCATTTTGCTCTCTTGTGCTGCCCTTGATGTAGGTAAGTGTTTGTTTTCTTATTATTTATGCTGCTGTGTGTACCTACAGTAGTTATTCATCCACTCCATTTTATCCATTCCAATTGCTTTCGGCAAGAGAGCAGTTCTGCACGCCACAAAAATTTGACAGAAAAACTTTGAGACACCCGTACTCCTTGAAATGCCTTTCTCTTGAATATTTTTTGAGTTAGCAGAGAAATAACTTTTGAGGTCCTAATTCATTTAAAGAAAAATATAAATGATTCCCATCAGATATATGTTTTTCAAACAAATTAAATAGGGAAAATAAAATGCTTTGAGTCCCATAATTACCCACTGCTTTTGATCTATTTTGTATTGACAGAAATGATCTCTCCTTACCATTACATTCCTGTATGTGTTTCTTATACTGTGTGTAGAAAAAGTGACAAAAGTCATTAAGCCGTTTTCCCCCACAACAGCAGTGTGTAATCATGGGCTGTGTGTTGAATGTCAATGGCATTTTAGTTAAACCCTAATGAAAGAACTTCATCCTTCGTGCTTCTTCTCTGGCTCACCACTGTTTGGCAGGACCGAAGGAACAACTTGGTCTGCTGTTGCCATGGATACTGTTGTATTTGTTCCAAGTGCAGCCACAGTCAGTGTTTAGATCCCTAACAACTCAGGTGCACTATTACTAAATAATGGACTGGGATGTGTGTGTAAAAAGAAGGCTATTTGGTTTTAATAATGTCAATAATAGTGATTTTATCATCTTGGCATGCTTGAACCCATAAAAGATGAATGATACGGAGGCAATATTCTTGTCAGTTTGCATGGGACATGCACTTCCTCAGTATAATGCTATATGAATCTGTTTGATGATGTGGAACGGAACTAGATTCCAAAAGGATGAAGCTAGTGAGGAGCTCAGAGTTTCAGGAAAGGAATGACTCACTTGTAACTACGATTGCTGTAGTGTAGTTTCAGTGGGATTCACACTAGAGCTCAAATAGGTCATTAGGATTCCACTCGTTTTTGATCTGGGAGGCTGCAGCGTGTTCCATTATGTTCTAAAGAGAAAGGAGGATGTTGGAGTTGTGCTCATGTTGTTCTGTAAGCCAGGGTTGAGACCAGGCTTTTCATGGATAGATGACATAACCGTTGTGCCTTTTCTTTCTTATCTTGCAATGTCCTCTCATAGTACCTTATGATCCTTCAGGGCACCACAGGAGCATTCTCTACCATTTTGGATTGCTGGTAATTAAAAATTCTTAAGAAATAGACTGCACATACTGTACTCAATAAAATAAAAGCAGCTAAAATTGCCTGTAATCTATATGTAATGTATTTATTTTCAAATTGTGGAAATAAGCTTAAGACAGAAATAAGGGAAGTTTACAGCATCTGTTAGCCGGTAATGAATGCAGACCCTTGCCCCATAGCTGTCTATCTAGGCCAAGAAACTGCTTGAAGGACTTGTTAGGACTATACCTGAATTTCTGTGGGTTTATCTTAAACAATGTCTCCCCAAAGCAGGCCTAATCTGGGAGGCTGACCCATACTGCCCCAGGCTGGATCACAATCAGGGCTGAAGCCACAGCTCTCCCACAGTCCCAGCTTTGCCACCCTTTCATAGTCAAAGGCCCAAATCCTTTAAATGTCGGGCGAACTTTGAGAGACGCCACAGCTCAGGAAAAGAAGCAGGCACTTGCAGGAAGCTTGCTTTCTCTGGGGAAAAGCAATGTCCCACTTTCAGGAAAGGGGGAGAGTACCTTCACTTAGTGCACCACATGGAGGCTGTGGCAGCAGGTATGAGGACATTCATGGTCCCAAATGGTTTTGTGAATGCGGAGAAGTGGCCTCCATCTTACTTCCGCCTGTCTCATGCATCACACTTATGAAGTGATGGAAGCTAGGGGGTTGGATCCAGAGGGAGTTCAGTCCACAATGCAAGGTGCTGGCTGACACCTTTTATTGTGTTTCTAATATAGCAATAGTGCACAACAAGAGTGCACACACAGCCATGCAGACTATGCTTAATGAATGAGTGTTTGTTTGTTAAATCCATAGACTATAAAAATAGTGGACGTAGCATCCATGATGTCACCCATTGGTTTGTGGACTGCGACGATTTTTGACGCAAGGTTTGAGCTGGGGAAGATGATGCGGCTGAGCCAGTGTTGTTTATGGTTGCAATGGCACTGCTCTGAGCCAAAGGGGGAAAGTTGCCGATTTTCAAAACTTCTGAAGCGAGTCATCCAGTAGAGATACACCGGTGGGTAAACGAGGACCTCAGGTACTGCTGCCATTCATCTGCATGGACGGCAGTACAGAAAATTAGCAAACTTTACCTTAAATTAAATTAAATTACCAGCAGTGGCTAGCTAGCTTGGTTGGCATAACGCTGAACAGGACATTATTTGGCAAACAAATGTTCCAATTAACTTTGATAAAGTGAAAACAAAGTGAGAGGGTCAAATTTTAAGAGAAAAACATGGAGTTTGTCTATTATTTTTAGTCCATTGTTAAATCATGATTTGCATATATTTTGAATTTAACTGAGGTGTTTTAGTCTATGTTGTTGTACATTTGACAGTAGTTCAGTAGCTCAATGTGTCTATATTCCTCATATTAAGGTCAGATTGTATTTATAACTGCAGTTGGACACCTGAAGTTAAATGACATTTCACCAAGGTTTTTATTAACACAGTGATTTACTGGTGTCTTGGCAAAATAAATGAAGACATATCACCGTTATATATGTTTTCATCTCAGTAGTCCCTGGCAAGTGAACAGAAAGGTTCAAGTTGTTATGTTCAATTTAGGCCTGCACATCAGGTTCAGTCCTCATTGGTATTACACACTCAGATTAGTTTTAGATTGTATCTTTCTTTTAAAATTTGCCTTCATTCTTACATTACTTGTTGTTATTTAGGGGACATATAAGGCAGTACAAAGAGCTTGTGCAGAAGCCCCTGAAGGACAATTTCAGGGGGACCTCAGGGGATAGACATCTCAGAAGTGGATAAATGTTACATTGCCATCAGGCAACACTGAAAAAGAGATTTTCCTGGGTGTCGGAGTGGAATAGAAGGTATTTGGCCGGTGAAAGAGATAAGGTAAAAGAGGATATGATGCATTGCAAACGTTCAGAGAAAAAATGGAAATGGAGAGAGAATGATGCAAAGATAGTGTGGAGGAGGGGTGCAGGAATGAGAACTATGAAAGATGAAACTAAGAAAGGTGGGAAGGCAGGGATTATAGCGACAGTGACAAGCAAATTGTGGAATGGGAGATGAATGAAAATTATGAATGTGCACACTAACACTTAGGGATACAAAGATAAAGGAAAACTTGTCTCATCCTCTGAGCCTACAGGAGGGATATTTCCTCTGTGGCCGACATTATCTGATGACACCACAGTGCCATGGCAGATGACGGCAAAGGTAGATTGCAGATGTCAACACGCTCAATTAAATTGACAGCAGATTAGTTTTAATTGATTTGATTATGTGCAAAAGATGGTTGGACTCCCTTATCTTTTCGGATAAATTCAATTGATAGTCCAGAAATGAATGATTAATGACGATTCAGATTTTTTTGGGCATACATGGGTATCATTGCAGCATCATTGTAGCAAATAGATGGAATATACAGGTTATTTCTATTCAGTAGAAAGTTGTCCAGCTGCTCCCTAAACTTTTTAGATTTAGCTGAGAGTGCCTTAAAATAGAAGAGACACATGAGAGGAAGTGTTTTCAGTAGTCTTTTACCAACATGGGTTTATGTAGTTCATGAGGCAGGGATCTTAACCACAACATCATCTTTGGGCATATTTTTCTCTTTGAATCTGCATTCCCACGCCTTGGGGAAACCGGAAGCAGGACTGAACTGAGAGCCCAGCAGTTTCTTGTCTCTGCTCCCTCTCGTCTTTTTGGCTTCTCTCTCGTCTGAGAGAAGGTCTCAAGTAGGTTAGCACTCAGTGCTTGCACAAGGGAGGAAATTGAAATGCTGAAATAAGGAGTAGCTGGGAAGAAGATGGAGGAGCTATAACCGGGACAAAATTGCACCGCCATGATGAGAAGGAGAGACATATCTGCTCGGACGCAGGGGAGTTCCTTTAATGGCCAATCACTGAGGTGTGTTGCCATCCTTTATTCTTCATTCCAATCTTGGTTTAGTGTCAAGACCAGACTTATGAATACTTCTTTTTTTTCTTGTAGTATCCACATTCCCTACAAATGACATTGCCAAGCTGAGGTACACTGGTTCGTGAGTGTAGGGATTTACTACACTCCAGAATGAAATAGGCATTCTCCTGCCTGTCCGTGCTCTGTTCTTATGAGAGATTACTCCAGGGACTTTGATCGAGTAACAAGAATTCAAGCTGCAGCTTCATTGGTTCAGGCCCAGTAAGCGGCACACAACACATGCAAGTGCACACACGCGGCTCACCCATGGAGGCACGAAAACGCGCTCACACACAACCATCTTATGCTCAAGCTAAACTATATTCTCCCCCTCTTCTCAGCAGTTATTTTATTATAGTGCTCCCTTGTGGCATATCTTCTGTATTTGTTTTGTCACACTACATCACTTTCAGTCTACTCTCCTTCAAACACTATATATTGCACAGTGTGAAGTTCCTTATTTTTTTTCCTGGTGATAGTGATAATTCCAATTTTATGCTGAGGTGTATTACACCCACTGCTCAAATTGGATAACAAAAAAGCAATGTAAACTTCCTAGGGAATCCACATCTCAAACCCATTTGATCAGTGTTTGAAAGACACATGCCGAGATCTGTTGACAATGATGTTTACATTCTGGCTGTGTAGCAAATAGCTTGTTGCTTTATGAGAAAGTGAAAGAGACATGGGAGAAACACACACCCAATTCAATAACTCTTGACGTGTGTCAGTTCCGACTCTTTTAAGTAAGTTTTTTAAGGGTTGTCACTGTACTGAGTATTTTATATAAAGCCAGGTCTCTCTGCTGTAAAATGTTCTCCCCAGCTGTGTTGCGAACAATCTCTATTTGTCTTGTCCTTGCTGTGGGGCAAACCTCCATATTTGTCAGACCTCCTTTTTAACTGTTTGTGTATCCAAACACAAACATGAACTTACCAAACACAAACATATAATATAGCAGGAATCTCACTTTACTGTATGTCATGTTTATTACACATTATTTTATGGTCATTGCTAATTTAATCACATTGAGTCACTGAATCATGTGATATAAATACTGCAGTTATCGGTAATCTATGAAAAACAGAAACAAAATATTAAATAGGAGAGAAACTTTGAGTTATAAAAATCACCAATATTGTAGTTATGTGTATTATCCGGGTGGCTTAGGATGCTGGTGATGCGAGTGAGAGAAAGTGACAGTAGATGCGGTGTGAGCGGACAAGAAAGAGAGAGACTGGAGCAGAGGAGAGTTAAAGTTTAGCAGTGAAGATATCAAGTGAATGTACAGCAGCTGAGTATGCAGTTTAAGTACAAATAAATGATGCAGCTTGTGCGAATAAATCACACGAAAAAAAAGTCCCCAGTGTGTACAGGCCTTAAACGTACAATATGTAACTTTCTGCCACTAGGTGTCTCTCAATCAAAACAATGGATGGTAAACACAGACTTTTGATGATGTTGGGAAGTTGTGTAGAATTATGGGAGTTGTAGTTTTTTGAAGTTTTTATTGTTAAACACCATCGCCGATTAGAATGCATCTGTTCAGGATCGAATATACCCATTCAAGTTTATTCACGTTATGTTTAGTAATGTTTATTCATGTCACTCTAATAAAATAGCTGCAGTTTTTAAAACATAATTACGATTTTCTTTTTTGTGACTGCATGCACGAGTTACATTTGTAATAACCTGCCTAAAACCTACACTAGACCTACATTTAAAACTTAAAGTAATCATATTCTACAGGAAAGAAAAGAAAGAACTTTATATTTCATGGACCATGCACATTGGGTAAGTGGTCAGAATACGTGACCCCACTGTAAGTGCTTAATAAAGGAGTTAAAATTGTAGGTGGTTTTCATCCCTTCACACTAATCTGGACACATGTTTTCTTATTTGGAGTCATCACGGAGAAACCAGGATGTGCAGCAGCGCCCTCTGCGATCACAGTTTCTGATGGGTCACAGCTTTCGGTGCAAGCTTCGGTGAAGTCTCTCTGCGCCATGGGAGTGAGGCAGACAGACCGGGGCTAGCTAAATTAGCATTAGATAAGTCGTCTATCTATACAGCTAACGTTAACGTTACTGGTGAACGTATTCGTAGGTTAGCCCAGCGGTTATCTGTGGTCAAAACAATCATACTAAAGCTCATACATGAACGATGATGTAACCTTATAATGTTACCCACCAAGCATTAGCTAGCATTAACGTTAGCTACTTGTCAACCAGCACATTGTACTAACGTTAAGCTGGATCAATATTGAAATAAATAAGGTCTCTATTGTCTGTATTACTGTGTTGTAACGTGGCATGTAATTAATCACAAAATGATGCCGTGTGGCAAAAAAACAGTATTACGGTTACGAGTATTTCTTTCTGTGACATTGTATGATTTACAATTACTCTCGAACGCATCATATGGGTGCCTGTGTTTTGACAGAAGTTACGAGTAACTAGAGGGTGAAAGGTTGTATGACGCCACTGACAAGTGACTAAAGGAAACCTCCTGTGTCAAAAATAAAATAATAGATTTCTCTGGGTTTGAAATTTGGTGGAAACATTTGGGATAGTGTAAGAACACAACTTAAAAAAATATATAACATAGGTATGGTCGTTTTTAGACATTTTAATGCATAAATGTTACATATTCTACCTTTTAAGTCTCACAGATGACCTTGGGCACACACCTCCTAAATCTCAACGAGTCATGGTGACCTGATTGGTTGATCCAACTCCTGTCGAGAGGTGGATTTGAAACGGTGAACAAAATAATGTAAACTCTATACTCAAAATCAGTACATGTATAATATACAAATATACAATATAATAAACTACAAACACCTCTGAACATCTCTTACATGTTCACCTTTGTGCAGCCCAAAGAATCATTTTTCATACAGGTATTATGTTCATTTGAAGTAAATGATTCAGGCCCTGGCACATAGACCCAAGCACATTTGACGTTGAGTGCAAAGTTACTTTGAGAAGGCATGACGGCAGGATAAGTGAACCTGCTCAACATCAAGTCCAGGTTTTTCTGTGATACAGACACATCTTGTCCAGCCTAAGGACTTTGCTGAGGAGATTATGATATTAATGCTAAACCCTGTGTTTAACTCTGGGGAAATCAACAGACTTTACCCTTTAATGCAGCATTTCCTATGTTAGTCCTATAAAAGGATCCACTTCTCCTGAGAACTTCATCCAAACAGACAACTATTAGCGCTATGAGTGCCTTTGTCCCAGGACTCTGTCAGAATCTGACCCGATCTGATCACCACTGGGCCATGTCAGAGCAGATTTTCAAAGAATTACCCCTATGGAGTCTAAAGAGGACAGTGGAGGACACTGGCGATGGCTGATCCAAACTATGCCCTTTTGCCCCTGTATCTGAACAACAACTGAACTAAGACTAGTTGCTGGGCATTGATAACTACTTTGTCAGCTGTATCTGCTACAGCACTGGTTCTCAAATTATTTTCAACTAAATGCATTAAATATTATAGTGTATAATTATTTTAGGAATTATGCATGAGTGATATTTTCTAAATTAAATTTTTTTTTAAATCGCATGTACCCCGTGCAGTATTTCAAAGTAAGAAGTGCCTTCCTGACTGGTTCATCAGTCAAATGGTGTAGGTGAAACCTGAGAAACAATTCCAGTGTATTGGAAGTCGTATTGTTGAGCATCCTCTGAAGCCATAGTTACTGCACCTTCTGCTGCTATGCTCCCTCCTGCTGCTTTAGTTGCCTCCGACCCGGTCGCTGCTTGTAATCCACTTTTCCAGACTTTTTGTTGTTTTGCATCAGTTTGACCCACAGGTCTAGTGTGCAAGTCTGATTCTTTCTCTTGTTTGTATCCCTCATCGTCTTGTTTTTCTCCCTGGTGCTTTTTTAGGTTTCTCTCTTGGTCGTTTGTGCCCCAATTCATTTTCTTTTAGCTTGGTGGTCAGTGATAACATTATATTCTGTAGCTCAGGCTCAATTTCTGGTACCCGCCTTCACGCAACCTTTCAACTGGCTACATATAAGTGATTGTGTTCATTAAAAGGTACATTTGGGCAATTCTCAAATGTTTGTGGCTGCATGCATAAAATAACTTTTGAAAATAACCAAAGACAAATTATTATTATTTTTATTATTATTATGATTATTTTTTCTCATCAGTAGCAGCCCATAGTAAGTCCATATCTTCTCATACTGTTGAACTAGTTCAACTACGCAACCTTTTTCTTACAGAATACCATGGCCCTTCTTTCCCGCTATTCTCTAGAAGAATATACACTCATTCTTTTTATGCACTTATTTGCTCTGTTTTTCTTTATTTTGTATTGCTCTAACTGACAAAACCCACCTGTGGTTAAAGTTTAAGAAATTGCCTGTTAGAGGGAGAGAACATCTTTTTAATGGACTCCACACAGTGGACTGCCTGAAGATTAAGCCCCTACCCCTCTACCGACTGAGAGAAGGCTCAGTGCCCTTCCCTACAGGATCACAACAAATAAAAGAACTCATCTTCTCTGGGGCTATTTCGCTGTTGAACAATACGTTAAGGCGTTTGACCAGTCCTTACACTGTAGACCTTCAGCAGTGTTGTCTGTTTAGAACAGCAGTCTCAATGCATGCTGGATGTTTTATACATCTAAACAATACTCAGCCTTCTTTTCCATCACGTTGTGTGTTTTTATCTACATGTTCTGCTGTTTAACACTGATTAAAAAAAATAATAATAAACAGACCAATGGGGCATAATGAGGTTTTCTAGAGATGCATGTTTACAGTTAGTCAAGCCACACAAGCATAATTATACAGTGTGTAGTTGTCTGTCTGACAAGATAGACTTTTTTGTGACAATGGGAAATTTGCCTTGGACATCACAGTAAAACAGTAAAAAAAATCCATCAATTTCCCATGCCCATCTACATCAGAAAAAGTACACACATAATACAATATATAAACAGTGATCAACGGCAAGAAGGACAGCTACGGCATACGCATATTATAGCCTTGGTGGAGTTAAGGGCTTTAATGGACAAGAGGACAAAGAAATGTTTGAAACAGTGAAGCCTGCTTAGGGAAACCTTGTGCTGTCTTTCTGAGGGGAGGGGAGGGGAGGGGAGGAGCTGATACTCATGGAGAATATAAGTTGGATCTGAGAAGATTTTTTTGGGTCTGTCTACCTAGTGTATTCGCAATAGAGCTTTATGTGCAACACGTGAACCAAAGAATTCACAATTCAAAAGTGTAATTCAGCAACTGTTACACCTTGTCTCCAAGACAGCAGCACAACAGCAGTAGCTGTAGTTGCCTGTCAGCGTGTACCTTACATCAGTTCAGCAACAGTACTTTTGTGCATTCAGAAGTGTTTGGTAAATGTTCACAGCCCAAAACACAATGTACTTCAGCATGTAAGCAGAATAGTGTCGTTTTTAAGCCTACAAACATGATTTGGATTGGAGTTACATGCATACATGCGAGTGAAGCGTAATTAGTTATGAGATCAGTGTGGAGCACAGCTTGATTGATTAAAACGGATGTACATATGTACCATTAGATAGACAGGAGACAGAGGACTGACAATGAGGCACAAAAGTGTAGTGTTCGGGTAAGGTGTTAGGCATACATGATTATTTTGGACTCCATCAGTGGCAGGGTTGAAAGAACCACTGTTTTTTAGTAACACTATTCTGAGAGAAGACTGTGTCTCTGAAGCCATAGCTGGTGGCATTTTGTCACCACTGGGGAATTGTTCCAGAGTGTTGGGACTGACCGTGGGGTGCGGTTTTGCTGATGCAGCAACAACAATGTCTCGATTGTGCTTAAATTGTGTTAACCTTTCCACAGAGTCCAGTGTTAGTGGAATTCAGAGCGTAGCTTGGCTCATTGGATTTGAAATCCTCTACGGCAGCATTTAGACCTGTCACTTAATGCATCCCAGCATGGTCAGATGATAAGAATCACATTGAAATGACAGGTGTAACCACAGCTGCAGTGATGTTACATAAAAATAGCCGCTTGTTAAGACCCAGCACACGCAGTGTTTTCTGCGGGGTGCATGAGAAAACTGTCACCTGTGATTTGCATTGCTCTTTTCATACTTACTGTAGCAAAAACACACAAACAATCAAAGTCTACAGCAGTAAGTCATACACATTCTATGCACATACCTTACACTATGCACATACAAACAAAAGCCATAGAGGGTGGACATAAGTGCATGCACCATCAGCACCATCATTATTTCCTCAGTCACTAACGCAAGTTACAGTCACGCGTATGTGTTCATATTCTCAACACATACACACACGATTATTAGAGGTCGACCGATATGGGTTTTCTCTGGCCGATGCCGATTTAGAAATCCAGGTCAGCCGATGGCCGATAAATGCTGCCGATTTATTTTGGCCGATATTTGGCCGATACGTGCTTGTTTTTAAACCTCTATTTGAAAGATAAAATGTAACACTAATATACACAGAATTTCTCAACAAAAACATTTATTGAACACTTCACCAATCTACACTTGTATACTTCAATTAAAAATGTATAATGTAAAAACATACTGTATATTGTATAAATAATGTCTGAAAAATATATTAAATAAACAAAACAGGTAAGAAGAAAATAAACTTTGTCAAATAAACTTTTCAATGAAAAAATAAAGTTTAGTGCACTTAGCAGCATTTATTAAACTTCTGAGAATACAAATCTGCAAGCTTCACAGAAAGTGACATGTTATTATTAATCTCTACACTATTTCCTCCTAACTCCTGTTGAATCACATCAGACTAGGGCTATCTAAAGTCAATTCTTGTTCACCTTGTTTGTTAGAGCATTGTTCATTTGTTGAAGTGTTTTATCTGTGTTTTGGGGGTCCTACTGTTACATGTCCTGTTGCACTCATTAGGATCTTATCTGAGCAGATTTCTGTCATTCAAACAACTCTTAGTTGTAATTTAAAACTCGTCCAGACAATTTAATAAAATGAAGGGTTTTATTCGTGCTCGAGTCCATAGATGCAGTTAATGGCTACAGGCACGGAGAACCGAAGGCTCTGTTAGCAATGATTAGCTCCGTTAGCGGTTAGCTCCGGTGGCGGTTAGCTCCAGTTAGCTCCGTTATAGGAGTGGATGAGACTGCCATGGACAGGGGTAACAACCAGACTCTGATAAATGACATTCGGGGAGCTTCCACAGCGGTGTGGCCGCGGTGTTTTGTACGGTTTTATTAGTACAGTTAATCCCAAGGCAAGAACACCAGTAATATGCTACTACTAACGGTAGCATCTGAGCCTGAAGTGACTGTGCGAGACACACGCATTGGCATAAGACTTCACGAGGGGAGGGGCTGGAGGCTGCTGGTCTGGGTGCGCTGTAAAAAATGTCGCCTATTCATGTTTTTAACACTAGGCTTCCCGCAGATGCACCTGCCTATTAATCGGCTTTATATACTGGGATATTGGCCGATGCCGATTATGTAAAAAAAATGCCAAAAATCGGCCGATTAATCGGTCAACCTCTAATGATTATTGCCCTTGCTTACACAGTATAATATCTTATATTACATGTAAGGCAGAATAAATGAAGCCAGACTTCCAGTATTCCCCCTGCTCTCATTGGCAATCTATTCTTACCTAATTATTTGGGGGGTGGGCTTGAAACCTGCCTTAATTTGCCACTATGCAGTGTGCAATTAATCAAGGCCCCTGCTAACTGACAGCCTTAATGGATGCACTCAGCTCCTCTGTGATTGTCTGCTGGCTGCCTGTTCTTTTAGTGCGTAGCCTCAGAACTCAGACAAGCATACCCTTCAAGAGCGGCTACACATACGAGGACACTTCCACTGATTTGAATGGTGTAGCGGAGTGCTGAATGAGTACATTCATCTTTGCTTACCCACACCCACCTTTCAGTTGCACTGTGGTAATAACTGTGTTAGAAATATCAGCCTTTGATTCTTTATGATACAGAAAGGCTCATACTCAACTGAAGCGTTTGTGCAAGCAATTTGGATTGAGTTAAAACAATTCCTGCTTTTCCGTTTGCTTTGTTTTTCCTTTGAGCAGAGGGATGAAGTTTCTGTGATTATATAAAAGAGGGAAAGCAAGAGATACAGAGACAAAGGCAGGCATTCCTGCTTTTAAGGTTTCCAAATAGTCCTCTGGCACTTAAGGTTTCTACTGCACTCAGATGAAGAGAGAATGTGGATGTTGCCTGAGGTGTAATGCAATGACAGAGATGTGGCTGCGTTTACACCTGAAAAAAGATAACTTGTCTGAGAAAGTCTGCATTCTCCAGAGGTCTGACCTCTACGAGAATGTGATGGAGTGTTCTATAAAGCATTAGTTCCAAACTTTAGGGCACAATTCAAGTGCATTACACCTCCAGAGAGACCTTTTCATGTTGTATCACAAGGTCAAACATGGGGAATATAGGGCTAATGATGGCACTTAAGAACTACAACCACTTAAACTTTACAGTTACTCTTAAGTACAATAAATGCAGTGGTTTTTTTTTTTTACATGGAAAACTGGCTGCATTTTATTTTATATAACATCACATATGTGTGTTGACTAAAGGACCTTTCATCTGTCCTATAGTTTCTTCCTCCACTCTGACTATGTCTCTGTTGAATCAGGTGGTAAAAATAGTTTGTTATAGTTCAGGTTTCTTTGGCTCTGATGTTTGGTGAAACTACCATGCATCCTCTTCAAGAGTAACTTGTAGCTTGTTTTCAATCAGCTACACACTTTGTAATGTATGTGGGAAAAGCACCTGCGGCACTTCTCTGGTCTTCTTTTTCTTTCTTTTTTTCACGCCATTACCTTTCTTGCAGGAATATAAAATACGTGGTTGTCCTGATGGGATAAGTTAGTCAATTATCACATGTAAAAAAAATAAATCTTTTGTCCCTTGACTAAAGCAAACCTTCATTAAAGAAACTTTGAAAGGAAATGTTAGAAAAAACATGAAGCAAATTGCTCTGTAATTATGTGCATTCAATAGGATGATTTCAAATCCATCACCATAAGAATCATTCACTCTTTTTGTGGCACAGTTTCAGTCAGAATTGCTTTAAGATAAACATATCCTTTTATGTGCCACAGTGCACAATACTGTGGACCAAGATAGAATCTTAGCGATAGTTATCATTGTCTATTTCCATCATTGCTTCTGCTTTATGGCCCCATAGGCGATCACGAATGGCAAATTACTGAGTATGTGAAGATGAGTTGTTATAATGAAAGCACGGATGTTGACAGAACTGCCAATAGGATGATGCACCACAAAGTTGGGTGAAAAGATATTCCCGAAGTAGCACCACTGGTGCTGCTTTTGACATGAGTGTAGAGGAGTGTATCTCAACTATGAATGAAAGTTATTTACATGTGAATCCACAGAATGGCAGGAAGCCTAACTAGGTCCTCAAAGCATTGTGCCAAATCCTCTTCCCTCTTATCAGTCTCTCCATCAGACATATCAGGAGTTTTACAGAGATAGAACTTTAGATCAGTGTGCAGCGGTTGGCACAAAGTAACATGGCATCATTTGGCCCGTTTCCATGTAGTTACATAGTCACTGATATGATCATAACCACTACAGTGCTCAATTACCTATTTTTGAGGGGGAAATAAACTTTTTTCGCCGCAAAAATTTCGCCGCGAAAGCATGAACTGTCCTCTGGAGGACATCCACCAGACCAGCGGGCGCCCGTGGATTGTTGTCAGCCGCGGCAGGCGGAGAAGGCGGGGAGGAAGTAGAAGGATGCCGGTCGGGCCTGCTAGCCTGGCTAAGGCAACTGACACACAGTTCGCCACTGCAGAGACTACTATTCATCAACGCCAGATAGATCACACATAAAATGGATGTATATGCTACAAATACACACAGAACTGCTGCTTGATGATTATTACCGAAGCCTGGCTGAACACACTCACTCATCCCAGACGCCAGCTAGCAGCTAACAGGGTAGATGAATTTAAACAATGTCTGAGTTGAAAAGACATCTTGTTGTCATGTAAGGGTTCATGTTGCACAGACATTTTAATTGCATTTTGTGTCTGTTAAGAGGCACAAAGGCACTCTTTATGATATGCACCCAAAACTGCCGTTTTAGCTAAGTGGGAGCTCTCGGCATTAGCTGCAGCAGCTCCATGTTGCTAGCACCGATTCGGCTCGTTTTTTTTTGCTATCGACAGTACTCACATAGTTATAGCGATCAAGATTAACGTAAAAATTGCCTGTAGTTCTCCTTTAAAGGGATATTTTACCATTGGACAGATGAATATATCTTTAAATTGGGTCACTTATGTAGTAGAAATGTGAAATTTCTTTAGAAATTGGTGACTTCTAGGCCGAGAAAAGCTAGTAAATGTGTTTTTGGCTTATGTGGATGAAAGACACCAAATCCCAGAATGCACTTGCTTTACTGCTTTAGAGTCTACTCCCAAGCCACGCCTACCGTTTACAGACAGACAGACAGTGAGACGGTCAACTCAACTCAAGTGTGTTTTATTGTCATTTCAACCATATACACGAAACAACGTTTCACCATGGCTCAATTGGTGTTACACATTTAAAATATATAAAAACGACATTATATAAAAACAACATACGAAACAGGCTACATTTAGTGCACACACATTATAGGCTCCGTAAAGTTCAGCTAACGCATACTAGCATTAGCGCTTGGTGGGCTGTAAACACTGAGTATAAACACAGCCGTGAATTTGCGTGGAATGTAGAATGGTCGGCATTTAACAGTCACAAACTCCACCAGCAGTTAGCAGTTAGTTGGATACAAGCATCAATCTATGTTAACACAGCCCACCTCCACTAGTCTTACCCGGTGACAGAGCAGCCGGGCTGGTAGCTGGATAGTCTGGTACACTGTTGTTCAGCCATGTTTCCACAAAAACAAAAACACAGCAGTCTCTGAACTTGCGTTGGGAGTTTCGTTGAAGTTGGATGTAGTCCAGTTTATTGTCTAATGAGCAGACACTTGCAAGCAGGATTGATGGAACAGGTGGCCGGCTAGCGTTAGCTTTCCACCTAGCTAGCTCATAGTCCAGCCCCGTCCAGCCCTCGTTCCGCGTTTCACCGCTGAGGATGTCACCTTACCGGCTAGCGGCATAGAGCCAGACCGCAGGCTGAGGTGCTGGTCTCCGTAGCAGGCGAAGCTTGCGTAGTGTGTCGAGTATTCCGTCTGTAATAAAGTTTCCTGAATATTCTCCGATCTGTACCAATGTATCCCGGTGGTACACATGTGCGGTAGTTTGAATGCACATAATTGTTGTAAAACTGTTCTGCTGAGAAGCCTGTTTAGCGAAGCTTCAAGATGGCTGACGCTCGTCTTGCTTCGGCAAGCTTCGGGTAAAGACGACAGTCCAATCCCCTATGGGCGTGTTGAAAACATGCAGAAGTGGCTCCTACTAGTGACTGTCGTCCATTGCCTCTGGGCAAAAAATCTTCCGATGATGCAGAAATCGTTTTCCGTCATCGGAAGATTTTTTCCAGACCCACAATACATCACATCACAATACAAAATCTCTCATCTCAGGGAGACATGAGGGAGGGAAGCGCGGTCATTCGAAAATACTACCGTGTTTCTACTGATACAAAGCTTAATGCTAAATCGGTGAAGTATCCCTTTAAATGTCTTCCAGTTATGTGTATCTATCACTACAGTTATTTCGAGTATATATTGGTGCTATCTATTAACTTTTCTATACCTTTATATGACAACGCCATGCAAGAGCTCAGTTAAGCTTCGATAGAAAGGTTAAATTGCATAAATGACCACCAATGCCAGTCTGTCCACTCATGTTACTGTAAGCAACTTTAGATGAAAATATGTACCAGATGGCATATGCTTATCCAACTGTGACAGCATTTTTTTATGTACCAGTGACCAGAAAATTGCAGAAAGTACCACTCCCAACAATATGTGGCTCAACCTTTGTGGTGTCTTACCCAGATGGAGATTGTACATTGATGGAAAAGCCCCAGGGTTATGGTGATATGAATGGCCAAGTACTGACCTTTGACTCCTCTGCGCTTTACCCCCAACTGTGAATAAATGATTCTAAAGGGCCCTATCCCAGAGGATTAATGTGCACAGCAAGGCTCCAAGCTGCTCACAGAGAGAAGACAGAGTAAAAATGTGCCATTGGCTCTGTACAGTACAGTGGCAGTAAATGTTGGAACAGCTCTGTTAGGAATCCTGTTACTTTTGTCATTCAGGAATCAGCTCTGTGTAAAGAGCAATAGAGGTACCACAGTTGGTGCCAAAGTGAGATTGAACGTAATGTGCAGAACTGCAAAGTAATGAAACAAGTCAGGTAATTGCTACCCGCACACATTCATTATAATTGCTACACGCACACACTAGTTAAAGTTACAATTTATTGAGTAAATTAGTCGGTCACAAAAGTTGTACTTATTTTGAGTTCTGTTTGCAAGCAACAAAATTTATAACTGGACATGTTTGAACAAGTGGTGTGTCTGGACAGGTTTTTGTTGTAAAACCAGGGGTTTAAGGGGGGCGGAACGATCCATTCCGGCACCTTCGATTAACAGGTAAACTAATCTAATTGGCAGTTTCATACATCAGTATTTCCTGTTTGTTTAAAATAACGCCAAATATCCATTCCAATGTTTCCACTATTCATTCTCAGCAGTGCACCACCATGAGTCCATGCAATGCTGGGTCAAACGTCAATATGGAATGGATTAATCTGCGTTATTTTTTGTAATGCGTTATTTTTTCTCTGATTAATTAATCAAAATTAACGTGTTATTTTGACAGCCCTAACGTTTTTGTTTAGTTTGTTTTCCATACTCGCTTAGACCGATTCAGGGACATAGAGACCAGTCAACTATTCTAGCAACGACTGTGTAAGCAGGGCAACAAGTGAGGACAAGGTTGAGTCATACTTGGACAAACACAAATAATCAGACATACTGACATTTCATCTGTGGGAAGTACAGGAAACAAACAGGAAACTCAACTCAACTGTACATATGTGACTGAAGCTAACATGTTCCATCATTAAAGAAGAACAGTATGTATGTTTGAAGGGTACTGTTCATAAATATGAGGTCTAACTAGAGGAGATCCGTAGGGCAAAATATTAGTCAGTGATGTATTTCTGACCACAGTTATTTCAAGGCACATCAAACGTCAAAATTGCTTCTTCACAACTGAAATGTGAATAGCTGGAAGGAAACCAACCGGATATTAAACATGGACTATTTTTAGTGTGAAATTGCTATTTTCTGTTTACTTCTACATTTCGCCATCATCTGCCCAATGTCTGCCTGCTATTGTCAGATTTGATTCCAAACAAAATGGATGTGGTTGATATGCTTTCATATTCTGATAAATTTTCCAGCAAGAAGATAAATGGTCCCGATATGTTTTTGCTTCTACAAGCATTTTGCGGGGCTAGCACATTTGTCAGGCGCTGCTGACACTGTTGTGGAGGAGTCCTCATGGATCACTTGGAATCCAGGAAAAACGTATCCCAGAACAGACGAATGGAGTCATTTTAAATGGAGATGTCACTCTCACATGTCTTTAAATAGAGCATCGGACATCTCCGCTATGCTGAATCACAAAGAACATATTATATGTGTTATCAGCCCCAGTATGTGTGTCTAAGCTGGTTTCCACTCACAATTGGAGCCACAGATCCAGGTGTGAATTATGGCGTGTCAGCATAGGTTTTTTCTTGAATATGAATTTCCTCCTCTCTCCTCTCCCTCATTCTTAATGCTGGTAAGTAAGACCATCGATAGCAGAGAGCATTGTTTAACTGTAGGGCCTAATTAAGCACAGGAGTGAAAAATCAGAAAGGGAGCTAAGGGGAGGGAGGTTAGGGATACCAGTATAATAAAGGGTTGGGTTGTGGAGGGAAAAGCCTTGGTCCATAGCACAGAACACAATTGTACTGTTGCTTTCTATGCATTTCACAAGCCGTGGCATCACAAGCCTGTTTTCCTTCAGCTTGAAGTCCCAGTTTGTATTCCTGTCCACTTTTTGATCAGAAACCCCCATTGGGCAGGCATCTGCAGCCATCACTCCAGGAGTAAGGCTGGTTGGAGTTAATTAAATCTGAGCTAAGTGATGCGGCGGAGTTGGATGAGGGGGGTGTAATGGTCACCCATGTACAGCTAGGACTGTGGAGTGTCCTGTCCAATGAGAAAGCAGAAGTGATGCAATGCCTCAGAACGGCCCAGGAAAATAGTTAAGGACGGGGGAAACATGCCGTTAAATTGAATGGCAAAGATCTTTAAGGCAGGGCACGGCTCTCAGGCTGTAGGCAGAGCTGATAATTTCAACGTCTACTAATCACATAAATGCCACGGAGTGCTAACAGCACCTGAACATGATGTTTTTATAAAATGTTGTTATCCCAGTTGGTAATATTTTGTTGTTTTGTTCTGCATCCACAATTAATCATAAAAAACTTAAAACAGACTTGCAGATTTAATGAGAAAGAACAGTACCTACTAGTATGGATAACCAAATTCATTTTTAATAGATATATCATGTTTGCACTATGTATGTTATGATTCCCTGATTATGTGTAAATAATTACTCATTCTACACATAAATGTAACAAACAAAAACACAAATATATATGATTGAGCATTTACATTACATCATATTGTCAATCCTACTGTCGTTTTATTTTTTTAAATGGTAGATTTCTTTTTCCTTCGTTCTGTGTACCAATACAGCTTAAAAAACTCAGATATTTAACTATTTTTTATTTATCATACCACTTACTGCTGATCATACTGTATTAGGGACTGTTTGTTATTTATTTAAGGGGCCACCGGAGGAGTTTTGGGAGCTTCAGCCAAAAAAGACATGACCCTCCCCTTGCAAGTAAAAGAAAATTCTATGACCCTCCAAAACAATATAGCAAAAAAAGGATGACTCTCCCCCAGCAATTAATCAATGCCTTCTGTACTGGTTTGTACTTGGCAAAAATATACAGATTCCAATTGCTTTTTTACAGCCATGACATATGTGCCTAAACCTCGGCATTCTCATCTGACGTATCACACTCCTCTGTTATGGTGTGGTGGCCATTTCAGTAGATTTACTCACTAACATTGTTGTGGAAACACAATAAGCATGGAAACTAAATGCACACTTCCTGCATTACTTCAAATACTAAGTTACTCCTCTAGTAAGCTAGTATTCATATGAAATAAAACAATAAAATATTGAGACCAGTCAGCAAGGCACTCTGGGTAGCCTAACATTCAACACACAAACTGGTTGCTCGTCACTAGCTGGTCACTAGGCGTCTTCGCCGTTTAAACAAAGTGGAATAAACTTATAAAATCTACACAAAACCAGCAATCAATTAGTAAGCTGCCATCAAATGTGGCATTTAGGAAACCTTTATTGCAACCTTGGCACGGTAAGATGTCCAGACTAGTGCAACAGTCATTTTCCTTTTTTGCGTCCTGCTGCTCCCATCGTCATCCAGGAAATACTTTTTTTTACTAAAGCAGTATATGAAATCGGATGTATTACCTACCACCATTTAGTTGTTTTGTGTTATGATTGATCATGCCAGACGTAATTCATATTGAATTATTCCACTCATTTTTTAAACAATGAAATGACCCGTTTCAGCCACCAGGGGGCAGCTCCCCCTGCCCCCCAGCAAACTCTGCGTATGTGGTCAGACCCATGTGGTAGCGAAGGAGGGCCGAGACTGAGAGCTACATGGAAAAATATGCACCAAACAAGCCACTTTGAAATGTTGCTGTTTCATGAATACAAAAGTTGGGTGAACCCCCCCCCTCTGGACTGAAAAATGTTGGATGACCCTCCCCTCAGCACAGAATAAAAAGACATGACCCTCCCCTATTTTCCTCCGGTGGTCCATTCCATAAATACCGAACGGTCCCTTACAGATCCCATTATTTGGATATTTATCTTTGTTACAGTAGTAGCAAATATGCAATAGGCTATACAGCTCTGACAGTTGCTTCTAAGAGCACCTACTGCAACTCAGCTTCCATCCTAAGTAAGTTCTTGATTATATTGATTAAAAAAATGTATACATTTACAGCTGCCTAATGCAAATATGAACAAGGAATGGACATCTCAGTCAAATGTATGGTGATAATATGATTGTTGAGTGTGAACTACAATCCATAGTTTACAGTCAATCACAATCAGGTCTGACCTCTTTACATTTCATATTGCATTTTCATTTTAAGCATTTAGCTCATACCTTTATGTACTTAAAATGGGTGATATTGATCTGACAGTTGGCAAACTAGTTTAGGAGACTGTGCCTTTGAGTATGTGGTTTACTCTGTGGAAGACAAAAACTCCCTCCTGTCAATTCATACAGAAGTTCAAACTGTGTAGGCCTACCGTTCTCCAGATTAATGGACTATTACCAAATATTTTTTGGCTAACTGGGCATTTATCCATTTATAGAGTCTTTATTCAGTTCCCTCAATAGGGAAAAACACCCCACACCTTACTTTTGAATTCTCTCAGCACTGTAAAGTAATAAGACAGCTTTTGGGGAGAACTTTAACAACAAAACCTTAATGTTTTTCAGTTTCCCTCATGTCGCAGTGACATATTGAGAAAGGTCACGCGTGAATGAGTACATCTTTCAATGCAAACCTAATCTCCTCTCTAGGAGTGAATATGGCACAATGTTCTCTGCCACAGCTGATGGAATCACATTCAGAAGGGCCTCTAAGACAGGCAAATTGAGCCTCATTTTATCTGAGTTTACATTACAATATGTTATGATCCCAAAGCTGTCAGGAGGAAAGAGAACTGGTATTCATAACTCAAAGTTTAGAGTGCTGGAAAGTGTTTAAAAGTGCAAAGTCTGGATACACAATAAAAAAGTGAGGTGTGTGTGCGCCCATGCAGAAATGCACTCTCTTCTGAAGATTCCATCATGTTTTTTTAATCCTCCATGTCCTCCTTGGCTACTAGCAACTGCGTAGAGGAGGGGTTGGGGTGGTGCGTGATCACAGATGACTTGTATCATGTGGCTGCGCCAACAGTTTTGCTGTCATTACTTAGAATTCCTTGTGGGGGAGACAGAAACTACGCACTATAGCTTTAAAGGACAATCCTTTTGCTTTGTCACAAAGGCTTTCAGTTTTCTTTGGGTGCTGACAGGAATACTTATTTATGGCATGACTTGGACAAGATGAGGCTTCTTGCTAAATTATCACTGAATAATAACTTCATTATTTGGATTTTCAACTGTGACTAGCTTTATAGAATATGACAAATCTGTTTTAATTCTTCTAACGTTAGCTGATGAAGCTCCATAGGTGAATTAAGAAAATCGTTTAATGTTGCACTTTAAAAGTAATGAAAATGGTTCTTGGGCAGCCAACAGACCCCTTTGTCTTCTGGGAGTCAAAATGTACTTTTTTTATCCTGGTATTTGCCAAGTATTTATATTTTCATAATTTATTCTTCAAGTATTTCTTGTGATTGTTTATATATATATATATATATATATATATATATATATATATATATATATATATATATATATATATATGTGTGTGTATACTTAAAATTATTATATGTAAATCATTTTCCTCCTTGTTTTGATGTCCATCTAATGTCCTGCTTCCTATTTTAATGCAATGTTTTTGTTAGTCAAGCGATCAGTTAACATGGATGAAATTAATATTGGTGCCATGAAATAACTCGACATTTCCACATAATCACACAAGTTATTTCACATACTGTTGGTGTGATTGTTATTGCTTTTTTACAATCAACACAGAAGATGAATATGAGGATTTCAAATACAAAAGAAAATGCAAAACACTTGCCTAAGCAAAGAAAAAATCCACAAACCCCTCTGCTGACGCATCTGTGGTCACTTTATGGCTACATAAAATCTACAGGGCAGATTTCCCAGGTCTCCACAAAGAATCTAAATAACAACCTGAACTTTAGATAGTTTTGCTGCAATTTGTTTTTTATAGATGTGAGAAAGACGGGTAATTTCTGGGACAGCGCCTGAGAGATAAAAAAAAAAAACAGACATAGCTGCCCTAGAAATAAGAGGTGACTAATCTAAAATCTGATATGAGAACTATCACATATAAAACATGGGATGGTCTGATAAACAGTCTGCTAACGCATTCAGATAATATTAGTATTATACTGCAGTGCATAAATAGATACATAGATAGTTTTTCATTGTCCCAGGAGGGACATTCATTTTCAAAAGCTTGTACATGGTCATGTCTTACAAGAAAAAATATACAAATACAAATCGGAGACTAATCAGTTTTATTTTTAAAAGAAAGACATTTTAAATTCAATTAAAATTTTCCTTTGTGGGATTGTCATCTTATAAAAGGACTGTATACGTTTTAATTTTAAGGTTAGGTGCATTAGGACTTAACTTTGGAAATGCTACAAATATACAGGATTAGGAAGTTGTAAAGAAATAAAACAAATATTAAAGGGCACAACATATGATGTATAGAAATATAAAATACAAAGCCAGGGACTCATGTGGATACTTTAACCTCTATGTAGTGTAAATATCTCTCAGAGGTTAAAACATGTTTCAACATGTTGGAGCAAAAAAAGATCCAGGACACATTATGATTGCTGTAATGTAATCATTAAACAACTAAAAATGCTTTCCTTAATGATTTTAATTTAAAGAAAAAATAAAAGTGCTATTGCTATGGTTACCTAGTGCACTAATTTTAGGCAAGAAATGAAACTTTTGACCAGAGCTACGTTTTAGGTGTCAATCAGAAACTTATTTTAACCATGGTGTAATAAAATCTAGAAGCTTATTAACGGGTTTATACGGGAAACCCATGTACGCACCCCTGTACCCTATTCTTTACGTCCCTCCACCAAGTGTTGAAGGACTTGAGAACTATGCTCGCCATCCACGCCTCATCATTTATCATTCAGGAACCTCACATCAGAAAATGGGCTTTTAATTATTTATTTTCCAGCGGTGTCCTGGATAATTTGGGGGCATTTACAAGAAAGCCTAGATGGATGGTACATGTTCTGTCCTGTTGATATGATTGGAACCTTTGCTGTCTTCCTCCAACTGGCAGTTCTTTTTAAGTTTACCACCAGTTACTAAACAAATGTATCTCTCTGGGTATTTTTTGTGCTCTCTTCCCTACGTACCAATACAGGAGTTGTACTTAAACATGGAGAAAAACCTTCCGTCCTTAACCACCTTTGAATTATCCAAACCTACTGCTATGTTGTGTCTCACCACAAAATGCTGATTGAAGCAGATAGAGAAGCAAGACGCCATCAAGATGTCTTTTAATGAACACTCATCATCACTTTGAGTCTTACCTTTTTCCTGAATAATTAATCTTTCCCAATAGGTGCAGTAAAAGAATGAGTCTTTAAAAACATAACGTTTCGGGAATAATGACAAGCTGTTTATTTTCTTACTGGTGTTTGTGTATTTTGAATTTTAACTACACTTTTAACACTTTTTAAAATAAAAAATAAAAAATTGAATGGCCCAGCTCTCATAAAATGACCCAGTGATCCCTGAACACCGAGTTGTAAACGACAAAGTTCCATCTTCGATTCGTGTGTCTGTGAATTAAACAGGAACATCCACGGTTATCACGTGAGCAGAAAAATGCTGTTTGGACAGGTAACGCTCATAACGTCTATAACATTAGATTGAATGGGAGAACAGTTTAATTACAACAGATTGATAATGTTCACATTCTGTGTTGTGTGACATAACATAGATTAGTGTAATTACTTAATTGCATTATGCTAACTCACTTACAACTATACAAGGTGAAGCGCATAATCGAAGACAAAGCATAATTCCCAACAATATATGGTGATTGCTTCCCATCATTTGGCAAAACAGTCTCCACAGAGAGCAGCAGAGCTAAAATGTCACAAAGGAGCTTGTGGGTTCATACACTTTACTTTCTTTTCCCCCCATTCTTCTCCTCTTCATTCTGTGTGGAGGCACCATCACGTGTGCATTGTGGTTTGATTAGGAGCTCCCCAGGGTTTGGCAGGGGGAAGATAATGTGTTTACTACAACACTTTTATGCCATATACAATGTTCAGTTTGTGGTCTTGATTGAGCCCAGTAGGCCTATGGAGATCACAGCCTCTGCTCTCTCTAGTTCTCAGGGGGTTAATTAACCAGACTAGGTAACTAGCTAGCAGCCTCCGATTGCATTAGCAGACAAACAGACCTATTGAATCTTCTTTGTCTGTTTCCAGCTCGTATTGCATAGTGTTCACAAAGTTGAACCGATTTTGCGAACCAAAAATGAGAGAAAGAAAAAATAACAAAAACTAATTTTTGCTCCGTGCATGAAGAATGTCCAGCCAGTCGTTTGTGCCGTAGTTTCCTGCAGCTGTAATATTTTGGAGTGATTTCTTTTCTGAGGTAGAGACAAACACACAGGATAAGGATGTGGATTCTGCTTTCTAAGGGACTGTCTTTTGGCCTGGTTTGCTTTTTCTGCAACATAGCAGTATCAGTAGCATACTCTCTGAATCACTGCGGTAAGAAACCTTTACTTTAGATCTGAATTAAAAATTATATTATTAAATGTATGTCTTTCTAATCTGTCAGGATCATTAAGGTTAAAGCACTGTATTTGCATTTGATATTTATATTGCAGCATTATTCATCAGCACAATACCTTAAATGGATTAATTTGTGAATTGATAATCTGGAAAGGGGAAAAGGAGAGGAAGACGGAGTCGTCATTTATTTCTGTGTAATGCTCTTTAATTTATTTTGAAATGTTATAGTTTACACGTGTCTGAATTCAGTCAGGCACTATAAACATTCTGTAGCCTAATTTAGATAGGGTTGTATAGTTCCTGGTTTTATATAACGTAAAAAATATGTACTGTATATAGCTTTCATAATCTGTAATACTTAAAGTGGAATATCCCAATGCTGCTTGAAATATCTTATGTGTGCCATACTGATGCTGTGTCTGCCTTCAGACAAATTATTATTTTTGACTCTTACACAGATGGGAGTAAATCCATGTCATCCCATAAAATCAGCGCCAGAGCCACCAAACTTTACAGAAACGTCATGCTGCCAGATGCCCTTTGTGTAAAATCAGAACAGCCTGCATATTTTTTAGTCGCCTTACTGAGCTGCATCCATTTTACAACAGAACTTTTGTGTATACTACCCAGCCCATTATCCAATTACTCATCTGCTCCACATGAGCAGATGAGTAATAGGATGCTGCAGCAGGGGAGAATGGCACAGTGAGCGATGAATGCATCTCTACATGAATTCCCAATTATAACATGAACACATACCTTGTAACCTCCAATTCCTGTGTTACTATCATGTGTCAGAATAACACCTTTTACTATTTCACTTCCACACAAAAAGAGTTTAAAAAAACAAAACATAAATGACGGAGATCTGGAGATTTAGGTAGGAGCTATGTGCTTTTTGAAACTCTAAGTATTAAAAGCTCCAAAAAATACAAAGAGACAGCATGGTACTTCCAATAGAGCCGTACTTTAGGTTTAATCTTCCTTCTGCTAGAATGGTGTGGAAATCTGAGCCATTTTTGTTTTCAGCAGTGATGTGTTCATGTAATGAGCATACAATGCTTGTCTGAGAGGTTTCACCAAAGTGCTGAGGCTTAAGGAAAAGAGGAGCATGATTTATCATGTTTGTAAGGTGAGCCTTTATTAGGGGCAGAGTAAGAAAGAGGCCTTGGCTATAGCTCTTCCACCCAAAGGATCTGTAATTGCTTTCGGCTGCACCTTGAGAATTTGATGAGTCAAGTCAAGACTTTTGTTTGAGTGACTGAGCAAAAAGGGAGCTATCACAGAGAAAGTGAATTATCACAGCATCACTGTGGAAACACAAAAGTGAAGGCCATGGGGTGTGAGCAAGCTGTTATGCATTAGACATCAGGACTCCTTAGTTTTGTTCACATACGTAATTGCTTTCATATGCATTAATGCAAGAAAAAAATGTCTGCGCCTGCAGTTAATTTGTGGTTTTAGAGTTTCTAAAAGCAATACACACCCAGCTCACATTTACCATAATCTGTGATAACAGCTCTTTTAAAGTATCGCATTCAACATCTGAAGCCACAGTCACAATATTTGCTTTTCTTTTTTACAGGTCAATCTTTACTAATGTTACATGCAACTTAAATAATTGGTTTGGTTACCAGATATTGTGACTGCTGATATGTGTTGTTTTAGAAAGACTTGATATTTTGTTTGTAAAGCCATTGACTAACAAGGCATTAGAGTCATTTAATTATGTATTCCTACTGCACTTGGCATGACACAACTTGATGGCCCCCTTTCAGCCTCCAGTGATCATGTTGCATTTTTTTACCGCTATGGATGGCATTTCCAAATAAACACAATATTAATTGGATGGACATTGAATGCATCCGTTTGAAAGCAGTTTTGTTGAGGAAACAAAGTAACCTCTACTGTAAGCCAAATGTCCACTTCTCCCATTGGTCTACAACAACAGGAGACACTGTGCTTAACAGTTCTTTGTACTTCTGATGAGTCATTACCATAACTCTAAAATGCCCCTTGCACATAATGTCCACATCAAAGCAAGTTGCCCTCACCACCGAACAGTATAATCCCGTTACTGTATTACTGTGTTTCCCCTTTGTTACATTTACACATGGTTGTCCTATCTGGCACTTCAGACTTTGTGATCACACAAGCTCCATGATTGTGCCTTGTTGTGCTGTTTTGACACTCTCCTCTTTAAACATACAACAAATATCTCTCTGTGCACGCCACATGCTCCAACTTGAGACATGTTATCAAATAGACTTCTGTATGGGGAACAAACAGGCAGCCCTTTTCTCTTATTAAAGCAGAACAGAGTGTACTGTATCTGTCGAAAGAAGATAGGTTTGAAGTGTCTTCACAAGACCCTTTGGATATTCTGGATCCTTTAAGTGGGCCATGGGCTTTGTCATACATGATATATATCAAATGAATTGTCACACAGGGAAAAAATGGTGGCCAAGACAAACCCACACATCATCTTCATATTGCTGGGAAAGAAAGTTGTCCAATTCAATGTGAAGTTAAGGATAAAACTTCCTGTCATTTGAAACGGAGTCTCTGCTCTGTGATCCCCCAGATCTGTGTCTGTAACTCTCATGCTTGACTAATTAAAATGTACTCGTTCGAAATAGTACTATCGTCTCATTGACTCTTGTGTGGGATCGGTGTAAAACTAATTTAGGAATACGTGGGGAAGAATAATTGTCAGGTTTTGGTACGCTTTTTAGGAGCACACTGAGGATTTTCCCCAACACATTTGACCAGTCAGACGTCTGTCAGGAATAGCAGAGCTCTATTTTTTGTCCTCTCGTGAACCACCTTGTTTTTGCAAATCGAGTGCCAGAAATTCAAAGTTACTCCCGATCCCGATCTCCTTAAAAAAATAACCCGAAGGCACTTTAATTTTCTTGGCTGTAACACTTAAGTCCCATAAACATTGGAGCACAATTAGTTGTATCTTTGTGCATATTGAATTTGGTACAGTGTGGTCATGATCAAGTGAAGAGATGTGTTGTATGTTTTTTGAGGTGTTTGTCATCACAGAAACATCTGTAACAGGGTTGAGATAAGGTAGACACATGCTTTCTAAGAACAAGGTCATAAAGTGTCAGGGAGTTTCCCTAGAGAGGATGTGTTTTGCCAACAACATCAAATGTAACAGAAGCAGAAAAGCTGTGTGTTAAAGGGCAACTATTAAATAGCATTTTCAGGGTTTTACTTGTATTCTATATTTTGTACTAGAACATGTGTATATGCTTTAATGTTAAAAAAAAAAATACTTTATTTTTCTCATACTGACCATGACTGCTGCACCTGTATTCACCCTCTGTATGAGATGCTCTGTATGAGGTCTCTTTAAGCCCCCCTCCCATCAAAGCCCAGTCTGCTCTGATTGGCCAGAGTGTTCCTTGAATCTGAGCTCCGCCTCAGCTTTGCTGTTGTATCACTAGTTAAAGCTGGAGCTACTGCAACAGAGTATAAAGCAGGGCTTTGTACTGTGAAAAATCAACAATAAAGGCTTCTAAACCAAATACTACCCAAATGAACAGTCCCAGCAGTAATTTGACCCTGAAATTGGGGAGAAATGACCAGCATTGGCCGGCAACATGACAGCTATCTCACGTTAGCATACAGCTACTTAATATTTAGCACTAGGCTGTAATGGAACAAGGCAGCACGTTCTACCGTAAAAAATCGCAGATAAAGGCTTCTGAACCAAACACCCAATCGGACATGTTTCAGCAGTAATGTGACCCGAAATTGGGGAGAATTTAACAAATTGGCAGCCAAGATGACAACTTTTCCTGCCGTTAGCATGTAGGTACTATAGTTAGCAATGGACACTAATAGAATAGCTGCACTTTCTACAGTCAAACATCACAGATAAAGGCTTTTTAACCAAATACTACATAACCAGGAATGTTTATGTTTGAAAAAGATATATGTAAAAATTCGAGAATCGTATCGAACCGTGACCTTAGAATCGAAAATGTAATCGAATCGAGGATTTGGAGAATTGTGATAACCCTATATAGATGTGACAGAAAATACGAAAAGCATAATATATCCACTATAAGATGTAAACATCAACGTATACCTGACATGTATAAACAATATTCTCTTTATAAAGCATCATTTTATAGACAAAAACAATCAATCTTAATTATTTCATTTCTGATCTGAGGATATGTTTGCTCCCCCTTTTGGAGCGATACCGGCCATGTGTAGCACATGAACATTCAGTAATTAATTGTTGGAAGTCCTACCTATTCAGACCATCTGGACCATAATTAGACCACAGTAGTGCCCTCTAGCATAGAATCACCCCCCCCCCCCCCCCCCCGTTGCATTTTAAACATACAACACCAATTGTTTGTCAGCTTCAAACTGGTGAAATTCTGGGAGCCCAGTCTTCGAACAATTTTTTCTACACTGCCCCAATTCTGGCTTTTTTAACTGCTGGACAGTTATTGTGAGTTATTTTAATATTCACATGATTTCATTAGTGACCTTTTTAACTCCTTAATTTCCTCTCTGCTAATTTAGGTCATGTGGCTGTGCCACAATCTAGGTTAAAAACAAATAGTGACCAAGCTTTTGCTGTACTAGTGACACAACAGTATTTTCCTTTAGTATTACCTCTGCTAGCATGGTCTCCGTTCATTTAAATCTTGGCCTGAAAAGTGTTTTTTACTAGATTTTGGTTCATTACTTGCAAGTTGGTGTTCTGTCGCAACAGATTCTCACTCCCATCTCGTAAAATATGGACGCTTGGTCAGGTGCCTTTGTCGTTGTTATTGACGCTAAAAGTCTCCTTTAGACGATCCCCGGTCTCCTGGGTGAAAGTTCTGTGTTTGACCCATCCACCACCCCAACCAACCTCCCTACGCGGAATTTTGGCCTTACATACTACTCGCTATCGTAGTCGCTCTTAGTGTTACGTCATATTCAAACCGCATGTAGCTGCTGTTCTCCCCAGTACGTTATACAAACACGCTGAAGGGCGTTTTTTTCGTCGCTGACAGCCACTGTCCAAACGTCCGTATTTTACGAGTTCGGAGTGAGAACGGGTTGTCTGTCGCTGCACCAGTGCACTGACTATTTTATTATGGCTGTTATATCTAGGACTTCTTCGCAATTTTACTGCCTCAGTCCATTTACAGTAAACTATTGTTTTAATATGATGTGTTCTGTTATTGTATTGTTACTGTTGTTGTTGCTGCTGCTTGCATTATCAATACTGGGCCAAGCTAACTCTAGGTTCAGGCCACCTTCTTTGCTCTCTTAATAAGACCTGATAGGTGCCTAGAGTGATTAAGATCTGGGCCGTCTTCAAATAAAAAAAAACCTTCACTTGCACTGCCTACTCCCTACTTTTATATTTCATAATTTTAGCGTATGTGCAGTACATTTAAAATGAAATAATTGGAGATTTGACCAAAAAAAGCTAAGATACAGGCTGCTAAAAAACGTGACTGATACTGAATTTGTAAATATTTTTGGCAGTGTCTTTTGTCAGAGATAGGGCCACAGACAGAGAGAGAAAACTTTTCTTCATATCAGGAACATTTGCCCTTGGCACTTGGCTCTAAAATTGCAGTACAAAGAGATGCCAAATCCATCACCATGTTTGGTCAGTGACATATTCCTGAGCTGTGTGGAGGCTTGCTGAATTTGTTCATAGGTCAATGACCTATGAAGTTTGTGTAGAAGTGTAAGAAGTTAGCGGAATATCTCCAGTGTAGATATGTCTGTGTCTCTGTTACTTCAGAATCAGTTTGAATCTTTCAATGGTATGCTAATAAACAGTGTAAATAAAGAGCGTGTGCATGGGGGACACTGATATTGTCAGCAGAAAGGTGTGGCTGCTTTTATAAAACAGCTGCCATGGCAGATAAGCTCAGAACTCAGGCAGCAGTTTACCTCGAATACTGTGTCCTTCAGTTTCTAATGCATCTAAGTACTTGACATAAATGTTTTTTTTAAACATTTCTTAACCACAAACATAGTAAATGACATACAAACATGAATTACTCTAGAATTATGGTAAAAAAATTTTTAATAAGTGGCAGTGGTTTAAGGAATGCAGTGTGGACAGCAGTTTGCTGCATGCTGCAGTGTTGTTCGAGAAGTATAAGAAGATTTCTGCGAGGCAGTCCATAGAGCAACTGATTAATCCAAAGATTAATTTAATCTGTTTTCATAATAAAACATTATTAGCCATTCCCTCCTCTAAGCGTTACCTTTCAGCCCTCTTAAAAGATTATACACTTCCCAATCACTTAACCTGGAGGCAGTCAAGAAAGTCATTAAGTTAAGTAGACACTGTCAGTGTTCAGGATGCTGAAAACGATGGGAGAAATTGGTGAAGTGCCATGAGAAATGGCCATGTTAATGATTTCTTTGCAAACGGGTCTGTCTGCAGTAGAGTTTCATTCGGGGCTTATCTTCAGCAAACAGACTCGTTGATGAAACCCGCCCCCAAGTCTCCAGGTTGCAACAAACTTTTAATGTGAAGAGTGGTTGGGAGAAGTCGAAAGAAAAATCCACAAATCATCGCAACTTCTCTGCTGTTAGATGAATGTAAAATGGTTCTCTCTTTTTAGTAACAGAAAATCTTGGTTTTTAGTGACATTTATTATTGTTTTTTTAACATTTAAATAAAATAAAATCCCACGCATCCCCTCTGGAAAATCGCACCCTGGATATATCGGCCAATTGTTTCTTTGTTTTCTTTTACAAAACAAATAACATATTTTTTTTTTATTTAGTATTAGACCAAGACATGTACTAAGCGGGACTTGTTGTAGTTGAAAAATAAACGTGTACATGCTTTCTGGTGGGCAAATTATGTGATGGTGACACTTTCCAAATTACCTTAAACCTAGTTTGGAATTTTCTGTACTGCATTTTCTTGTTACTTACCGACAGACATATGCACCGATAACAATATATCTGCAATTAATAGTATATTGCCTATATATAGAGATATTGCCCTATCTCTATTTGTTACATACTATTACCATTAGCATGCTCCTTGCCTCTTCATGCTGATTGAATGCTTTAAGTGATTAAAAGTTACTACTTAACTTAAAAAATGTTAATTTCGATTTAGCTGTCAAAATAATTATTGTACTATCTCCATCAAGCAGTTTTGAATTTTGCCTTAGTCTCCAATCTTTCATCCAATATGTAATCAAATAAAACACGTTCACATAATATGGAGATTCTAATTGCACTTTTAGTTAGGCTTGCCCTGACCAGTGTGCCACTGAGCGTAAAATACAAAAATGTCAACCTTTATCCCTGAAAATGAATAAAACTGTGTTTACAGTGAAGCTGACATTTTATACCATTTACAATTGATTGAATGAGCTCTTGTAAATACCTAGGGTGACGGCTTATCACATTCTGCTGGATTTACAAACATTGCAGCTACACTGGGCCGGTCACCAAAGAGCTCCCCTCATATCATTTTTGGGAAATGAAGCTGCCACTACTTTTTTTTAAAACAGGTCCAATGATATTTAACATGGCATACTTCTCATTTGTAAAAGTGGAATTCAGCTTGAATAACCAACCATTTTCAATTTTCTAATGCTGTTAAATTGGCTCAGGCTACATTTCATACTTTTAATTTATCGTGCTAGCTCCTTCAATAGAAGAAATGTTGGTACGTAATGAATTCAATAGCAAATGGAGAAAGAAGTGTACTTTGTTGTTCTGTTTTACAGACCAAACAAAGCATACTTGTAAAATACCAAGTTCTCTCGCTGCTCTGCAGATTAGATTGTCATGTAAAAGCAACCTGCCTCAGAAATTATTGTCCTCCCACCCCCCTCCAAGCCATGGAGGTGAAATATGTGTTACAAAATGCAAATTACCTCAAATTCCCGCCTGCTGCTTCTATGGTAATGATGCCACACGGGGCCATCACTGTTTCTGGGGCACAGTGGCAAAAGGAAATAAGAGACAACTCTAGTAAACAAGCTATAGACTTACCATCAATGACAAAAGTTTTTGTCTGATACTGTAGTTGTAGATTTTTCTATGCATCTGAAACTGAATACTGGTCTGGATGACCTTGAATTAAATGATGATAACGGTTTATTCTCACCGTATAGTGTTCGAGTTATGTCTCTGAATTTTAACCAAAGCAACAAAGCACATGTTTATCCTTTGGGGAACTTTTTGTTTTGATTGATATTTACCAATCTTGAGTGATTAGATCTAATTGATAATTGGAGGTGTGGCAATATGAGGTAGCTATGACTGTAGCTGCCTAGAACACATTGGCTTGGTAGTAGAGCACTGCACGGGCCCAAAACTCCAGCCCTAACCCGTGGTGTTCATGCCCTACCCGACCCCAGCCCGACAACACCTGCAATTTTTTCAGCCCGAGCCCAACCCGACCCGAGACCAACATCAATCACTTGTTAAGCTCTCTCTGAAGCGCGCGCTCTTTGATGCGCTCTCTCTCTCTGATGCGCGCTCTCTAGATGCGCTCTCTACACACGCAAACACACACACGTCACACGCTACTAAGAGGTAAACTTTTATTATAGGCCTGAAACATCATGACCAAACATATTGGACAAACTGTCCATTACACAGAAGCATAAACATGAAGGGAGAATATAGTGCTACAGGATCAAACCGCAAAAATAAGTAAATAAACAGCCTACCTTTGCTTTTCAGTAACTGAACTGAAGAACAATGTTCAAAACAATGTCCAAAAATAACTCTTCGCCAACTGGCTAATGTTAAATAAAATTAATAAAATAAATAAAAATCCGTTGAACTGTGTGTGTCAGTGTCACCTGTTTAATGCGCGTGAGTGACACGCGTGTGTGTTGCGTTTGTGTTACTTTCTTAGGCGATGTATAATATTTATAATATAATCAATATAACAATATTTCATACACACTTTGTGACGTGTGCTCTGCTGCACGAATATTATGGGCACAATGAGGAGAGAAGCTAAAATAAGCCCGAGTCCGACCCGAGCCCGATCTGTAAAAAGAAATAACGGCCCGAGCCCGGCCCGAATGGGCTTAGCCCGTCGGGACCCGATGGGGCTCTACTTGGTAGACCTACTTTAAAATATTAGCCTTCCGCCCCACTCCATTCCTAATGCTTGAACTAATCACCCAGGGCTATTGTTAGATAAACTGCTGCTGTGTAGTGAGCTACAGAGTCCCATGGTGGATCAACATGCTTTCTCACTGTCCTTCTTTCACTAAGAAAGAAACTTGAAGGAGACACAAAAAAACAGAATAATGAATGGAAAAAAGGTGTGGCCGGTTAGCTCAGTTGGTAGAGCAGGCACACATATATTGAGGTTCATTCCTCAGAAGGTCCAGGGTTTGAGTCTGACCTGTGAGGGTTTCCTGCATGTCTTCCCCCCTCTCTCTCTCCCCTTTCAAGTCTGAGCTGTCCTATCATTAAAGGTGGAAATGCCCTTAAAAATAATCTTTAAAAAAAGAAAGAAGTGAGAGAAGGTGGAGGCAATTTTGGACGGTTCATTTAATATGCTATAAACATAATCGCTGGTAATAGCTGTAACATTAACTGTGTACATGTACATGTAACGGGTACATGTAACGGGTTTGGGTAAGATGTTTTTGTTACACATCAATATTGTTATCTCAGAAGCACCAGTTGTGCTTAAAAGTTGAAGATAATTCATGCTCCCACTGGGATTATTACTTTCTATTATAATCAGTGACATCTTAATACAATTAGCTTTTCTTTTCTTTACAGCTGACTTGCAATTATGCCTCAGATTTCATCTTTTAGTTTATCACTGCAAAACAGTGTATGAGATCCTAGAGGGATTGAGTGTGGTTCAGTGATTAGTACTGAGGGTGCTCCCCTGCCTCATTCACCCAACACCCAAGGGAGCCAATGGAGCAGGAAATGGGTTTCAGTTTACCATAAATATGACAGCCACCTGAGAAAGCCCCTTTGTATCAAACTTGAGCTTCGATACTTTTAAACAAAAGTAATTTAATACAGCTCAGATTTTTTTTGTTTTCTTTTAGTTTTTACAGTATTGCGCTTTTACAAACTTCTTCAATTTAAATATGTCCAAAGTTGCTTGAACTGTGTCTGGTAATCGTATATTCCAGTGTTTGTACTGGAGGCAATCTGTAACGGAGAAAGCATTTTAATTAAACTTGAACATGTTTATTTTGATTAAATTCTAGCTACATTGTACTGTTTTCACAAGTCAACATTGTTTAAGCAGTGACATTACCTGCGCACCCAGTGGCAATGCAGACGCAATCCTACTCATGCACGTTTGACTGAACGCAGCCTGTGGCTATTGCCTTTGACAAGCAGCTCTGACAGATCGGTATTCAAATTCAAAGATCCCTATTTTTTTCTTGTTTTCTTTTGATTTTACTCCCACTACTTGCCTTTCCCACATTATTCCGAATGAGAGGTGTGTGAAAGTTAGAGGGAGACAACCCAAGACTCTCCTTATGGATTATTCAATGTATAAAATGTGAACACAGTATATATCAACTATATACTGTATAGATATTGTTTCTTGTGTCTTGAAGGCAAAACATTAAACTTACATCAGTACTGGGACAAAATAAACTGTCACTCATTGAGTGTACTTAGATGTAATCATATGTACAACAGAATATATGTCACTTCTTAAATGCAGCTTGTAAAGATACATTTACATGCGAATCAAGAGAAAATCTGAACATGGTAGCATCTCATGAATAATGATTGTTCTGATTGTTTGGGTTTATATTAACATTGACAGCTCGTATGTACACCCATTTTCTTCCTCCTGTGAAAATTCCTGCCTCAGCATTAAAAGGAAATGTAACAAAACTTTTATTTGGTTGATTAAATCATCATTATTTATTGATTCATTATGTCTCACATTAAGTTCCAACTAGCTTGACTGCAACTGTATTTTTGTGTTATGCAGATATTAAAAAAACAAATAAAGGATTACCATATATTGGCGGATAATCTTTTTAGTCCTTTTATTTTAAAAAATGAACATATTTTCCTTTGTAGATAAAAAAAAAAGTTAAAAATTGTAGCAGGATTTCCCCCTCTGAAATTATGTTATAAAATTATCAGTCAGGCCCTAGTCACAATGTGATAGTGGACAATCAAAATTAAAACTAAGAACAGGGATATGCTGGTCAATAGCAAACCATTTATCAGGCTATTAAGGGTCATGACCATTTTGTATTATTTATGAGAATGGATATGAATGTATGATCATCTTACCTTCTCTGAATTACTATGTAATTTTGAATATACTAACACATACTACACTGTAAATACTGTCATTATTTCTGAAAAAGAATAGCCAACCGGCAATATGTTCCACCGTTTATAGCTTGAACACTTATCTCCTATTCAGGTTTCTTTATAAATATATGGCAAATATTATGGCAAATAATTTCACTGATCTTCTAAACATGTTGTGAGCTTTAGGAAAAAATGTCCCACAGTCTTTGAAATGAACGTGAACAGCATGGAGCACCATAAATGCAGTATTGACTGAGGCATTCCAGACAAGAATCAGCAGGACGGTCCTTTTGGACATTATCTTTTACCACCTGCTGTATCTTTTATTTTATTTTGTTGCTGTTGCTCTACCACAACTGAATCGTGTGACCTGATCAATATCCAATAAGACTTTGTGATCCTTGCATGGACTATAATCCCATGGGAGAGCCATACTTGATGGCTGATAAAAGCAAACTATAAAAACGGTCAAATCACTCAAATGTTTGCTTTGATTTGTCCCCTGAGAGTTCATTAACCTTTTGTAAATCCTCTGTCATCTGCCATAACTGCAGTAAGATTAGCCCTTCTGTGTGAATACCCCTGGGTAGTGATCACACTGTGAGCTCCTCGGGCAGTGCTGTATGCCTCTAGTATGTATGTGCAGCGTTTTACTTGAATCAGCAGCAATGTTGCATTTACATTTTTCCATTGTAAAACCAATGTTGCATGCTTAATTTGTATAAGCAGCAATGGTATGCAATGTAGTGCAACCTGCAGCAATATCATCAACATTACTGTAACAACATTGACACCGTAAAACCTCATTGTACACCTGTCATATTTGCATTTGTCTTTTTTCACCTGATTCAAAGCTGCGTATGTGTATTTTTCCCAGCTTTTAATTTTTTGTATCAGCAGTGGTATGCCAAGCTTTTTATCTGCAGATGCAAATAAAGACATCTAAACATCTGCATTGTCCTTTACTATCTACTATGTTTTAATATTGTAAAATGTACATGTAAAGGTAGCAGACAACCCTAGCTTTCGCCGCATAAATTGCCGATTTCCGCACAAAATATGCGGGTCTTACATGATTTCATAATCCCTGCATTTTCATTGCAAAAAAGTCACATATATCTTAGCAGAAAGTTGAAAAATTTTCACATAAGAGCAGCCATTTTCCTGTTGCCATGGGAACATATAACACTTCCTGTTATTAACTGTTAGCTCACTTCCTCTTTAGTGCAGCTTTTTACAGTCACCACTAAGGGGTAATCTAGGGCATAAAAAAGAAACCAATACACTGATTCCAATATCACCTTTCCCCTGACTGTGTTTGAAATGCCAGTGTAAAGTGAAATAATCATACACATCTTTAAAGCCCCAATATTCTTTTTTTCTCTCACCGCACACCTTGCATCAGAAGATGACTGAGACTATAAGAGCGAGAATGATATATACAAGCAGATATCAAGGGCTGGTATTAAGGACTACGTAAGGCTACATTGTCTTTTCCGAGGCGTGAGAAGGTGCAGAATTGAAAGGAGTTTAATGGCATTGAGCTGAAAGGTCAGAGGCCAGATCTCTTGATTGGGTGGAGAGAGAGAAAATCAAAGAGGAGGGAGAGAGGGGAAGACAAAGAGGGAGACACAGAGGGACCAAGCACCACACGCGCAGAACATAATAGCACAAGAGAATGAGATTAAAAACAAGAAGTAGTGAATACATTTTGATTCAGATGGAGAGATGTCGTGCAGATTTTTGTACAAGATTTGCTGCAGAGTATAATGAAACACTGTTGGGACATCATGGGTATGTTGGAGCTGCATGTGTTCCTTTAGCCAACGTCGTGAATAATTTCTGTAACTTACAAAAAATATATATGTTTAAAATTGTATCCACATTGTTATGTTAGGCATGCAATTCTCCCCTAATGGTTTCTCATGGGTGTGCTGAAGATAGTGTGTGCAGAATGATGCACAAATGACAACACATACATTCTTAAACCTTGTGCAAAATGTTACAGTATCATGACAATGAGATGCTTGCAATGTTTCATGTAAACTGAAAAGCATCCTCTCAGCACAGTACTTAGTCTAAGCTGCCTGTACTTTTGGCAATAGGATGATGCTTTCATCATGCTGCAGTAATAGTTGTTTTCTGAATTTTTGCTACAGGCATTCATGCAGTCAGCAGTACATGTCTTCCTTTATTATGGCTGATTGTTAATATGGTTGCCTCGTATTTTTACCATGAGGCACTCTGGTATTTGTCTCAACCTGTATATGCTATATGGTATATTTAGTTTTTTATGGAAATGTTTAGATGTGAATATAGGCCAGCATGAACTGTGTGGGTGGAGGGGTAAAGGGTTTGCCAACCACCTTTAACTGTCCCTGTGGTTGAGTCATAGTACCACTTAGACCTGATGTAGGCGCTCCAGACGTAGAGGGGTGGGGGAACAAGAAGCAATTCACAAGGGCTCTCAGGAGCCCACACATTGTGTTAACGGTTGCTGCAGATGCATTTTAATCAGTCCACACAATTTATCTCACAAGGCTTTTTTCGGTTCAAAGGCAGAGAAGGAAGAAATTTACCCGAGGTTCTGCTTACCCTTTTTAAAATGCTCTTTAGACGTGAGGCTAAACGAGTACAGTCTAGGTCAGTAAAATTATAAGATATCGTGCTGGTTATTCAAGTTTATGATGAAGTCATTCAAGGAAATAGAAGATTAAGGAAAGGACACTAAATGAGCTATGTTCTTCAGTTCCTGTCTGACTTATCCTTTTTTTACCTGTTACTGGCAGCAGTCTGCCATGATTTAGGGAGTAAGTCTTTAACACCTTCAGTGCCTAGGTTCAAGTCTCTTTGTTCGTATATGTGTACACACACTGCTGGTTGTACCCATGAGCAAAACACAGCATTCCTCGCAACTTCAGGGGTGCTGTTGTGTGCTAATCTCTCTGTGGAGGCAGCAGGTGGAAAAAAGAAAATCCCTCTAGGCATCACTGACTTTCACATCACTGTAGCATTGCCAGAAATGTGAAATAAAAAATGTCAAACCTGAATCCCACTGTGTGTTAGGTGTACATTGTACCATCATATATCTTCCTATAGTTAAGTCCCAATCATTGGTGTTTTGTTATTATAACTAATAAAAAAATAGGACTGGACGTGTTCAACTCTCGTATATACTTAGAAAGCTTTGAAGGCTGGGTGCTTGATCCTAAAAGTGAATAATCATAAATAAAGCTACTAGGACAGCACTCCAGTGTGATAGTTTATTGCCACGTAATGCACGTTTTGTGCAGCGCCCTTCCTCTTCGTGTGCTGAAATGTCCGTTGTGTGGCAATAAACTATCAAATTGGAGTGCTGTCCTAGTAGCTTAATTTGTCATTATAACTAATCAATAATATACTTGCCCTCATTCATATCAATTCCTGCATAATGCTGGAATGACTGGAATTATAGTTTCTGATGAAGTTATTGATTTTTGTAGATAGAGTAGCCTACTGAACTACATGTTATATTTAGTGTTTGTGTAACATAATATATGTTACAAAGCATGTATGTAGTATACATTATCAGTCTAAGTGGTGGTCTGGGTGCTGATGGTAAAAGATCTGTTTTCATCATCTACTATAAGAATACCGCTGGGTAGTGCCATGATTAATGAGTGTGGGGAATTGTCTGTCAGTACTGAAGTGGAATAGTATTAAGATCTTGGTTTTTAAAACAACAGAGATGTTTATCAGCTGCATGTCATTTTAAGGATGATGGAGCTGGCTATGTAGACAGATCTGAGGTATATAGGGGAATCTATATGATATAAATAAATTATTGTAAATTAGAATTTTACTACATCAGCACAGCTTACAGAGCCGGTTCAATGCTGGGTTTTTAAGGCCTGTACCGATAGCTATAGTGATACTCAAGAGTTAAAACATCTGATAACCATCTGTCAGTCGATATTCATTTTTAAAGTATATAACAAGGAAAACATTTTGAGATGATCACTTAAATTTGGTTATTAAAGTTACTAAAATTTTCAGTTACAGCGTCTTAAGTTTCCTTGACAGGACTTATTTTCAAGTGAAACAGAATTTATGGGCTATCTGTTGTGACAGAAGGGGTTTAAATCAAATCAACTCTGACTAAAATATTTCTCTGCTAGCTACCCATGAGCTAATGGTTCTTTCCATTTTTATTTGATAGGCAAGGGGTAGCTAGTCACCCCAAATCAATCATCATATTGGGGTACATTTCTGAGTTCAAGATGGGTCATCATCACTAATATTGTAATGTTTAGTGTTTTTTTTATGTAAAAACACATATTTGGCATATACCAAGAAAAAATAAACAAAATGTAACATGGGATCAGTTAAACGGTAATACAAATGAGTTGCTGGCAGTCTCTCTTGTATCAGATAAGAACAGTCCAATGGTCCACATCTTTTAGAAAACACATTAGTAAAATATCCTTTGGGCCACCCATTCACGCCTATATAGACTATTTGCCCTTGTTAATGTGACATCTGTTATCTGTCCCAGTCATAGTGAACGAAAAATACTTCTCACTGGAGAGCAGTCTGACCTGCTTAAGTGGTACTAAAAAGTCAGTAACATCACCTCAGTATCAATATAATGTTTATATTGTAAGAGTCTAATAGTAGTGGAGAGTGGGTGTCATTTTAACTTAGAAAAATATATCGAAATAAAACTTTTAATACGTACTGTAACACATTGCTCTCTAATGAACTGAGAAATTTGTTGATTTTTTTCTTTTTCACTTTTCATCATTTTGTAAATGTAATTAAATGACAACGCTGTTTCCCAGACCTTATAAAGTCCTCTCATATAGTCACTGTTGTGTTTTTGTCCTCATACATTTAATTACCAATTTTGTTACCTTTTTTACAAGCTCCTTCTTGTCTCCAGAGTTCAGAGTTTTTAATAGCTTTTAAACATAGGATTAACTCTCTTCTTTCAGAGGCTTTTCTTGTGGGATGAATCAAGATCTGACTGTTTTATTCATCTTGTTTGACTCTTTCCCAAACCAAGAGGTTATCAGACACAGAAAAGAGCAACTGACTCAATCTAACAAGTTTATCTCTAATTAGCACAGATTAATTGAGCCTTGACTTTGCTCTGCAAGCCATGCAGAAGGGCAATTTGTACACAGATGCCTATTATTGCCCCTAAGGCTGATGATCCTCACTGTTAAGGGCTCTAGGTCCCAAAACCCTCAATCATGTGACTATGATCATGTTGCTTTTGCTGTGTGTGTGTGTGTGTGTGTGTGTGTGTGTGTGTGTGTGTGTGTGTGTGTGTGTGTGTGTGTGTGTGTGTGTGTGCGTGTGTGTGGGTGTGTGTGTGCGTGCCACACTGGATGCAATTTATGAAAACGGAACAACTACTAATTTGATTTTTCACTGCCATCTGTGTTTTTGAAGAATCACCAAGGGTGCTGCTGTTGTTCTTTTGTGTTTCTTATTCTACAGCTACAACCATTATAAGTATACAGTATATACTGCTCTAAAATTTATGGAGGCTGAGTTGTGTAATTGTATCCAGGTCACATCCTGATGAGGCATTCTGTTGCATGAGAAGTCAGATTGACAGTGGTTTATCCAAGAACAACAGTGTTATTTTGCATCTTGGCAGGCTCACTTTAAAGCCTCGCTGCCCTTTACAAAGATCCTTTAAATAATGGATAAGGCAAATGCATCGCACTCTATTCCCTCTCATTATGATCCCATCTGATTACTTGCCGATGCTCTTTAGAAAAGGTGGGTTAATTGCGCACTCTGACGGTGAACTAACCTGCAAGTTAATAACATATTTCCTTCAGGGTAGCATCATTATAAGATATAAGCCTCATTAAAATAAAATGATGATTTAATAACTTTCCCTTACAATGACCCTTATGAGGATGTACTGTTATTTTGTTATCTGGGAAATTAAGACATCTGCTTTTGCATGTCCTCTGCTGTTTTCAGAAAACAAGAATTAACCATCTCTTGACCGCAAAAGCTTAAATAATAACAGTGATTATATACTGTGTAGTGTTTACACTTAAATGAGAATTCTTGTCGATTTCAACATGTAACTCTGTTGTTTGGAAATTTGGAGTGCTGTCAGTAGCAAGAAAAACTAAAACAAACGGTGCTGCCTACACCGTGTTATCCCCCTGCTAGCGTTAGCACCTAAAAGCCTTAAACAGGGCAAGTTTTAAACTTGTTTTTAGCCTCTTAACATGCTCGAAATGTCATTACAAGTGCCTACCCACATGCAGTGATTCCTTCAGAGGGAACACAGCAAATTTGACTGGAATATTGGATTGTATGAGTTCGACAATCAACTAGTGTGGACTTGACCGGAAAAAAGGAAATAAACAGAGGTATGTGTACAGGCTGGATTAACACAACTTGTATGCCTTTCTGTCACATCTACTGCAGTCAGATTCACTGTGTTCCCTCGGAAGGAATCGCTGCACATCGGTAGGCACTTGTAATGACATTTCGAGCATGTTTAGAGGCTAAAAAAACGTTTAAAACTTGCCCTGTTTAAGCCTGTTGGGTGCTAACGCTAGCAGGGGGATGACACGGTGTAGGCAGCACCGATTGTTTTCGGGTTTTTTTGCTACTGACAGCACTCCAAATTTACAAACAATGGAGCTACGTGTTGAAATTGACCGGAATTCTCCTTTAACATACAGAAGTCTGTGCATATGTGATGAAATGTTTTTTTTCTCCGACTTGAATGGATTTTAGTACGGAGCCCCCCTGGTGTCAGCTGATAAAAAAAAAAACTAAACCGTGCGCACGGATTCATAATCCGTGCCCTCGGTTTTATAAATGTAAGCAAAATTAGAAATATATTCACAGATTCGAACTTCTGGGATAATTCTCTATAGCGAAATGTTATTAAAACACAAACTACGCATCTTTCCTAACGTAGTAAGGCTAACAACGAGCTACAAACTCATTTTCATCAAAACGAGTCATCCTCCGACCTGGAGAAATAACATTATTGGTCTCTGCAGCCGGAGGTGAGACGGCAGTCAGTCAGACCGGACGTGTTTAGGGACCATCTACAAACTACAACACCGACACAAAAATATCTATTAATTTAATGTTTAAATAAGGTAGTGTCTCCAAACTTATCTCAATTATAACTTGTCTCATTGTAGTTGTACTACAGCACTTACTTTTAAAAAATAAGTTTAGAGACACTACCTTATTTAAACATTAAATTAATAGATATTTTTTGTGTCGGTGTTGTAGTTTGTAGATGGTCCCTAAACACGTCCGGTCTGACTGACTGCCGTCTCACCTCCGGCTGCTCATAGAGACCAATAATGTTATTTCTCCAGGTCGGAGGACGGCTCGTTTTGATGAAAATGAGTTTGTAGCTCGTTGTTAGCCTTACTACGTTAGGAAAGATGCGTAATTTGTGTTTTAATAACATTTCACTATAGAGAATTATCCCAGAAGTTCGAATCTGTGAATATCTTTCTAATTTTGCTTACATTTATAAAACCGAGGGCACGGATTATGAATCCGTGCGCACGGTTTATAAAACCGAGAGCACGGATTATGAATCTGTGCGCACGGTTTAGTTTTTTTTATCAGCTGACACCAGGGGAGCTCCGTATTTTAAGAATATTGTGTGGATGTAGGTTTTTTATTAACCTTCCCTTTTGGCACTTTCTGAAAGAGTTGCCTTTCTTAGTCATTCCTTATTACAACCAATTACATTAAAATTAGTTGGACCCATTGACAGGAGGACAGCCATGTCAGATGCTAATGTATGGAGAGTTCATGGTATAACTGCTGCACCTATTATGTAGCACATTCTCTCCCTACATGATTACACATAATGTTGCTTTCATTATTGCTTTATTCCTCACACAGCCCCTGTTCCTCTGTGGCTTTGCTCAAGCTCTAAGAGTTTATTTTCCTCCTTTTCCTGCCTTTTCGAAATGGCTCATCCTCCAGAGCCATCTTCCAAGTCAAAATTTGACGCTTTGATTATGATTTTAGGTGGTGTTGATAATTGCCTGGTAAAAAAAGAAACTGTCTCCCACCATCCACCCTAAACGTAGGGATACTTTTCTGTGTGAAGAGGAATCACATTATGTGCAGTGATCAGTGCCTGGGGGCCACATCAAACACAGTCTGAAAACCTTTCCAGAGGAGATAGAGGCAGGCCAATTTCACAAGTGGCTTTTTATTGGTTGATTGGGCAGAGGCCAAGTTGTTATCTAAATCCTCAAACTACTTCGGCAAAATAAGAAGTGCCTTGTGAGCTTTCAGGGTGTGCAAACTCCCTTCAGATGAAAGCCAAAGCAAAAATGTTTACAATCAATAGTTTGTCAGGATTATGGCTTAAGAGACTAAGTGAAAACAGAATGTAGTAGTTACAAAGTCGACCAGTAACCAACAGTGTCAATGGCAGTGCAGAAAAACTGTATAATGCCAACTTTGAATTTCACATTTTCACTTTCACTATATAATCCTTTAACGCAGGTTTTATGCTCCTACAGCATTCAAATACATTCAAAACACATGATTTTTAAGAAATACTTAGATTACCAACAAGTAATATGCATGTAAACTGTGGTTACAATACACACTCAATATGTGTGAATCAGATTATATTAAGTCAGAGTAAACCCTCCGTTGCCAAGATCACGTTGCAGTCTACCAAGCCGACCTCCTGTACAGTGAGGTGTACCATTGAGGGATTTCATTTTTAATTTTGCTGAATTATTTTCACTTCATATTGGAGCTGTTGGGCTAATTAGTTGGTAAATAATTTTAAATCAAACATGGATAGCGGGTGTCCACTCCACCCAGCAGGGGGAGAGACACTGATGAGTAAACTGACCCATGATTGCTTGATTCAATTAGCTCCAATTAAAAGGATCATGTTTCTTGCTACTGTAACTCAGCAGAGCTTACAGGGAAAAGTACACTTAGGACCACGGCTGTTCATTCAGTTGCATTGCTGTTATTCTGTTTTCATGAACGCATGTATACAGTAAACACATAGCAAAGCAAAAGAATGCAGCAGGATGTGAACTCAAACTTGAGATCTTTATTGTTGATTTTTCCCATGAAAGACAATCAATTAATAAATAAATGTCAGGCTTTTCTTTTGAAATAATTACCGTATACTGTTTCATGATTGCAGGACTTTTCAGCATAAGATCATTTAGTGTTGTTTTTGTGTTTTCAAATAACAATATCGATCTTAAACACGTATTACTTTTGTTTTCGTCATTAAATAAGTTCACAAGTGACAACTGTAGTATTTACTATAATGTTTTCTTAACTGTCATAACCACAGTAATTTACCACCTTTTTAAATGAAAATGTTACTGACTTAACCTTTAAATATCACATTCACTTGTGTGTCACATGCTATTCTCACCACCTTGCGCGTACTGTCAATCCTACTCTAAATGCCCACCTTTAAACAAATTAGTGTAATAATATATTTTCCGATGTGGAAACTCTGCCCTTAACACTGCACATACATCATCATTCTGCACAGTGAAGCACAAACATCCAAGTAACGTAACAATAAGCAAAACACATTTTTTAATAACCATGATCTAAGGAATGTGTGACCCAAAATGGTACATATCAATTAGAGGAGATAGACACAGAACATATGAAAAAGTGAGCAAAATGAAAGAGTCATAGTGCGGTTGTGCGAAAAAGAAAGATACAGAGACTTCCCGGGGAAGATATCAGTCGCCTGCCTGGGGGGCGATTGCAATCTCCTGTATACAATAGCTTCACTCTCACCTCTAGATTTCTGTCTCATAAATCCCTTGTAGCGCTCATTCACCTGGACACCAAGTCAAAAGTGCAGAGGTCAGAGCTACACAAAGCTACATTATTCTGACAAAAGATGGAGAAAATATACCTGCAATTAGTGTAGTTTGGAATACACAGTTTATAGGAGTGAGGCTCAAGATGAAGTAATTTAAGCATTTTTTGTGAGTGAAATCATAACTAACTTAGTGCATGCAGAGCAATGGTTTGCCACGAAAGACAGACGTCATCCCTACTCATCCTCTTACTAGTTAGCCTCGGGCTGTGTTAGAAAGTAAAGAGCGGCATCATGGGATGGAAGAGCCCTGCATGCTTTCAGCGATTCACATGAAAATGAGTTTGTGATGGGAATAGAAAACTGTATGCGTATTAAAAATGAGCTAAGACAAATATGTTTTCATATCTTTGCCGTAGTGGAGGAGCAAATCCTAATTTAATAGTCTGGAGTATTATGTAAGTTTGAGATTCATATTGGGCCACTTGTGTACTGTACATATGATTTGGATGATGGCATTGTGCAGGCGACCTAAGCACCCCTACGAAATGGCTGTTCACTGATTTATGCTGAGTCAGACACCATTAGCTGTTATCCTCCCCCTCTCAGGATTCAACCCTGCACTAATGTGGGTCAGGGGCCACATTACAGAAACACCTTCACTGTGCAGTCGTATCTCACAACGCATTGCAGGATTTCACTGGTCACTGGAAGTTTCCAGAATATTGAGATAAAATGGAAACGTAATTAATAAATAATTAATAAAAAACAATTAAAGAACAATTTACCCCTAAGGTAAACATTTTGATATCCATTGTATTCGAGGAGTTATTTCTGACAAAGTTCAGAAACTCTCGCGTATGAATGTGTAAAGTTATTATTAGCCGACTAATAATATTCCAGTCAATAATTTTTTTCTGGCTGCAATATATTATGGTCTCCTGAGATCTTTTTTGTGGAGATACTGGTTGTCTTTACTTCTTCTATCTGATTGGTCAACATTAATGAACAAAATGTTGCCTTAGGCAGTAGAATATGTTCTTTCTGCTACCACTGAAACCACTTTAATTACTTTAACCTTGATGTCACATTGTCTACATTGTGCCAGTTAACCACATTAATCAGAGATGTTTACAGAAATGCAAGCTGTTAAAAGGATTTATCCTTCAAGGCCAAAAAAACATGGTAAAATCAAAAGTGTTTCTGTTATAGAAACTTCTCTTTTTCTTCTACAACTATTGAATACTGTAGGTTACAACATGTACCATCCTGTATTTTGTCTTTCCTTTTGAAGGACACAAGCAACACACTACGAATCTGTGAAAAACAGCACACAAAAAACACAATCAAATTATCAGGGATATTATAAAAAAATTGAAAAATATTTGCAGAAGTTGGCCCAGGGCAGCTGCCTAATTATGTGCAACATTTGCTCCTGCACAGGAGACACTTCAGTTGGTGCTACTGATGATGCACTTGCATTATGGTCCCCTCATTCAGCAGTGCCCAGATGAGGGGGTCACATCTCAGGCTCACTATACTCGGATTACAGACTGCTACAAAGACACCAATCATTATACTGATTAGACACCCTCTTAGTAAACCACTGAATCACATGGTGCTGCAGTGTGTGTGTGTGTGTGTGTGTGTGTGTGTGTGTGTGTGTGTGTGTGTGTGCGTGTGTGTGTGTCTGTCTGTCTGTCTGTGTGTAAGGTGGTTATTACGTTGGAGGGGGCACAAGAAATATCCTGTACAGAGGTGTGTGTGTGTGTGTGTGTGTGTGTGTGTGTGTGTGTGTGTGTGTGTGTGTGTGTGTGTGTGTGTGTGTGTGTGTGTGTGCGTGCGTGTGTGTGTGCGTGCGTGTGTGCGTGGAATAGAGTACATCTATCTATCTATATATGTATAAAGACACAATTTGGTCAGACCTTAAAAACACTGGCCTAGCCCTAATGCAGCAATCTTTAAAAACTGAAAAAGCACATTTTCCAATATTGGTTCACAAAATGAAAATATGTGTTTTCTTAGTTGTTGAAAGGTACTGCTTTTAAGGCAGGGAGTTTAGCTTTACATTAACAATAAACTGCATTAGAAAGCTGTTTAACAGCTAAACAGGCCAATGCACATTTGGCAATGTTTTACAAGTCAGCAGCAATGGAGAGCCAGCCATATGGTGCCCACTAACTAGCAATAAAGCTTCATACAGTAGAAAACTGGAGGAAAGGGAAAGTAAATACATAAAAAAAGGAGTAATCAATAAATATCAGCATCTGCCCACACTTGATGCACAGATGCCATGAAAACATGTCAATATTTTAGGCCTTTGGTCAATGACACACATTAATACTGAAAAGCAGTGCACCCCATTTAAATACCGTAGAACGTAAATGTTGAGATGTAGTTTGGTAGAAAATCAGTGTTTTGAATTTGGAATTGGAATTGTGTGAAAACAGTTATATGTCTGTTTTTTTTTTGTTGCACTTGATTTGTGTCACTTGGTGCAGACAAGAAGCACTCAATCTTATGTATTTCATTTTGGCCATTTTAATTATTTTCTTAGGTTCACATTCAGTAATGTTTCTCTTTAGATGGGTATGCCATCATATTATCTTTGCACCATAGTCTGTTTAAGCCTGGGGACAAATTCAGATTATTCCTCTCTTGGTTTAAATTTAGCACAACCAATGACACACCAAATGAGGCAGGGATGGTTTGCAATCCTTGCAACCTAAAAACCTGATGATTGATGAAATAATTATATTATGCCCCAAATATGGCGTTATAGTAGCCTGACAAGCCAGACCCACATCAAGATGTTGGGTCTGGGAACTTACCACTGACGGGGCTCAATCCGAGGGGCGGGATAAACGGTTGTCTTTTAAATTCTCTCTGCACGCAATAGGATAGCGCTACAACCAGGCAGAGCAACGAAGAAGGTAGCGAAGCTAGTTGATAGATTCAACTTTTGCCGTATCCGGTCAGAAAAACTACGAACACATCTTCCTTTTTTAAGAATGATTTCAGTGCCGTTCTTTGTTCTTTTCTCAAAGAAAAGCTTAACTCCAAGTCTTCCAGAAGACCGCTGTTCCCAGCAGCAGCAGCCATAAGCCCGCCCACCGACTCTATACACGACGTGATTGGCCTGACCAGAGTTTGGTTTTTCCAGTTCCAACGGAGAGTGCCTAGACCCCCCTGGCTGCAAATTAAATTTGCTGCCGCTAGGGTGCGTCTAGATTTATAGAGGTTGCATAAAAAGATATGTGTACAGGTATGGGTACATGTACATAAAAGCTAGATATGTCTCATCTAATTTTAACAAGATCACTTAAAATGTGGTGGGTCAATCACAATCTTTTTTACCACAAAAGTAGAGAAAGTGGAAAAGGGAAAGAATTCCATTTTTATTACTTTTTGCTGTGTAACAGTGTTTGCTTGAGCTTGTACTGTAGCAGCCCTGCACAAACAATGACATGCATTTTATGACATGCATATTGAAATGGATCAAGAGTAAAACATTGGCATGACAATGGACTAAAATTATTTTTTTGAGCTTTTTTCTCATTTTTAAATAACTTATGAGTTGGAATATCTATCACGCTGACTCTTTCTTAGATTTATTTGAATGTATATGGTACAATTTCCAGAATAATTGATTTATTACCATTATACCATACCATTTGCTTGCACATTGTTTGAATCTGTTTCTAAATTGGATTTACAAATATTTAGATTTGAGACCTCTGTTTAATAGCTTTTGCGACCTTTGTGTTAATGCTTATAATCAAAATCATAATATTATAATAATCATAATATTCTTCTAACATTGAATGATGCCCTTCAACTTATGTAGCTTTTGTGTACTTGTTGATTGAGTTTGATCACGCTTCTCCATGAACAGTATAAACTGGCAAGCATTTTTTTCATAATTGATTTGTTTTATTCTGCCACTTTAGTATGTTTGGAATTGTTTCTTGGAGATAGGGTGCAGTACATTTTTTAACATTATCAAACAGAGACGGAGAATATGTGTGAAAAACAAACCATGTCTAGTAGAGATGCAACTTGTTTGATAAGAGATACCCTTATACGTTTTTCTGGCTTAGATTTAGAGAAACACTATCTGAAGTGACACTGAAGCTGCACTTTTTATTTCTTTAACAGTTAATTTGATTTTGTGTTAAATCAAAATAAGTACCTATGCTCACCAGGGAAGCATTTTAACCAGCACTGTTGTGCATTGATCAGTATCACATTAGTAAGAGGAAAACAGAGACAGCTGACAGATTCAACTGATTGTGGAAAAAGCGAGAGAAGGAAGTTCTTTATTAAAACCCTAAGAGATCCTCAACCAAAATTTAGACTTCAACTTATCTGTATTTGAATAAGAAACTAGATGGGAAGAGGATTGTAGCAATGTAACATTTGTGTGCGGCGAGGTCCATCAAATCTGTTGTCATTCTATACAATACTAGTAAAGGCACCTGAGCTATTTTTCTCTAAACCTGTTCTGCCATATTATTTATAATATTAATTAATTCACAGCCATGACAAGGTCCATCCTGAGTGACTAATGTATTTCTCTCTCTCTTTGTTCTCTACCTCTTTTGTTGCAGAACCGTGACAGAATGGTCGACTGTATGAGCAAAGTCATGCTGCACACGGTCATCTCATGTTGGCCACCATTCCTGGGACTGGCCCTCGTGGCTGTCTTTGTGGGTTCCACCCTGGGATGTCCCTCACGCTGCGAGTGTTCAGCGCAGACCAAGGCGGTTGTCTGTCACCGCAAGCGCATGCCCAGCATCCCGGATGGCATCCCGACCGAGACAAGGATCCTGGATCTGAGTAAGAACAAACTGACAATGATCAACCCTGATGACTTTTTTGCCTTTCCTGGGCTTGAGGAACTTGACCTAAGTGGAAATATTATTAGTTATGTTGAGCCTGGAGCTTTTAACGCCCTTTTTACCATGCACTCACTTAGTCTCAAGAGCAATCGTATAAAGCTCATTCCTCTGGGTGTCTTCACAGGCTTAACAAATCTTACCCGACTGGATATAAGTGACAACAAAATCGTCATCCTACTGGATTACATGTTCCAGGACTTGCACAATCTAAAGTTTTTGGAAGTGGGTGACAATGATCTGGTTTACATTTCTCACCGTGCATTCAGTGGACTTTTAAGCCTGGAGATGCTAACCTTAGAAAGGTGCAACCTTACCGTTGTACCCACTGAGGCCCTTTCCCACCTGCATAACCTGGTCAGCCTCCATCTAAGATACCTCAGCATCAGCACTTTGCATCCTTACTCATTCAAAAAGCTGTTCCGGCTGCGGCTTTTAGAAATTGATTTTTGGCCTTCACTAGACCATGTGCCAGCCAATACCCTGCATGGCCTCAACCTGACCGCTTTATTCATAACCAACACCAACTTGTCCTCCTTCCCTTACCAAGCCCTGAAGCATCTGCCCTACCTGACACACCTGAACCTGTCTTTCAACCGCATTAGGCACATTGAAGGGGGGATGCTGATTGAACTGGTTCGGCTTCAAGAGCTCCATCTGGTTGGAGCTCAACTCACCACCATTGAACCATATGCCTTTCAGGGCCTGCGGGGACTCAAAGTCCTCAATGTCTCTCATAACCGACTAGATACACTGGAGAAGGGTGTTTTTCAGTCTCCCGAGGCTCTAGAGGTTCTTCTGATTGACAACAACCCCTTGGTGTGCGACTGTCGTCTCATGTGGATCCTACAGAAAAGGCATTCCATCTTCTTTGGAGATTCACAGCCGGAGTGCAGCACACCTGAAGGTATTCGTGGCAGGCCTTTTAAGGAGTTTAAGGAGACTCTCCTGTCTTATTACGTGACATGTACCAAGCCAAAAATCCGTGAGAATAAAACCCAAACGATCACTGTGGATGAGGGCCAGCAGGCGATGTTGCGCTGCAGTGCTGAGGGGACACCAAGGCCCATTGTGTCCTGGTTGTCCCCACGTCGACGAGTTCTGACAAGTAGGAGCCATGGTAGAGTTACCCTCCACAACAATGGCACACTTGAGATCAAGTCAGCAGAGGTGCAAGACAGCGGAGTGTACCTTTGCCTTGCCTCAAACAGTGCTGGGAATGACACCCTGATGACTTCATTGGCAGTTAAAAGTCTGGGATCACTGTACGCTAACAGGACCCAGTACTACACAGATCCCAGCAATACCACTGCCAACGGAACGGCCGGTGTGACCCTCGGTTTAGACCTAAAGACTATTTTAGTGTCAACTGCTATGGGTTGTTTCACATTCCTGGGAGTGGTCTTGTTTTGTTTCCTGCTCCTTTTCGTTTGGAGCAGAGGTAAAGGAAAACATAAAAACAACATAGATGTTGAATATGTGCCTCGGTCAAAGTCTAATGGCACTAATGTTGACTCGGCAGAGGGACAAGCTGGTCCTCGTCGTTTTAACATGAAAATGATGTGACTTCTTTTATAAATTAAAGATTCTGGATTGTGGAAATGCCTAAAGTACAATGTATTTTTTTGAAAATCTGACTACTGAACTTCCCACTGCTGCCGGGAAAGTGGTAGTGAATCCGTTTGGGGCATTGTAACAAGATGAAATTGTACTTGAAATCGTGGATATTGACATAATGCTTGGATACTGTTTCAAATACTGAAAGGCATAGTAGGACATCCTCTTATATGAGATGGGCAATTTCTTCAACGTGGATGAGGAGTGAAAACTGTTGCCGCTATGGGGATCTGAAGGAAATAGGTGTCATTTATCAGCTTTTTGAAATTTATATGCCCCAAAAAAAGAACGCTTCAGTTTTGGGTTGGATCTACGGACTTGGCTGAACCATGTACATTACAAATTTGTATCTAAGCTATTAACCTACTTTGTTTAGTCTTGCGCCATGCTTATTCACTGAACAAATCAATGAAACCGACCATAATTTCCTATGTTCAATACTTTGCATATGTGTACCTAATGCTAAATTATGTATTCATAGCAATATTCATGGGATGCATTAGCCAAAATTGATATGATACCACATATGTTGAGCAAGAACATTCTTCAGACTTTTGAAGTTCCCATGGATTCAGGAAGGGCTTCTATGGGTCATTATCTGTCCCTGCTCCCCCAGTTGACTCCTAGATATTAAATATATATATATATATATATATTATTTATCAATGAAAAAAGGAACTAAAAAGACTATTTATAAAAAGGTTGAGCATTTTGCAAAATCAGTTCTCAAACACTGTTCAGGATCTAACCAAACACTTGGATCATCATATCGATGACCCAATGTTGGTCAAAGTACCTACATGAACCACCTTTTTGTCCTATTTTTGTCTTTTTTATTACTTTAACTGTACCTTTACTGGTTGGCAAAATACATGTGTCAATTTTACTAAAGTGACATTTGCATAATTTTCCCCAGTAGAAAATTTGGACTTTGTTGTGGTAGTTCCTCATTTTGTTGTTGAATCATTTAGATTGTGAACACTTCAAAGTAAAAGTTTTAAAAAAAAATGTATGTGAAATAAATGATGTATTTGTACCCATGAGTCTGACTAAATGGCTAATACACAATGAAATAATGTTCTCTTCAGCCTTACTGATAGACATCACGGTCTTCTTTTAAAGGGGCGATAGAATGATTATATAGGTTATTTTACACTGTTCCTTAAGGTCTCCTAATAGGGTATGTAACATTGGTTGGGCTGAAAATTGCCCGAATTCTATTTTATTAGGCCCTTAACTACCCTGTGAATATGGCTTTATTTGGAACAAGTGCTTTTCTTCCAAATATGATATGCTCATGAATATTTAGATGAGCTGCGCGCTGATTGGTTTGAGCGAACCACAGCAAACACATTGGAGACGAGACAGCAGGTCTCATATTTCAGACACTGCAAAGTTATACATTGTTTGTCGGGCTATTTCATTATTAAATTCACTTCTGAGACTTTTTTAAACGAGAAATCAACTATATAAAGCTCAAATATGGGCAGTTTTACGAAAATTGATGGCTAATTGCAAATTTGGTAAGACGTGTCGGACTTTAGCTAGGAGCTCCACACAGTCTGACGAGGAAGCGGCAACCTCCATACCCAGTGAAAGTCACCGTTTCCCTGGGTACTGGACTACTGGAATACTCGGGGCTCCGACACACCAATATATAACATCTACCCAAGGTCTTATAAAGCTAACAATGGTGTCCGATTTCAATTTAATGATTTTTTGTGAACATTAGGGGTTTTGTTAGCTGCGACTGTCCCTTCAATCCTATGTGTACCGATCACGGCTAGTTAGCTTCACTTTCGGCATAATTTGAGTATATTTACAGTTTGAATTTCATCACGCTACTTATATAACATCTACCCCAAGGTCTTATAAAGCTAACAATGGTGTCCGATTTCAATTTAATGATTTTTTGTGATCATTAGGGGTTTCGTTAGCTGCTACTGTCCCTTCAATCCTATGGGTAAAGATCGCAGCTAGCTGCAGGCCCTGGAGCTCCATCAGGGCCTTGGCATTTTGTAGTCCAGTAACCCAGAAATGGTGACTTTGCGCGGGTATGGAGCGCCACGGCCTTCCCTTCGTGACGGAGATCCAGCTAGCTCACAGCGAACCGGAGTCTATTGTGGGACATGCTGGGCGGCGAGGCAGCACCGGCCGCTGTCACGTAGCCTGCTGAGCTCCTGCTGAACTGCGACACACAGTCGGACAAATTTGCAATTTGCAATTAGCCATAATTTTTTGTAAAATGGCCTATATTTGACCTCTACAAAGTTGATTTCCCACCATACGTTGAACCACCCACTGATGTATTCTGACTATAGTGCACACATCAGTACAAGTCAGAATATTTTTTATGCTATTAATTGTTGAATTTGTGCCATCGTATTCAGTGTATTACTCATAATTACATTACAGTTTTCTCTAAAAAATAATACATTATAAATTGACTGTAAATAAAAATGGTGTTTACATGTCATTTAGAATTGTTCTAATTCAGTTACTTATACATAAAACGTTGTGCTTTTTAAAGTAGTGTGTGAAACAATCAAGAACATTTTTGACCCGTTTCCGAAACAGCATGAGTTGTCTGGTGAATGCACACCAATACTAGGTGCTGGTCATGGCAATGTTGCATTTTAAAATTAAGATGGCTGCACAGTGACTTGTTGATGATGTTGTCACTGATTGAAGATTCTGAACAGGTGATGTATGCATAAGGCTGTTGACATTTGTTTTAAACTTGCTTTGAAAAGGACCAAATAAGGTACAAAATGAGGTGATAGAATACAATCACTGGAGCTTAGTGTACATTCATTCTCTTTAAAATGTATCAGGTTCTGACCACATGCTTCAACAGTGCAATTTTGTAATAAATTGGCATTGTATTTCTTGCAACTCATTTTCAATGTGTACAGAAGAGATACATATTTATAGAAACTGGACCCCAAAATTAAACAATATTTAGCTTTTGATTATTTAACTTTTGCTAAAATCCTGATGATACAGTGGGAAGAAGCACTTATTCTGCTGTTTTCTATTCATTTTACAGAAATAAGGATAAAGCATAATTATCTGAGGTTTATGGAGATTTTCTCTGAGCAATTACCACGTACGAATATTTTTTTAAATATGCATAATCTTGGCCTCCTGCTGAAACACACCTTCATTACCTGCATCCCTGTTTCTTGTATTGAAATAGGGATGCAGGGGGAATTGTGCACCCACTAAGTTGAAATGTATTTTAAAGTGTATTATAAACTTCTCTGCATCAACTGCTGATTAACAAATTATGAATTAGATATGGTGTTATACATACATTAAGAAATACTTGCTAAATGACTGTAGTGATAATACACAGTAATTGCTTTTTGTTAACAACTGAATCTAATTGTATGATACATCAGAAATTATTGGCTTCTTTTTCACATTTTCTTTCCAAAGCATGCATCTCTTGTGCTGTCCCTCATTTGTGCAGTCTCATTAAGAGCCACAGAGTATATTTGGTTTCTGAGCCTGCAGTCCCCTGGGCTGCTTCAGAGACTCAGAGCACCAAATGTTACATCTCCTCCAAAAATACAAAAGAAACAAGGTTAACTTTGTAGGTCAGCGCTGCCCACGTCCAGAGCGTTCATTTCGTCAAATTACATGAAAAATATGTTGTGAGAAAGACTACGCATTTCTCCTACAAATGAGGCCCCTCAAAAGTCTTTCATTTCTTTATTCTTGTCTAATGAGGTCTTTGGTTGCACTCATATAAAAAGGGTCCATTATATTTCCCAAATAGCACTAAAAGAAATATTCTGCACTGTATATATTCTGTTTAAATTGCAGCCTTTCATCTTAAATGATTTGAAAAACTTGTGAAATTTTCATCCACCTTTGTAGGAAAACAAACTGATTGTGTTTACATGCACACTTACCAGAGATCAAAAACAAGACAATCATTTGCAGTAACATTTTACATCACCAACACTAACACATTTTTATAACATCCTAGTTATGTTTCAAAAGAAATCTGACAGCTGGAATAGACCGATAGTATTCTGGGTACCAAGTGTGTACAAAAGGTGTTGGATTTTTTTAGTTTGTGTTAATTTCGTTTCCATGGTGCTATTCAGAATAATCATTTTGTTATGCAGACCTCTTTATACTAATTGACTGCATTTTGATTGGACTGATGCTTTTGGATTGCATGTTTAAAGCTGTTAGCACTGTGTGGCTGTTTGTCCCCCTCTTATCAGTTATTGACTGATCTGACCACTCTTTATTTTCAGACTAATTAGTGAGGACAATTTTGCAAAACAGATGAGAGTCTCCAGCCTAAAATGAGTAATGCAGTATTCACTGAAATAGAACAATTATTGGCTCAAGCTGCACAGAAAACGACATATCATCATCAATCAATGGAATACATCATTTACACCTCAGTAATTACATACAGTTTCTGAAAGGTCCCACTTCAAAGCTTTTGTAAATTCCTTTAATAACCACTAATAGCTACTTTTCTTTCCTTTTCTTCTGCCTTCATATAAGCAGCCATCATGACTGAAGTGACCACCAAAACATCAACATAGATGCTCAAAGCATTTTTGCAACATAATGTTCCTGTGTATTTCAAATTAAAGTATGTATCAGTGGTTTCCAAACTTTCTTTTGCCAGGCCCCACATATACGAATGATCGACTGATTGAATGATCAATCTCATTTTATGTTAGCTTTGTGGTAGTCTGGCACAACAGAAGTACATTGCCAGGATGTCAGGCTTTGCCCCTCCCCTTCTGCTATCTGTGTGTTATCGTTCTCAAAATCCCTTTGCTACAGGAAACAACAACAACAACCTCCGAGCTACCAAGCTAAATGCTGGGAATGGCAAGTTTTGACGAAAATATCGATTGTGCAATAATGCAGGTCTGCTTGGTTCTTTTGGCGAATGGTTGTAAAGAGTCACAAAGAATATGTTTATGGCATTTACTATCTAACTAGCATGTTTGCACACCAATTATAGAAAAAGTTTATTACGCAGGGCAAGATAAAGACATGAAATGAAGAAATGCTGCTGGCCAGTTCTCCATTATATACAGATCACAAGAAATATTCGTCAGCAACGATAGATGGAGAGCCATGCTGCAAATGCCAACGGTGACTGATTGGTGGGAATTGCTGTGGACGAAGTACATACTGCGATACACTGGTAAGAGCAAATTATTTAACCATGTATCCAGCTTCTTTAAATAGCTAAAATTACTGTATGATGTAAAAAAAAAAAAAATTCTATTTTATGTGGCATTTTCTATTGCGGGAATTAGCCATTCCAGAGCTCACCGCTCTTTGTGCCAGTAGATGTAAAACCAAAATGCCTATGTGTTCCTTGGCTCCACTGCCGCTTTGCTCCGTCTTTCGACCAGCTCAGCCCTTAGTCCGGCGCTAATCAGCCTCAGTGTTCCCGTGACAGTTCATTTGTAGACAGTTAAGATGCGGACAGATAACATTAACACAACTTGATGGGGAAAAAGGTCTGTTCTTTAACTTCCGCTTTTGTAAACTCCTACAGCTGCTGTGACGCAGGCAAGCCACACCCACCTCAGCCTAGCCAACCAATAGGTGGATTGTGCCTTGACAAATGCGAGACTAGCTTTGTGATAAGTCATCAAAGTTCCAATGTTTCTACACTTTCTGAACAGTAGAGGCAAAGCCCCCCAGTTTGGGAACCACCAGTATAGTATGTTGTGATTTTGTTTTTGTTTTTAAACTAAATGCCACAAAAATCATACATGACAATATACTGTAAGTATGAAATTCAACTAAGATGAAGAGAACTAAGATACTTAGTTCTCTTCATCTTAGATAATTTGAGTCTGCAGGGCTTTGAGCTAATTGCTAATGTCAGCATGCTAGCATCTATCTATAAATTGCAGGAACGTCTGTCTGTCTGTCTGTGTGTTATGCGCATATCTCTCGAACCCTTAGTCTACGGGCACAAGTAAGTGCAGTGCCAAGTTTGACGTTGTTGAGATTAGAAATGCAAAAGATATTGTTAAATATGTATTGGTAAAAGAAGCACACATTGGCATTTTCCCTAGCCGCTGGCCACTCCCCCTCTCGCGCTGCACACTGACTGAGCAGAGCACAGGACCAGAGACAGAGAGGGTTGAAGAAAGCAGCGGAGCTTTGGCAGCTAAAATGTGAAATACACCTCACCACAACTGTTGTGTGGAATAAGGTTGGCGAAAAAAAGGCGATTCAGATTATTCCTTCACAGCGCTGTGCAATGCGAGAAAATCTCAGAGCTGAACCGGGCAGACACGGTACTTTTTTATCAGACTTAACCCGGTGCTAACTAATAACATTACCGTCGCCAAAATACCCCCACGAATCAAATCCGCTACTTCACTGTTAACCGTCAAGCCACTAAACCTGTATGGAAATTAACACCTCTGCTGAAATGTTAAATTTGTTAACGATCATACGACACAAGACAACACCGTCTCTCTCTCTCTCTCTCTCTCTCTCTCTCTCTCTGCGCACGCACACACACACACACACACACACACACACACACACACACACACAAACATACACACACACAAAATCACATGAACATGGTAGATGGTTGTGAGTCAATGAATAAGCTCATATAAAAGCTTTAGATGAGGATGGCTTATGTCTATCTCTGTAGTCTGTGTAATGTCTGCAAACAACTCCCAGGAATGTAAAATAAAAATCCACATTTTCTCACTGAGATCCTTTTAGTTTTGAATTACACACCACATTTTTGATAGATTCCCAAGCCCTACAGGCCACTGAGCCCATGCAGCACATAAAAGATCATGTAGACCTGCGACTCAAGTGAGAAAAATGGGAGCTGTGTGGTTTTGCTTTGATGAGAGAGTGGAGCTGGTTTGAGCTAAAAGACTGGGGCAGATGTTAGCCGGCAGGTTTTGGCTGTGTGTGCTTTCATTAGGTTTAGCTTTCATACGCTCCCCGGTGACCGGCTGGTCTGCTAAATGAACTCCCATGTGAGCCGGCTTCAGTTCCAACCCGACGTCCAAAAATTGTGGCTGGCTGCAAAACTGGAAGACATGCATGTGCTGCTATCAGTGATTGGGAATAACGACGTTAAAAATAACGGCGTTACTAACGGCGTTACTTTTTTCAGTAACGAGTAATCTAATTGATTACTCTTCCTATCTTAATAACGTTGTTACCGTTACTGCCAAAAAATGCGGCGTGTTACTATAATTGAAGCAGTATTTTTCATCAGACCAACTAGATCTCTTTTTTTACTGTTCTTCCTTGGTTAGTGGGCAGTGCACGAGACAAGCGCATAAATGCTGACGATTGGCTGAGGTTGAGTAAAATTTCATGGTAAGCCAATCAGAGGTAGTGTTGGCCGGGTGTTCAAAAGAACACATAGTCGGACACACAACGAACACAAGCGAGTCAGTCAACGAGAGACTGGTATGGCGAGCCCAAATAATCCAAAAGTAGCCTTCTCTAAATGGAAGTATAGCCATTACTTTTCCCTCCGAGAAATTAAAGGATTGCACATTAATCGTGAAATGCACATTATGCCCTGGGCAAAAGTGCCTATCCACGTCAGTGTCAAGTAATTCAAACTTACTCAAACTTTAAATAACTATCTGTAACATGTGTTTTCTCAAATGTGTGCAAATGTTCTCATACAATATGTCCCACTGGCTGCAGGCCCACAATTAACTACTATTTTGGAATGAACTGGCAAAATGCCTCTATAAAGAACCGATCTGTTTGCACTACAAAGAGTGTATATATTTGTAATTTATTTTTGGTATAGTGCTTAACAAGCATAATTTAATTTAAATTTAAATTTAATTTTGCCCAGTTGTGGCCTGTTGAGGGGCAATAAATATAAAAATTTCCAAAACATCTATTGTGTTATTTGTATCGATCCACTATATAAACATAATATCTACATACATGGCATTTGATTGGAGGCTAGTCTCACTTTGTCCCACAGCAACATTAAAATAGTTTAGATTTCAAACATTCATTAACATAAAATGAAAAAAGGCTTCTGGTGAACGATAACAACACAATGCTCTGATTCTTTGGCACATGTTAAAAGGCATCCACACGCGCTTTGTGCCTCCTGCACATCACATCTGTGTTGATCTGCAAGTTAAGACAGCTGCTTTTGTCTTTGTTCACAAAACAAAGATATATTTATGGGATTGGAAAAAAAGTTGTTACCTTCTTTTTAAATATAAACCTTTCTCACACTGCAAAACAAAACATCTCCAGGATAATGAAGGAGAAAACATCATTAGCAACAAAACCCCCTTCACTGTTCTCCTGTGAGCCAACAGTCGATATTTCTTTGTTAGCGTGTTGCTGCATTCTGTAATTATGTTTTTGCCCTTTCTGGGAAACACGGTCATGAAAGAAGAAATGAGAGGAGGGAAATTGAATTCTTTGTCTATGTAATTGTTTAATGATGAATGGACCCATAAATTGGAGCAAAGAGACAGAAAGTTTTACATTCCTCCCCTCCAGAAGTGGAAACAATATTTCCTCTAGGTGAAATAAAATAATTATTTATTCTGCTTATTCTGTTGAAGTGGCACCATCATCCCCAAGTATGAATTTTATATTAAGCATTTTGTCACCAGCAATATATTTTGATGATTTATTAAACAATGTGAATAAAAAGTCACGGCTGAAGCAGAGCAGCTGAGATCATCTTTAGAGGTGTGGGCAGGCGTGCTGAAGTGCGTCTATCGAGGTTCAGCCCTCCAGAAACAATCCCTCACGTTCATCCTCATAATACTTAAATGTCACATAAGCATTTCTTCTACTGAGGTTTTCCACAGGAAGGTACAGTATAAATAATTGGTCTTGCTTTAGTTCTTATGGTGCATTTGCTCCAGCTGAGAGGCATATCATGCACTGAATACCTGCACAGTGATTTAATTAGAACATGGAGTCAGACAGACACTCTCTGTGGAATCAAGGTAATTTAAAAGTGGCCTTAAAAAGCCCATGTTTAATGTTTCATGATATTGCATAAGCTGATATTTTTTATTCTCAGGAACACCAGAGAAAAGTGTGGAGAAAAGAAAAGAAAACCAAGGAAGTTTGTTGTGACCCACAAAAGGTGGCATATCAATTTAGAGGCCACAAACTAGCTCTTGTTAATGTTAATTAATCTAAAATGAATCATCAACTTCACATTTTTAGCATTTAACATCATGTCAAACAATTCTCTCTTCATTCATTTGGCGCAGGTCTAATGACACATTGTTGGTAAATGTACAATTATGACTTTAGTTATGACAAGTATTGTCTGCAGGACTTCAAGATTCACGGTGTAAAGTTCTTCTTTTCTTACTCTTGTGTGAAACTTTTGTGACGGAAATGTTTGGAGCGTAATTTATAGTAATAATGTAGGCGGTAATAACAAGTGGCATTCATTCCAACGAGCAATTTACGACAAATTTGTCCAATTAAGAGGGTGTGCGAAATCAATTTGGAACATTTGTTTGAGCAAAACTCATGAAGAAAATAATAAGAAAAGTTTAGATTTTAAAATATGCATGTATTTGATCTGGGTGGCGCAAATTAAGGTAAAGACACATCCGAGTGAGTTTCAAATGCTGCAACTTTGGCAAAACATTTTTGGTTTTACCAACACCTTATGAGGCCAATTTATGAATGATACACTGCACAGGTAGCTAGCTAGCTACAGCTAACATCTACACATGCAGTACCTTTAGGTTTTGGGGAAAATAAACACAGCCATACTGTAATAACACAAGGCACTTTGCATTCAGTTTGAACACACCTCAGTCTAAGCCACTTTCTATATGTCCAAGTATCAGCAGATGGAGACGTTGGCAACACAATCTTAGCATGAAGTATAGCCTCCTCCTCCATATCCTGGCAACTTTGTCCTCTGCATTACATGTATTCCCCTTCCTAAACCCTTTTGCGCGCTCTCTGTCACATAGACTGTCCATTCAAGTTCCCACTCCTTACTGTGCTCCCTTATCAGGTATTGATCATTAGCAACACAGCACACAGTTAAACCAAACAGAGATCTCCAAGACATCACAACCTTAAATTAACACATAAGTCATCAACAGCTTCTCTTTGCACTCCATCCCCCTCCCACACATTACATGGCCTTCATGATCAACTGCAATCCAGCTATCCTTCCCTTTAGCACTTTTCTCATCCCTTACATTCAATATGCCTTGGGCTATTTTAAATTACTGCTTACTGCTATAACTTATAACTGCTAAAGTGGATCTGGTATTGTGATATCATTAGTAGACTCTGCCACAACACACTGCCACAACATAATTAAAGATCTACCTCTTTACAATTGATTGTGTCAGCAAACTCACTTCTATTATCATTTCTCTATATTAGTGTCATTTTGCACACAAATGTAATGGTTAACATATATAGAAGTATTTTAAACCTTTTATAATAAGGAGAAGTTAAAGGAATCCTCATTTCACTTTGCCATTGACAATCAAATTACATTGCATTTGTTTAGGATATGCTGTTACAATGAAAGGAACAAGAGCTAGAATTTGTCTCACAGTTTTTAAGGAAGTGAGATGTTACTAAGTGCAAGCAAAGTGTGTAGGTGTTGTTTCTGAAAAGATGGTTTTTCAGCCTGCAGCAGTAGAACGGCAGTGACTCTGCTGTTCTGACTTCAATGTGGAGTTCATTCAACCACTGTGGGGCCAGAACAGAGAAGACGAGCCTTCCCTTAGACTAGCAACAGGGTCCTCTGAGTGACAGGCGAGCAATCATCCAGAAGCATAGGAGGACAATGGTTGAGCTGGAGACTGTGGTTTCTCCGTAGTTCAATTCACTGAGACAATGTGCAGTCACATATGTAACAAAATGTAGGTCGTAGTCTTGATACTCCAACAAACAGTGCACATACACAGTAGATTAAAAGACATTTTATTAACATCAACATTAGGCTCAGAATTATTATGAATTATATTGTAGATGTTGACGTAGTATATATATTAAAGCAATTGCGCAAATGGCATAGTTAAGTGCAGTAACAGGAGGAGGAAGGGGCAGAGGAGAGGGATCTAAGTAAAGTTTAGAGGGTGGCCAGGTTCAGATGGGTGCCAGCTTGGGGGAAGAAACTGAGCCTGGTAGTGCAGGCTTTGAGGCTCCTGTAGCACTCAAATACTGTCTATATGGACGATAAAAAACACATGTTGTTGATCTGTGACTGACTGTATCTTCATACAAATTAGATTTTGTATTTAAAATTCAATGAAGAGGATTTATCATCATGGAAAAGCTAGGCCAGGTCATTTTTGACCCGAAGGACATGAGGTGCTCACAGAATATGAAGATTACAGAAGAGTTAAAATTATGGAAAATGTAAATGTAAAAATGAGTTACTTGCTGAGAGCTATTCGTCTTGTGAAACATGTAGTGAGGCTACTATAGATCAGGAATCAAGCTAGTTGACAAAAGTGTGCTCTGCAGGAAGGAGTAGTTGTGTAGTTTGCAGGGTGACAGGAACCCCAGCCTGACATATATCCAACCTGCTGACAAATATATGAAACTGAATGTTTCAACTGTGGAAAATAAACCAGAATTTCTGCTAACATTTTGAATTGATTGCACCGAAAACGAGCTGAACTCACCTGTGCTGCAGAGAGATAAGAGATTTACAATGCACGCAGGTCTCAGTCAGCAGCACACAACTCTTTTTCCTTTTTTTATTTAAAATGAATACAACATCAGGGAAGAATAATACAATTTCATCTGGTTGTTTCATCTTCTTGCTTTTCCAGATTCTAGAGGGACTTCAAGAGCTCCTTATTTAGTCTGTGAGATGAAGTTATTTCCCTGTGCTATTGTGTGTGAAGGAGCCACCTGAGTTCAGATATACTGGAACAGGGAATGTCACAACTCTCAGCAAGAGAAGATCAAAGCCACACCTCTGGGCTTTGTTATATATTGAGTTCACTTCCAACGCTCACGATACATCTCTCTCCCTCAGCCCTTACCCCTTTTGGCAAAATAGCGAATTAAACTTGACTTGTGTCATCATACGCAATCTGTCTTCATTTGTTGATGCGTCAGGGCCAGTGGTTACTGCATTGTGAGCTGAACCAAGCAGCACAGCTTGCTTCACGGCTCGTCATACTGCCAGGGCTGTTGCCTAGTTTTCAAGGTCTCTAACAGCATCAACTCTCTTCTATCAGCGATGGATTTGTCACGCTGGTAGAGCAGGATAAAGCAAACAAAAGTGAAGACAAGGGCCACGTCCTCATTCTTTTCTTTCTTTTTGGTACATGATGTGCGTCGAGCCCTTTTTATCATAACCTTCTGGTAAAATTATTCCATATAAATTATAAAGTCACAACACCTTTCTTTCATGTATAATTTGCTTTGATTACTTTTGCTTGCCTGACATAAAGGAGCAAACCGAATCGTCCTGGCAGACAAAAAGATAAGTGAGAATCCACCCAAAATTAATTTAGTTGTCAGTTGTTCCATTCACATGCATGCCTTTTTGGTACTCGTTTCAGTTTCAGCCACTTGAACTCATTTGTCACAAAACCTAAATTTGAATATCCACCTCTTTTGACTATAAATTTTGCAGCAGACACGGGTCTTGTAACAAAAGCAAAATCTTGAACAATACACACCTGAATTTGATCCTTCATGTTTTGCATTTGATGAAGTTTGACTGTGTTTAAAAAAGGTTTTTCAGAGATCATTTACAGTTACAAATGTTGGACTGTTGAATGGTCAAGATAAAAAATATATGTGCATTTGTTAATAGTTTGTTTCATTGGAGATTACACTCATATGCAAAGATTACTGAACTACCATTATTATATTAAGACTGGTAGCATAATTGGTACTACTAGAACCAGAGCTACAAACTAGAACTACAGACTACTAGATGATCATCATGGTGCAGTTGCTGGTCTTCATTTTCAGTTTAAATGTTTGAAAATATAAAGACAATCTTGGAACGTATCTTGATTATAAAAAATGGTGATAAAAAAGTCCATTATACAGTAATACAATCTCATGTATCCATAATACATCTGAATTTGAAATTTTTTTTGCAACGCAAGCAATGTGCACAGCAGTTTAATTGTTCTGTTTACTTAGTGATGCATAATCAGCAGCTCATTTGAGTTTTCTCATTTTTCTGCTCACTTCCTATTAACAGAAGCATTTTCTGAACAGTAAATCTTACAGGAAACCGTACTAACTGTAAACTGCAGTGATCAGTTTCTTCTTCCAGCAGGAAACACAAGAACGCTTGGGTGTGTGGGCAAAAGTCAGATTAAATGTAAAACAATAACAATAAGTCTTATGAAAACAATCTGCCCCACCAATAGTTACACTCCTGCCTGCCATTAACCAAATGCACTTTTAACATTTGTTTTATTTTTCTTTAAAACAAATCATCTGTTAGGTAGCATATCAATTAAACCCTACAACTTTAATTCTTAACTTAAAGAATTAAGAGGCGAAGGTGCCCTTCATTTTCTTTAGTCCCTGCTGCCTTGAATTGTTTTTGCATGGTCAGTATTGCAGCACCGGATTTGCACTATAACTATAATAACTATAATATGCTCTTAAGTGCTGTCTTGAAGTTGGTTCAAATGCTTGGCTTGTCCCCAAACAGTTTTGAATCAAAATCCCTTTAATTGCCAATTATTTTAATCAGAAATTGCTGTGTGCAACTAATACACAGAGAACAGAGCTTTAGGTTTCACTGCTGACACATTTGGTCTTATAAAACACACATTGATCTACATACTATGAAACTTAACTTAAATATTGTTGGTTCAGTTTTTTTTTTTTGGATGGAAAAATGTAGTTTAATTAAATCAGCAGCATTCAGATCGTTTACTTAAGTACGAGTACAATAATCTAGAAATCCTCCATTACAAACACAGGACTTTCGCTCAAGAGACATGGTGTTCTTGTCCCGTTTGAAAATAAATGCAGACTGGAAGTCATCTTAACTTAATGTAGGAAACAAACTATGTCAGGTTCTCCACCATGTAGGCTACCTACACACGGAAGTGACGTAATGTAACAAATGTACTGATTTTAACCCAAACCACGATATTCTAACTAAGTACTTTTGTTTCCTAAACATAACCAAATAGTTTTTGTGCCTAAACCTAACCAAACTGCGACCGTTTCATAATTTTAACAACGTGTTTAAAGGAACATGCCGACTTATTGGGACTTTAGCTTATTGTCTTACTCCCAGAGTAAGACAAGTCGATACATACCCTTCTCGTGTCCGTGCGTGTTGTAACGCCGTCTGACGGTTCCACCGGTAGCTTAGCCTAGCACAGAACATACAGGTAACTGGTTCCAACTAGCCTACTGCTCCGAATAAGTGACAAAATAACCAACATGTTCAACAACAGGCTCCTCCGAACAGACTTGAGTCACTGACCTCGCCAGACTGTCCGACGGCCGAAAATCAGGTTGGTGTGTCAGGGCCATTAGAGTGTATGAACAAACGACATATGTGATTGTACGGTTTGGAGTATTTTTTTTTTATTCAACACATTCTTCTTCCTTGTCAAAACTTGGAGGTTTACCCAAAATGCAACTCGACCACTGACCATTTGGCCAGTGAAATCACTTGAGGCAATCTCTCTGGACTGTGATTCAATAAACACTTTGTAAAATTGACGTCACATTGTTAAGAGTTCAAATTGAACCCCCGATCTATCCATCCATTTTCTAAACCGTCTATTTCATGATGTATTGAATGAACGTCAGGGCAGACCTGTGTTACCCCTGTCTATCATCAGGGGTAACACACAGCGACAGACAAACACATTTCACACCCACAGGCAATTTGTGTGTCTCCATTTCACTTAACTTGTATGTCTTAAGACTGTGGGAGGAAGCCCACACAGAGAACATGAAACCTGCTGGCTGTGAGGTGACAGAGCTAATCACACACTGACATTTAACCTCTGCTGCTATAGTTCAAAGTAAATGTCTCTTCACATGCCCCTTGTACCTCCACACTTCCATTTTCCACTGTGCCATTTCAGTGTCAAACCGATGCCTGGTTCTATGTTTCTCCTAATCATTTGTGGTGGAAGAGCATGTTTCTCTCTCATTTAAAAACATTGTGCTCACAACATTTAATGCGACCACTTTGAAATTCAAAGTATCTCATTCATTATTTGCGCCAGCATTAACCCTTGTGTTGACTTCGGGTCATATTGGCCCGTTTTAAATTTTTGTTTTATATCAGAAAATATTGGACGTAGAAATAAGCGCTGAAAATGTGTAGAAGAAAAATTAAAAAATCTAAAACGTTGGAAAAAGCAAAAACAAATTGTGAAAAAGGCGTCACAAATGTTAGAAAAAAAAGTGTTTTTTTCAAGGTTGAAACGAAGACAACACAAGGGTTAAGAAAATCATGGACTTTCACAAAGTTATGAATACATTTGTTTTCTTAGCAGCTGATGCCAAGCTGTGATGACAGCTCAAATGCTGAGACAAGACTCACACCTGGAACAGCAGAGTAAAATCAGCATTTCCATCTTGTACTGGCGATCACAGTGAACAGCTTCTCATTCGCTCAAAAATAGGTCGAACAGGGCAACAAGAATGAGCTGTCTGATGATTATACAGGTTAAAACCAACCGCTGGGTTAGTCAAATTTATATAATACTTTACAACAAATTTAACAAATTTACATTTACAAATTAAATACTTTTAAAAAATGATGAAAATGAATGAAAAACACTTTATAAAAAAGGAAAAGAATATTATAATCAGTTTAAAAAAATTAAAAAAAAACTGTGACAAAAGTAATACTTTTTATAAAATTTTCTTTTAGTCAATGAAAATCCTGTTTTCACAAAGAAAAGTTTCCCAGGTCTGACCAAACATTTTTCCTCCAAGGAGCCCTTCCAGTTTAGAAAACATGATGCTGTGTCAAATAGGTTTTCTCCGCACTGGTGCCACTCTGCATGCAGCCTGTGCCTTTTTTTTTTCTTTGAGAAGAGAAGATAAGTGAGATAGAAACTTGCAGCACCAGGATGTTACTGTTCTAAAGTTCTGAAACAAACTCAACAATGTGCAACAATTCTCAACCAGTTCAGTACTAAAAACTGTATCTGTACAGCGGTTTTGTCCAAAGCATTATGCACTCGGCTTGTCCTCTTTAAATTGGATGATGTAGTTAATTTATAGCCCTATATTAAATATTTAGATGGCTGTTCTCCTCTAACTAACTAAATGCAATGCAATGGCCTTGATGTTTAATAGCACAATTGTGTATGCTTCCAATCTGTGGGAGTGCTGAGCATCCAGGCAGAGCAGTCCATTGTAATATTCAACAAGATTGGTGCACGGTAAAGTGATTCATGAGGAGCAGTTAAATTCATCCGTGTCAAGTTACGCATGCCGCAGTGTAAAACCAACTGATCTCATCTATGGGTTTTTATCAGGATGGAGCAATTCATTCATTAGAGGATGAATTATGAGATCAGATGGCTTTAAAATGAGTTCCCCCTCACATTTTATTAAAGTGGTTTTGTCCAAGAATTTATGGGAACATGCTATTTTAAAGATGCAGAACGTCTGCCAGGATGTTTCGAGGTTTAACCTGAGCCCTATATAATCTGCACCGGCATCCAAGCCACTAAGTATTTATCTCAAGAGGGTATTTATTCAACACAGCAAATGTGTGTTTCTGTGTTTCAGGGCATCTCTTTTAAGAAGGATTTACTGCAAAGTAAAAAGCCATGGATCTGCAGAATATTTTTCAGGAAAAGAGAAAAGATGGACTATTTTCTCATTGTCAGCGATGCATTTAAAGACGTTTAAATGGCCATGGGGATTATACATAACTGACCATGTAAATGTCACTTCAAGAAACACAAATGAGTAGTATTTCCCTTTTTTCCTGACTGCAGTATAATGCAACACATTGGAGGTGCAAGGGTGCAAACTCCAGGTTTGGAGATATTTTGTGTTTTAATTTTTGTTTTTTATAATTGCCTGTAAGTGTTTTGTGGTCACTGTTGAAGCAGTTGTTTGACAAATGCCTGTGGTCGTCTGGGGATTATGAAAGTAATTTTAATTCAATTCAATTCAATTTACTCAGGATTGTCAGGATCAACTTCAATTGATAGTGTCTGTTAGTAATTAGTAATCTTTGTTATTGTAGGATACCTGCTGCTGTTCTATCCCACTTTTTTAATTCTTTTATGCAGTTTGTGCTGGACCATTGGTATGCTTTTATTAGTGTCAATTCTGGTGTAACTTCTCTTTTTAACCTTTTTTTTTAAGTCTAGTTTCTGGAGCGGGGTGTGGCTGACAGTGAGGAGTTTACGGCCACCTTTCCTCTACACTGGAATGTGGTAATGCACAATCAAATATCTGATAATTGTCTGTTTTCATGTTTTGCAGTGACTTTGCAGTGGATGGGCAAAAGATGGGTAGTGGCAGGTGGGTATCCCCTTTCCCTGAAAATATTCTTAATATAGCGTGAAGTTAAACTGATATTATTTTGTGATAGGTGTGGCCCCCGTCAACAGCAGTACATTGCTTAGCTTCCATGCGGGTACTCCTGCCTGCTTCTCCAAACTGGGGGCCTGCCGACTGCCATTTGCTGTAGGTAATACACTGACTATGAACAAATACCTCATACAACCCCACTTCAAAAAATCTGAACTATTCCTTTAGTTTTTTTTTTTTTCTCACAATATGTCCAAGATTGTGCACACAGGAGGCAGGATGCACACTCAGGTGAGCGTGTGGTGTATATTCTCTTAATGAAATGAAGTGAAACTGATCTGTAAGGGTATTTAAACTGTTTTTATAGTGTCTCACATCTAATCTATTTTTCAGTAGCTGAAATAATCCTTTTCATTGTGTGATGTGCTCTCCGCACTGTAAGGTCAAGTGCAAGCAAAATGCCTTTGCATAATAATGGAAGATTGTACTACATGCAAATAGAGGGATACAGGAAGCGGCCGCACCAAGTCGCTGGCATTTTTTCTTTACTATCTCAATACGTAGTATAGTATATTTTGATTCGATAGCATGTTGGGTAGACTTTTAATGTAAAGCTTCACTAAACTGGCCAAATGACAAAATTATTTTTTAACACCTTCTTTTAAAGCACGGAAGTGTAACTATATCATCAAAAGACTAATGAGCAAGTAAACATAGTATGAATTAGAGGAAGAATCTGTGACAGATTTGTGCGAAATGTATTCTGTCAAGAAGCTGAAGGTCTGTGAAAAGGTTTTAATGATTTTCATCCTCCTGCTAGTAATGCGCTCATTTTCTAGAAAAGAACCAGTCAAAAGAGGTTGCCGAACAAATACATGAAACTAGTTTAACGATTAGATTCATCCACATAATTAAGATCACATCCAGGTATGTCACAGATCAAAATGTGCTGCAACACTATATTTATTTTAAATATAAAATTATATTTTTGCCCCCCCATTGTGATGAGACTGTGAGAAGATTATAATATATATATATATATATATATATATATATGCAATGCAATATATATATATATATATATATATATATATATATATATATATATATATATATATATATATATATATATATATATATATATATATATATATATATATAAAAGTGCAAAGTGTGTAAGAAAATAATTTAGTAAATTACTGTGTTCTATATCTCTCGTCACATCTGACTTCATGAAAACTTTGGAAACATGCAGAATTGTGCATGTGGAGGTAGTATTTTGTGTTACTTTATTAATAATAGAATAGAAAATGTATGTACAATGTACTTTTTGTCTGCATTTTGGAAATTATTGATTTTTTATATGATGCAGAGATGACTATACAACAAGTGCATGGATGCTAACTCGTCTGTGTCCCTTTAACTGTTGCAGACTATTATGTTTGACATGCGCTCTACTGTTTCTATATACCAAACAACTTCTGACCTTTTCAGACTGAACTTCCCCATGGACAATGAGCAGCACTGTGTCATGTCGTGCGAGCAGAAGCTAAAGGAACCAACTGCAGAGAGAAAGGCCTCTTGTTTAGTCAGATCAGAGCTTAACTTTCAGGCATCCTGCCAGGACAGCTGCACCCGTTTGGAAGACTTGCAGCCAAGCCACAGGACGCCTCAGATGTGTGTTGGATTCATGGATTTCATTGCTTCACCTGTGAGATGACGCAAAAAGAGGCCCAGATGGGTGCCGACAAAGGGAGACCACTGCCTGTATAGAGGAGATGGTAGTATATATTGACAACGTTTTATTACCGGGACTGGTCAGGTGCCGCTGGAAATTCTGCCGTTATGTCCCTCATTTTGGCCGGATGTCCGTCACCTTCCACTTTCTGTGTGTTGGCATTTTAAACTCCGGTTGATTTATGAAGACTATGGTTAACTGCTTCTCAGATCTCTGCAGGGTAAATCCAGACAGCTAGCTAGACTATCTGTCCAATCTGAGATTTCTAAACCTTTAAACGTACACACGTTTTCACCAAAACAAGTTCCTTCCCGAGGCTATTTTGCAGCGGTACCGTGGCTCCGTCCGGCGCTTTGCACCTCCCGAGACGATTGTGATTGGTTTAAAGAAATAAAGTGGAGCACGTTTTTCTCCAATCCCAGAAAGCTGTGTGGACTAGCCAGACCCTCCTCCGCAGCGCTGTGGAGGAAGGACTGGCAATGCAAAACTAAGGAGATGGTGACAGCACCTTACAGTCAGCAAGGACAGAAACCATTAGTACAGTTTTCAGTTGCAGTGGCTTGTAAATGCTATGATGTAGCAGTCTAAAGGATCATAATGGTGGCATTGCCTATTTGTAGTTCTTACTACAAATAAAAAATAAGCATAATTTTTTCTGACTATTATCCAAAGCATGCAGGAAGCTAACAGCAAGTTTAAGATTGATATTGATAGCTTCTGGGAAACCATTAGTTTCAATTTATAAACAGTATGAAAATTAACTTCCAAACACCCACATTTTTCTAAGCTATGTGCTCTATCTCAGTGAACACTTTGTCACCTTTAATTTCTTTACAAAGTTTGCATGCTGATGTAGATGCAAGCAAAAGCAAAATATCAGTTTTTTATATTAATGGACACTAAGATTTGAGAGTGCTGGATTACCTGTCTGAAAAACGTATTTACTTCTACAGTATAAGTTAATAATAAGGTACTGTATGGTTTGAAATCTGGCTGAAATCAGAGGTGAATGCAACTCCACAGTGTCCAGTGATTTAAGGACAAATAATGAAATGGTTGCTTCTGTTTTCAGTCCTGTGTTAAAGAAAACTAGTGGTGGTTACAAGCTGTAAATTTAATTTAGCTTTGAAACTGACGAGACGAAGGAATGAGGCTTGCTCATTTGAATTAGACTGAATCCACACATTCCATTTGTATCTCTGCGTTCCCCTTAAATGTCTAAGATTAGACAAAAACCCCTGGGTAAAGCATGAGTTATTCATGAACAGAGGAACTGCACTTGGCACCTAGTATTCAAATGAAGGGAGCATCAGATAAATGAATACTAAATGGGGAAGTCAACAGTGGCGTCCCAAGAAATTTAGACTCGGAGCAGAAGCTTTTGTATGTGAACTGCTGTAATGTTTTTACAAATATATATACAACATTAGTAACAAAAAAACAAACATCCCAAAATATTTTACAGCTGTGTTAAATTACAGCAGTAGAGAGCAAATTCAAACTAATGTGCAGTTAGACAAAAGCATGAAAGGTGAATATTCTCATATGTCAAATTATCTAAATATCTACGATTCGAGTTGACTTTCAATTTTAAGTTCACAATTCAATTCAATTCAATTATCGATTCAAAAACACTCATTAATATCACAATAATGAGGAGCACATGAATGCACCATGAGTTAACGAAAGGGGCACCTGATACACTATTAAGTCTTATACCATTTGTCTTTTGTTTACAAAACTCGCAGGAAAGGCAAAATGTCACACCAGTGACTTCAGGAAAGCAGGTGGATTTCCCAGTTCTGTTGTTTCTCCGTCATCTCCAGCACTGGCCATGGTGTCTTAAAAAGTGCAGCTGCAAGCTACCAGTAAGCTAACATTACCCTGTGTCTTTAACTGCGTTCTACCGCTGGTAAGCCTACTTACTCTGATTTTGAATTACTGATTACAATAATTGAAACTGAAAGCTCATTTTAATTGATTTTTTTTCAAACGTGACACCCCTACAAACTACATATCCATAAATATCCATTTATCCATTTACTGGACTGTTTAGTTGGAATAAGCAAGGATCATTCAGCCATGTTGAAATTGTTTGTTTTTTTCACCAATGCTAAATATGTAAAATAATAAATGCAGCAAATATGTAGTGTTACAGTTGGTTACTTATTTATTATATTTGTTTGTTAGTTTTTTTACCAGCTGCGAGCGACACTGACATGGTTATCACCTTGTGAGTTTGTGTGTGTGTGTGTGGTGTGTGTGTGCGTGTGTGTGTGTGTGTGTGTGTGTGTGTGTGTGTGTGTGTGTGTGTGTGTGTGTGTGTGTGTGTGTGTGTGTGTGCGTGCGTGCCATCATGGGAAAATGTGGTCCAGACACTTATAGTAACAGGAACTACCACAGAGGTGGTTTTGAGTACTGTCTGTCTGCTGCCAGATTTATCATCATCACGATAGTGTCGCAACCATACAAGATGCCATCATAAAACATTACAGTGAAGGCTGAGTTTGAAGATAGGTGGTCCGAGCAAGCAAACAATAAAGTAAAACTGACTCATCGTAGGAGATCTCTCACTTGTGCAACTGTCCACCCTTAGACTTTTTACAGCTACTTTTGCATTTGCTACTTGGAGAGGATAGTCATTAGTCTTGCAATTACAATGGGTCAAGGTCTCAAAAATGTAGATGTTTGAATGGGCAGAAATACAGAAAACTGTAATGATTCCTTGGAGGTAAAGTCACCAGGAGCATTGGACAGTTCTGGCAGCTGGTAGTTTGTGTCACAGTGTTGTCAGTCTGTCTTGGGACTCTGTAATGACTTCCATAATAAGTCTGAAAATGCCAATCTCCTAATATTGGCGCATGTTCACCAGAGAGAAGAAACTTGTCCAGCTGAATGGGGCCAAGTCTCATATTTTGCATTTCTTTAATCAAAGCAGTTTGGTTTGGCAGACAGATGCTTTTGGATTGTTGCTGCTGTGATGATGAGGGGGTGCTCTGTATGGTGCTTGTTTCCATGGTGTTGTATTCTGTTGGCCAAACCTAAACTCAGCTGGACCAATTTACACTGGTATTGCAAACTTCTGCCTGCACAAAAAAAATATTTTGAATTAAGTGTTTTTGTCTGTCGTTTTACAGTGAAAATCCAACAGTGAGTTGTTCCTCTCAAAAATTACAGTAAGGTGGCAATATTGCTTTAACACTAAACTACACGTATTTCTTTGAGCAAGGCAATAACAATGAAACTCCCTAATGTGCAGGTGACAATAACCCTTTATTCGTCAATATGTCTGTTGGAGCTGTACTGCCCAGGAGGGTTGATATATAGACCAAATTATCAAGGAGGAGATTAAATAAATCTGTTCCTCTATGTTTATGGACATTGTTTTTTGTCAGCGAGATGATAAAGCTCAGTAATCTTTTGTCAAACAACGAATTAGAGCAGGGTTTATTCCAGGGGAGAGGAGTGACCTGTGTGGATTGGGAAAAAAATAAAAACAGGGGCATCTATTGATTATACCTCACGATGTCAAGGTCACTGAAACCGTGTAATTGCAGTTCTTTAATGGGCCCAGTGAAATCTGTCAGATGAGAGGGTCCACAGAGACCCGTCAGACATAATCCCCCTTGTTGTCCATGTGTAAAAAGTATTGTCCACGGTGGAGCAAATAAAATACAATATGGAAGGAGATTAAACTTTTACATTAATATAAAATGACAAAATGCTGATTCAACCTCTCACACAAGGAACAGTATGAATTTATTTTTTTCTGCTTGCATAGTCCTTCACAAGGTCACTAGAGATATTCAGCTCAGACAAGCAGAGAGCTTCTCCTTGTGTGGCTTAGTGAATAATCAGATTTAATGATAAGGTTTTGATGTCTCACAAAAAAAAAAGACTTTGCATCTACTCTGTACTTTCAATCCACTGATTCAATCAAAATATTTCCACACGGCTGGTCTCATTAAGATTATACGCTCATTTAAAGAAGTTTCAGTGGTAGTAGAACTGACAGTATTCAGAATTCAACTAAAGGTACTAATGCAACAATTTAAAAAATACTCCCTTACAAGTAACATCCCTGAATTCAAAATCATAATTTAAAGGGATAGTTTACCCTCCAAAAAAATGAATCTAGATTGTTTCTGTGTGTTGCCCAGTGCTGGAGATCTCGGCCGTAGAGATATCTGCCTTCTCTCAATCTCGTATCACCACATAGATGGAAGCGTATTCATGGACGAGAGGCTCGTAATAGCTGGTGGAGATTAGTTAATAATTCCGCCGGATGTCTTTCGTTCTGTCACATTCCACTTTCTTTGTGTTGGCATTCTAAACTCAGGACTATGATTGACTGCTCCTCAGATCTCTGCAGGGTAAATTCAGACAGCTAGCTAGACTAGCTAGTTTTCTGTTGCACGACTAAAACAACTTTTGAATATACACAAGTTCCACCAAAACAAATTCCTTACCGAGGCTAAATTTGCAGAGGTGCCGTAGCTCTGTGCAACGCTTAGCACCGCCCAAGACGAAATGGCAATAAACCAAAGCTCATTTTTCTCCCGTCCCAGAATGCTGAGTGGGCTAGCCAGACCCTCCTCCGCAGTGCTGAGGAGGCTAGGTCTGGCAATGCGAGACTAGTTCATAGCTAACCGATACTGCTAGCTAACTAACTCTACAGCTCAGGTGAAGAAGATGCCATTAATGTTTACATCTCGCGCTGTCACAGCACAAGCCTCTCATCCATGAGTATGCTTCCATTTGCGCGGTGATACGGTTGGCTGGTGTAGTTCGGTAGAAAAAAAATAGTTCCTACATGAAACTTCTTACAACCAGGTCTGTTATCTTAAACAGGTCATGATTTCTGGAGCTGTTGAGATTTTCAAAGGGATTTTTTTTGGCGCTTTGAGCACCACAAGCACTCGGCCATCTAGTTCCATTGTATTTGAGAGAAGGCATCTCTATGGCCAATATATCCAATGCTGCGCAACTCAACCTAAAACAATCTAGATTGAAAATTATGTATTTTTGATTTGGAGGTGAACTGTCCCTTTTAAGTAAATAAGTATTATTAGTAAATATATACTTAAAGTAAGTGCAGTAAGATGTCCCCTGTGACTGATATATTGTTAAATGGCATTATTAGATTAACACTGATGCATCACTGTGTAAGCAGCATTGTACTCTATTCTACTCTTAGATTCGTTTTAAGTGCTTTACATACTGTAAAGCAGACAACTCAATAGTTTGTCTGATGGCTGCCCATTTAGAGTTTGGAAAAAAAGGTTTCACAATATATATTTATACTAATTTATACACACAAATACAGCGGGAAAATGTGTATTTATGCAATTGCAAATCACTAAAGATTCATAATTAAAACTTTTAAAAACTTCTTTCAAAACTTATTTTATGGTCTACAGACATAAATGAGATCCATACTGTGTGAAAGCCCAACATCATCACTTTCAATTGGTGTTCTCAGCTTGTCTCTATATATGTAAATGAAAATATGCTACTATAAATAAAACATGATCTGTGTATTCACTAACCAAAAACACATTTCATGGTGTAGGATCTGTTGTATGTCCATTTTTAAAATGGTATTTCATCTTTTAGCGTCAACTCTTAGCAGCTTTATTTCTTAAGATAAGATTCCTAGACCGCCAAAGTAAGTCCTCACATCTCTTTATTCCACCTGCCTGTAATTTAAATCATCCCAGATCATCTCTTTAATTGTGTTTTAATTCCCATCATGTGCACTTTAATTCAGCATTTGGATCCTATATATGATGTCTTCATTTATTCCGGGCGCAATATGTCTCACATCTGTTCTATGTTAAATTCATAACCTTCCTTTATCTCATCTATCCTCCTCAATCTAACTTGTCTTTTTACCTCTATTCCCTGCACAGGCATTGTGTCCTCTGGCAGTCTGAGTAGCTCATTGTTGTGTTGCCTCAGGGGACCCATAGCCAGTCAGGAGTGGATTGCGTCAGTGAGATGCACTTTTACTTTGTCAGTTGTGAGGAGGAGGGATAAGAAACATTGTGTTCTATTAAGAAACTGAATCAAATATGGGAATTGTGAAATGCCTGATTACGAAGAAAAAAACATTTCTTTACATACAGTAATGGAAGAGTTATTGAAAGATAAAGTTACATCAATTCCCAAGGTGATGTAAGACCTTGCTGATAGTACCTGAGTCACATATGTAACCTGCTGCTTATCATAGTCCACATGCACTAACTGTGAAATATTGCTGTCCCTGTAACATGTGTTTTTGTCTCTGTTACGGTCTTAGTGGTAGACGGGTCGTAGAACCAGTGTCACAAAGACAAATTAGTGTTCCTTTAATCAACCTTTGGCAGAAAACATTCATCTGATTCTGACCTTGATGTTAGAGTTTCAACAACAAGTGCATAATGATTTGCATTTCTACGGTTCAGGGCTTCACTTACACACATATTTATGTACTGTGGGCAAAGCTGCCATGCAAGGCCATGGACTTATCATTTAGAGAGCATTTGCGTCATACGGGAAGGATAGTAAAGATGGGAAAAACTCTTTACAGCTTGAGAGCGTTCATATAACCGGACAATTCAACACAGTTGTATGATTCCAGAGTTAGTCATAAGGGTTAAAAATACTGTGCAGTGACAACATACTGTAACACTATATCCATTAAAATGGGTTTAAATTACAGGTGCACCGATTTAATCGGCCAAAAATCAGCAAGTGAGACATTCACCGATGGCAGTGACGGATGTTTATATTTATATATAATATTTATGTTGTTGTGTCGCAACAATTTTGCACTGACTATATGTTGTGTTGGTTATTTGTGGTTGGACTCGAACAACAGTAGTGGCTAGCATACACAGCTGCTGATTCAGAGAAGAATCTACTGGCTTGACATGACTTTGGTTCAGGTTCAGGTTCAGGTTCAATTTATTCACAAAAGTACAATCATAAGACATAATGCAGATATGTGAAATGGGACACCCTGGTAAGCTATTTAAAGCTTGTGTAAAGGGGCCCAGACACTAGCAAATAATACACATTATAAACACAATCATATTGTTTGGATGAAAAAGTAAACAATTTACAACCTACACAAAAAGAAAAAGAATAGAGAAACCATAACTTCCCTAACCCTAACTTAGTGGTCCCAAAACATTTAGTCCATCAGTTTAAGTATTGGTCAAATATAAGAGGTAATAAGCAAACAATAAAGCAGGTGAGTATAATAGTAGAAAAAAGAAAAGAAAATAAATGAATTCAGAGTCATTATTTAAAAGTTGGCAAAGTTGACTTTCTCATGAAGTAGTAACAACAAAAGTGAAAGTGATCCAAATAATTGGTTATTGCATTTTATTTAATTCTACAGTTGTTTACAATGATAGTATTGTACTGTAATGTATTTCTGATCATTTGTTGAAAATGATCAGAAATAACAGCGTTATTTGGTGATTGATCGCACTATTTATAGGGACAAAATGCAGTGGTGGAATGTAACAAAGTACAAATTCTTTGTTACTGTACTTAAGTAGCCTGCATTTTTCCCGTATCTTCGTTACATTTTGCAGCAATTATCTATACTTTCTCCTACACTACATTTCTACAATGTTCCATTACATTTTCTGATCAGTTTTTCCCCCTGCCAAAACGTCTTCCTGACCGTCATACGTTTGTCTCACTAGTGAAGTGTGGTTGCCATAGATATATATGGGGGCACCGCCGATCCTTCATCGGCTTCCAAACCGTCTACGGTGCTCCAGAGCCCGGGCGCAGCACTGCTGACCCTCAGTAATACAGCCAACGGTAAAAGTGAAAATGAAAATGTTTTTTTTTATGATTCCAGTTTTTAAATCATAGTTGCCATCTATTTCTCTCCACAGCGTTGTTTACTCCTCCGCCAGGCAACGTAAGAAGCGTTCATATCTTCTTTATTTGGCTGGACCTCTTCACATCTCCTCCCCATTTTCGCTGCTTCACACACTTTATTTGCTTACTTGCATGGTTAAAGAAAATAAAACTGTCATAAAATACATCCAGGAATAAAACCAACCGCATTCCAATTCTAACAACATATTTCCGTTTTATGCTGATTAGGATAGGAACTTTTTTAAAAGCCAGGCCTTGTTTGTGGCAGTGGGCATCTTCTACTTTTACTAAAGTAAATATGTCTCTGGTTATTTGTACTTTTACTTAAGTACTGAGATTCAGTACTTCCTCCACCACTGCAATGTACAAGTCATCTGCGACTCCGATAATCATCTCTTGAACGCAGTCTCCCGCTTCCCAGGAGTTGCACAGGAAGTGTCATGTCCTTATATGGGAATTTGCAGGGCGTTTTCTTATGCTAATTAGGAACAACTGGCACGCGCTTTCAATTACGAAGACGTGGGATTTATCAATCCTAATGGCGCGTTCATTCCACCTCGGAATGACAGGGACCGCCCCAGTGATTACGTTGTTTTTCCGACTACCAGCGTTCACATCATGTCGGGATGCGTGTTCTTCTTCTGTTATATTGGCGTTTGGCATAACAACTTGTTGCATGACTGCCACCAACTGTTGGATGTAGCCTAGACTAGAGATAAGGTGTTGTTGTTTTATTTATACATAGGCCTATTTATGAATAATTTGAAAAATGTTATGTCTGTGTATGTTTCTCAGCAGAGGCATTTGTCCACAATAAATAAGTTTATTGTCATTGAAATATGTTCAGTGAACCAAATTCACCTCTGATTCCCACAGGAAGGGACGTGAATGATGACGTTTTTACTCGGAAAAAGGTTTTTCTGATGTCCATGAACGCACGGTAAGAACACAGGTGCGAAAAATTCAGTTGTTTAAGAACACGTCATGAATCTGATGTAGACTTTTCTTAAGGACTTTCTTAAGAGAAAACTTAGGAAGATATTGGTGAATGAGGCCCATTGTTGGCCGTGCGGGAGTATTACACTGTCTCGGAGAAAGATCTGTGACAAGAACGTTGTATTTTGTATGAAAAACAAAAGATGTGAAAGATAGCCCTTTATGTTTTCTAATCACATTACCATTTACATTTAATTACATATAATTCATATTTCACAAAAATAATATCTTTCTTAGATTATTTTGTGGGCTTTTATGGCCTTTAATTGACCGGATAGCTTGAAGACAGGAAAGGGAAGGGGAGGGGGGGGGACGACATGCAGCAAAAGGCCACGGTTCAGATTTGAATTACAGTAAAATCTCCATGACATGAAAACAGCATTAGTGTCCACAGACGATTGAACTACCAACCTGCTTTACCACCGTAGCTACTGGTACCCCTAATACTGTCAGGTTGAGACAAAAGCTGAAATAAATAATCAGTTAATAGATCAGTAGATCAACAGAACTGGTTATACTGTATTAAAAAATACTTTGATAATCTATTAATCTTTTGTGTAGAAAGTGTTTTTTTCAGGTAAAAATGTGATTGAAGTATAATTATATTTGAGTTTTGGACTGTTGGTCAGACAAAACAAGATATTTGAAAATACCACTTTATGCTTTATGAAATTGTGATGGCCATGTATTCACTATTTTCTGATATTTAATAGACTAAACAATTAATCGAAAATAATGATCCACAGTTTAGAAGATAATTAAAATAATTATTATAGGGATAAGGAAAGCCCTTATTGACACTATATAGATACAGTATTGCTTTAACAGTAAACTTTTAATGCAACTTCTGACTAATTAAAAGAGAGCAGCTATTCGATATGTTTGTCGACTGTGAGCAAATTACAAATCAGCATGCACCTGTATTACCCTAAATGACACAGTCAGAGGCACAAAATAAAAGCATGTTTACTGTAGATTGAGTTTTGATTTCTCAGAAAATATTAGTGTATTTTCCTTGGTTGGTTTGTTTCGGTTCGTGCTGTGAAATTACTAATTAGGCTCTGCTTGGGAACAATGGATTTATAAAACATTTGTTTACCCAATACGTATTGTTATTAACCTGACATCTTGCAGGGAAAGACATGTGTCATTACAGTTCCTACGTTTGTTGTTGTTTATGTACTCTGTTACATGCTGCACACAGTTTCTGCCACTGATAACAACTTGTATTGACCAATGATTTACTGTAAAAACACATAAGATATATAAACATATATATATATATATATTTCACAGCCTCAAGTGAAAGACAGAAACAGCCTGAACAATATAGTCATAACCTGCTCTAAATTAGTGGTGCGAAACAAAGAGATTTAAATTCTCTTTGTAATCAAGAAATCTTGCGTAATGCAACAAGCATTTTGTCTTCTTCAGATCGTGTTCTTCAGAGTGGATTTTCTCTGTTGACGTCATTATATTTTACCTGCTTTTAAAAAATCCCTTCTGCAATTTGACTTTTAAATGAATATAATATATATATTGTTGTGTGTGCTCTATGTATGTTGTCTGTAGCTGCTCTTAAATAATTGCCCCCTGTGCGATTAATAAAGTTTTTGAATTGATATAGGTTAAGGCAAAACAACACTACTAGTACTACTACTAATAATAAAACCTTTGCTTGTTTTAACTTTCCTGTGTTTAAAAGGAGTCTTCGAGTGTCCATCACAGTAAAAGGAACAGAAAGAAAGGGGTCACCATGGAGCTAATTCTGTTGCTGCAGAGCTGTGAGAGCCCACCAGCAACTCCCGCTTTGTCTGTGATCTCTCCCCAATCCCTCTGCCCTGCAGCAATCCCCTCAGCAGCCAACAAAGTCTGTGTGACCCCTGAGGGCTGGCTGGCCAATGAACTCCTCCTAAAGGCAGAGACTTTAACACAAAGGGGTTTTAACAATGGTTCAGTCAAAGAAGAAGAAGAGCAGCTCCGTGTGCTATAAGAGACTAATCACCACACTTATGGGCTTCTCGAGACTGAAGGTGCCAGACTTCTCCATAGAACTAAAAACCATCTTTAGGGAGCAGAAATCAATGCAACACGCTCATCCAAAGATCTGTGTTTGACCTGCTTTTGAAACATTGTTGTTGCTCTAAAATAAGAAAGAGCTTTTTTTTTTTTTAAACGTTCAGATCGCTGTCTTGGGAATATGTGTGAGAACATTACTCCAAAGAACAAAGCAGACAGTTGATTGATGGGTCCAAAGTATTCTGTAAAAACACCAGATGACTGAGCAAACATACAGTATCATAATTTGTGAAACGTCTTTTGTTGGGAGATTTCCAAATAGTTTCGATCTCTGCAAAATCCTCTGCATTTTGGAATAAACTTAAACACAGGTTGTAAAATAGCTTCAGCTTTCAGTCAGTTATGTAGAAAATAACGAGGTTCTTCTACTTTCAAATTGTTCACTTATATTCCTGCACCCTAGGATCACATCAGGATCTTGCACAGAAACTAGATGAATTAGCAATAAACAATAAAAAGCATCACCTCCAGCTCACTAATGACTACCCATGATCCTCCTTTCCTTCTTGCACATATTCCACCAGGGAGCGGGAGAGTGATGTGGGATGTGGCTGAAGTTTTCTGTTTACTCTTATTGCTGTTGCTGCCGAAGACAATATTATTATCTTCAGCTGCAGGCCTCAGAGCACACAACTTGTAAATAATAAACCAAACTGGACAGAAGCCTGTGAGGCCACTGCTAATCCTGGTATTATTCCACTTTTATTGTTGCAATTTGCTCATTATTTCTCAACCCCCTTTGGCTGAAGACAGCCAGTGAAATTATTTTCACCCTATTGTTTTCTCCTTCCACAAAGGCCAAATTAGCGTTTAGGACAGGCACCATTTAGAAATGCCTTTATTCCTTTTTAGCCCTCCTTTCCTCACTTTTGACCCCTGAAGCGCCCACGAGGCATTACAAACTGTCACTGTGGGTGTTAGTTGATGCTGTAAGTTCTGAACATAATTATGAATAATGTTTTCTATTACGTTTAATTTGCAGCATCGGTCCATTTAGGGAGAATCAGGAAAACGGTAGGTAGTAATCTCCAGATTCAAGCTATAACCCTGTTGTGTCCCTCGTGGACGTTTTGGGAGAATGAGATCAACACAAAGCTAAACCAAACTGATGTTTCACTTAAAATCCAATTTGAGTATTTATAATCAGCGATCTAAGAGTGGTGTTTGGTCCTCCAGAGAGCTGCAATATTCTGTATTTGCTGAGAATGTGAGCGTTTCACCCAGGTTTGACTCAGTAACATCCTTCTTATGGGAGGAATGACTCTGACAAAGCCTGGGGGCAAAACTAGTTGTTCGCTTCAATGTGCTCATTGTTGCTCTGAAGACACCTAAAGATATGCAGCTAATGAAACGGCTGTGCAGGCTCTCACTATATGGAACATTACTTTCTGTGCGGTATGAATAATTATTTTTGCTCTTACTGCACCTGATAAAAGTTCTGCTGAAACAAAAATCTGCATTTAAAATTCTACTAAACCAACCCTAGACAAAAATTAGAATACTGTTTAAGCTTTTTAGATGCTTTTAAGGGGAACTCCAACGAGTTTACACGTCAAACTGTGTACAGGTTTTGAAAAGTACTACTGCATATTTGAAAATTGCATAAAGCCGTTTGTGGCTCTAGAGGGAGCTACACAAAAGCTGATAAATTGCCTCAAGTGAAGATAATTGAGTTAGTGTCGGTCAGGGCTGAAGACTACAAGTTTGAAAATGAAAAATATCTGGGAGTGTGGAGTTAGAGAGAAGGGAGCGTACCAGACCTCAGCAACCCGCTGCTCATCTCTGCTTGAGGCCAGCGGTTCCAGGCTACATTAACCGCTACTAGCATAGCAAACAAGATTCTCCGAATGAACTATCAGCAGCCAAGTTGTATTATGGGTAATAGGGATGAGAAGATTCACCGATTTGCATCGATGCGCAGACAGAAAAGTGCACGATGCGAGTGCACAGATTAAAAAAAAAAAAAGTGCACTGGATACAACTTGGGATGAACTCACGATGCATTGTTTCTATCATCTTTCTATTTATAAAATCCATTTTATTTATATTATCAATAGAGAGCCTGTGCCTTTATTATTTAGACTTGACCAATAATTTGTGACCTATTGTTTGATATTTGGATTGATTCCTCCTCTCTGAAGTGTTTCACTGTCTCGGGCGCACTCTCACCTCTCTGCTGCTGTAAACAATTGCGCTTCTGCTGATGTGTGTCCGGCTGCGTCATATTAGAGATTAACATGGAGGACGATCTACACATAACACCAAATTCCTACAAAATCATAGAGAGCTTCCCTTTACCTGTTCGCTCTTTCTCCTCTACTTCTCCCACAGTAACTTGAGCAATGTGGCACTGGCCATCAGACCTTCTGCACGCACGCAGACACACACAGACCTGCATTAACGCTGTTAGGTTACAAAGACTATCTCACATTCACACATACAAGTTTTTTGGCGAGATTCACATAGGCTTACATTATGAAAATTAAGTGCCGATGCCAAGTCCCATGGAGAGGGAGAGAAAAAACATTTTTTAACATTTTTCAACAGTATTTATCTACTGAAAGTCACCAGTATCAATCAAATCAAATCTTTTCTTCCTCAAAGTGTAGTTTTTAAGTCTGCCAGTTCCACCACTAAAAATTAAAGTGAAGAAAAAAAGGGCAAAAACTTGTTGGTCTCAAGTGATTTGGAGTCACAATGGGTAAAAGCTGTGATGACAGCCTTCATTAGTCAGCAGGTCATTCAATAAGGTAGTTTTTTTAGCTCCATTTTAATGGTGATGAATAATCCCTCAGGGCAAATTGTTGAGAGAACTTTGTCCAGAAAACTGCACTCACATTAAAACAAATGAGCAGGTAGATTGTAATCATAGCGTTATGCCTACTAGTTAGTATGCCCATCTTAAAATCCATGTTATGGTGCATTCCATTTACCTTGGAACTCAGAAGCCGAAGCTGGGAATGACGTCGCACCCGAGTTGAATGCGTTCCATTTACAAGTCAGATTAGCTCTAGCCAGGTTAGCCATTCTTAGCAATGGCAGTTAATAACAATGCATTACGCTGTTTTTGTGCATACAAACAGCGTAACAACATTGTCCACAGATAGAATATGGACAGCGATGCAATTGACTTGTGAGACACAAATAACACAGAAGTGCTTGTAACTGTATGTTACTACGGTTTACACAACTGTTGATGCACATGGCAGCCATGTTGGATTTTTAGCTCGGGGTACTCGGTGGTTGACCGAGTTCCGAGCTCGGAAATCCGAGGTCAGGGGGTGTTTCTGACTTTGACTTCAGAAAATCCAAGTTCCAAGTACAAATGGAACCCACTATCAGACCAGCTAATACAGTCCATGAAAGTTGAGGTGACCTTTTGCAGCTGCTAATAGACTGACATGAAGGAAAATAGTGGTGTGATCCTCACTGTGTGATAGCAGTGCCTATGAAGTAGCAATCCACAGTTCTGACTGGCTCCTCTGGATTCAGGTACAAGACTCACAGTGAACATTGATTTCCCAATGCTGAGTGCAGAGCACACCTAAGGCCTTGGTCTAGTACTAACTCTATGACAGTGATGTAGTGCTTTGCTGGCTAAAAACAGCAAATGCACATGGGTAATTTGCATGTGTGCACTATGAGCAAAGCAGCCAGACATACTGTAATGAAGTAGCATATTAAAAAATGTGCTGTTTGTGTGTGTTGATCAGGTATTGGTTCTGGTTTTTATTTAATTTTTCCAGTCATTAAAAATGGTAAAGGTGCATTGATGTCAGGCTTCGGGGAACTGAGACCCTCTTGTAAAAAAAACTCAGTTACTTTCCCTACACAAAGGCTAAAAAAGCAGGGCTGTGAAAATATTGGCTTTACTGAATCTGACAAAATGATCTGAGATTAATCTGCTAAACATGCTAGCTTGTTAATTCATGTATTGTTAAAATAGAATTTCAAGGAAAGATCACAGCCACACATCAAACACATCAGTGAAGATAGAGCCTTTAAGACAGGTGCTTCCAAAGGCAGTGGCAGAATAATATGCTGATGAGGAATACAAATACAACGCCCAAAAGTAAAGTCAGAACTATTAATTTTGTGAATTAAACATGGAGTTTCCAGAATCTGAGAAATGGCTGCCCTCCTGAAGTGCTTTAAGAAAATGGAACAATAAAATGGTTTAGGGGGGAAAAAACACCTCCTTCCGATGAGAAACTTTGTGATCAGACAACACAATATTTTTATTTGTTTTATTTAGTTTTTTCACCAATGTATATTAGATTGGGCAATAGCCATATATTATTGCAGACAGATGCAATACAGATTAGTCCCTGACTGATCCGATCTTCAGCATGCTAACATGCTTACTATAACAATGTTGACGCTGAGCAGGTACATGTTTAATTTGTATACCATGTTCACCATCTTAGCATGCTAACATTTGCTACTTAGCACTAAACAAAGTACAACTAAGACTGATCATGGGAATCGTTATTTTTAGTATTTGACAAATCCAAATTTTGACCTGATGAAGCCATTATTTGAAAAGTCAGGGGAGACCAATTTACAATTTATTCTGAGTGGGGCTTGAATTTGTAGCAAACTTCACAGATTTTACAGTTGTTGAGACAAATTATACCAACCAGATGCTGCGCTGATGAGAAATTGTTGCGTTCAATACTAATACCACAAGTGCTTATGTCTGAACTGAGAGCAGTCAATCATTATGCCCAGGCCAAGATGAAATGGGTCATCACCAGCTGAGCGAAATAATGTATATTGATCCCACACATCTCAAATTCTGTTTCAACAAACTGAAAGTGGGATCATAATGGTGAGGTACTGAAAGGAAAGCTTTTCCTGGAACAAATTATACCTAATATCGGCTGAGCATCACTGGAATGCTACAACATACCTAAGCATTGTTGTGAAGCTTACTTTAAAAATGATCTTATCAGTGGGATTGTAAAGTAAATTGAGTTTTAAAGAACAATGCAACAACCACTGCTGTACAGGCTGGCTGACCTCGACAGAACGAATAACAACTCCCTTGTAACCACATACACAACAACCTTTTTTAATTTATTTTTCCATAGTGAGAGATAAAGAAGACCAAGTTTATCTACAACTTGCCACTGGGTTTTGATATTGTAAACTTTATTTTTGGCATATTTGCTGACAGCAGGAAATACAGTTACTTACTGCCATGTAACAGTGACATAGGAGATTTACCGCATGTAATACAGCCATTGTGTCTCATGTATAAAAGAGGAGCGCTGCCATTTCACAGACGGCTTTCTGTCACAGCTGTACCTTTTGGAGAAAGACAGACTTCTGGCAAATGGCTGCACCTGTCACCTTCTTCAAAGGGTCTTCATGCATCTTGTCACACCTTTCCCATCCCCTATTGTGAAGGGAGCACTGGCTGGCAGGTCTCTATTGATCTGTTCCAGAGCTGTGATAATTGGGCCATTAAGATCTCAAAAAGACACCTAGCATGTGGCAGAGATAGAGTCTAACAGTCTGCCAATAGAAAGGACGTCCAACTCCTTGGCATCACTTGTTATGATTTATCTGCTTTGCCATGAAATATATGTGGAGCAGCATGCTGTGTTTACACTTTGATTTTGAAAAGTCGGTAGAATAGATATGGAAATGCACTGCAGTATAAAAGTAAGACACTCCCATGAAAAATCTGAATCACTTTAATTGACAGGAAGCCTACTGTTCACTAAATGTCAAAGCATCATAACAATTAAACTGACTGCAACTGAAGCCCTGCACCATGGGAGAATGCACAGCAATTAACAATGAGGCAAGGCATGTGCATGGATGGTTTACTGAACGGGTCCAAATGTTTATGCAACATGTCTTGTTGAAAAGTCAATCAAACGACCACATAGAGACATAAAATGATCACAAAAACATGCAAACCAACAGCAGAAAGGTGCAAAACAACTGCAGTGAGACACACAACTACAAAGTCGCAAAATCACCACAAACATGCAAAACAACAACAAATAGAGGTAAAATAATCACAAAAGGATGCAAATCAACCTCAAATAGACACATTATGACTACAAAGAGGCACAGGATGACTACAAAGAGTCGCAAAATGACTACAAAGAGACACAGAACGACAAGAAAAGGACACAAAACGATCACCATGTGACAGAAAATTACACTTTCGGTCTAGGTGTCTTGCTCCCTATGTCCGTGCCCAGGGGCCTGTTTTCTCTTAATACGTCCATGGGCAGGTGTAAAACTCATCACTAAAGCACCAGCAACACTGGAAGTTAACATCAGACTGTGCTCAAGCAAACACATCTGGCTAGCCTGGCAGGGATTTAACCACAGACCAATGAGAAAACATGGAGATAATTTGGAAGGGAAATCAATAGCAACTGCCAACACTAGTAAGTCTCAGAGTCGTGATAAGGTTGCTTTCTGCCCCATTAAGTATTTCCACTCTGGTATCCTCCCTATCTCAAGCCCAAATACTCATCACCCATCTGTATTAGGTACCCATAGTATAAAATCAAATCCAACCCACAAAGAAGCCAGATGGAGGTAATAGACTCAGAATGCAGCACTTTTGTGTCAGGGATGAACAGAGTCAGTGGATTGTATCTCAGTTAATCGAGAAAAAAAAGTGGTTCAGCATGGGCAGAACGACTGGGCCAAGTGTGGAATCACAGTGCATATTTTGTGATGATCCACACATTTAGAGTCTTTTTGCTTGCATACACAGTACTACTGATCTTTTACTCCTAAAGTTAAAGCTATAGTGCATAGTTTCTGTCCCCCCCATTAGGAATTCTAAGTAATGACAACAACACTGTCGGCCTGTCCACATAATACAGCCTTCCGTGATCGTGCACGTCCCCCACCCCTCCTCCATGCAGTTGCTAGGAGCCAGGGAGAACACGGAGGATTCAAAAAACAAGATGGACTCTCCAGAAGAGGTAATTACATTCACTCGAGCTTCTGCGCAGGAAAGTCACCGGACGACACAATCTTCTGAACATAGCCATACTGAGAAATACAGAGAGAGTTGTGTGGAGTTGATAGTCTTAATTAGCTTTATAGCAACTCATTTGGCAATGGCTTGAATGTAACGGACGTTCAATAATATCCGAAAGCTACGCACTAAAGCTTTAAAAAGAATTCTGGGTTATTACAACTAGTTTTGGTCATCATTTCAGTTATGGTAATATTGTATGGAAACATAGTGTAAACACTACAATAAAGTGAGAGAAGAAGACAGACTGTAACAGACAGATTTTAAACAAGCTAACAGTTCAGCAAAAAACCTAAAGTGAGTGCACTTGTTAGTAATGTTATGTTAGTTATGTTAGTGATAATCCATTAGAAGTAAAACTGTGTGCATGCTCGACTACGGTAAGTACGAGAGCACAGCTGAGACTAATTGTAAAGGGAAGGACATGTCTCCTGATGGTATCACTTTCAGGCTGAAGGTCGGGACAAGTGTATCTAACTCTCCCCTGTAATAGATAGTGTTGCCCACAGGAACAACTCCAGAAAAGCTGGTCATTGTCCAAGTGGTTTTACTTTGGCACGAGGATCAATGTTAGTGAATTACTCCCTCCAGCCACCATTTGTTTTAATCACTGCAGTGTCACCTCTGATAGTGATGTTGCTTTGGGACACTGATGTGATCTTTAAGTATTTAGGTACAGTACACACCTTTGCAAGTTTTTCAACTTGCTGTCACACCAAAAGGCATCATACCAATCATTTAAATGTAATATCAAGTTAATTTCTTAGTTTTCCAAACATATAGAAGTGTTGGGAAGTCTGTCTGTCTTATATTTTAGTTCTGGCTAAAGAGATTTTATCACATAATGGTTGAAATCTAGATCATCAAAATCTAATCATGGGCTTAATGAAATATTTTTAAATATTTATATTGATAGAGGGTGAGAGAAAGATCCAATAGGCCAGTGCTTTTATATTATTCTATATTATATTTATTTATTTATATTTAATCTCAACCCAATTTATAAGGAGGCATTCTACCTCAAAAACTAAAACCTGCAATGAATAAAATATGCAAATCCAACTAAACATCCCACCAGATTGTTTCTCTGTGGAAATTTCCATCCGTGGAGTAATTCTGCCTTTTCATGGTGTGAGGAGTGGATATTTATACACTTGGCCTTGTCCTGGATTTATTGCCAATGTAACTGAGGGATAGGCTTTCATTGGAGAGGTCCTATCACCCCAGTGAAGAGACCTGGCAGGCATTACCACGTAGGGAGACCGGCACAGCCAAGCCATTTGCTGTGCCAGGCATTTCACATCATTGTGAATTCCATCATCGTTGTGCCTCAGGCAGACATGATGGAAAATATCAGACACAAAAATAATTAGCTAAATAGAACGTCTTGTGACCAACGCCTTTTCATCTTGCTTTTTGTGTGATTGTGTCTTCTGCATCTTTACCACATGCTGTATTTACTTTTTGGGGTATTTAACTGCACCTCTCCTTTGATTGCAGGTCCCTTGGTTAATCAGGAAGACATGTTGAGCTAGTGATGGGACAACCGACTCTTTTACACGAGTCGGTTCAACCGGACGGTCGTTGGTTGGCCTACCGAGTTAATAGATTCGGTCACCGGTTCGTGTGCTCTCGACGTTGGGGGTGGGGGTGGGAGGGGGGGGGGGAGGTTGTTTTGTGCGTTTACTTCCCCGGCCAGGAACCAAGACACTGCGGAAGATTCGAGCGATTGCGGTTACATTCGGTCTCGACATACTATTTACACACTCATACTGACCGACACTAGACTCACGCACTGGCCACGGTTACATTCGGTAGCCTGGTGCGCGGTCTTCTCGTGACAGTCTACCTACCATGTAGCAACATTCACTTCTATAATTTAACTTAACATAAATATAACATTACGTGTATTTGTATTTGATATAATACTTTCCCCTTGGTAATGTAGCCTATGAATTTCCATGAACACAATTCTAAAATGCACTAGACATAAAGGCTTCTGCTATTGGTTGATAACTCAAACTTGCTGAGAATCTAGACACCCGTTTGATTACACAGACTCATGCACTAGGCACGGTTACGGTCTCGTTCAGTAGCTTGGTGCGCGGTCTTCTGGTGACAGCCTACCTACCATGTAACAAACATTTAACTTAACATAAGATAACATGACGTGTATTTGTATGTGATATCCATCGATAATGTAGCCTATGAATTTGTATGTACACAATCATCTAAGATGCACGAGAAATAAAGGCTTCTGGGATTGGTTGATAACTCAAACTTGCCGAGATCCTAGACACCCGTTTGATTACATAGAATCATGCAGTACCCTCGGTTACGGTCGTTAGGGTCCTTACGGTCTCGTTCAGTAGCCTGGTGCGTGGTCTCCTCGTGACAGGCTACCTACCATGTAGCAACATTCACTTCTCTAACATTTAACTTAACATAACTACCAAGATAACATGACGTGTATTTGTATGTGATGTACTTATTGTGATGTACATCGATAATGTGTGAATTGCCATGAACACAATCATCTAAGATGCACCAGAAACTCGGCTCGGTTAATAACTCAAACTTGCCGAGAACCAAGACACCGCTTGATTACATGACTTGAGCGGGCCGGCCGGTTGCACGGTTACATTCGGTCTCGTTCAGTAGCCTGGTGCGCAGTCTAGGCAGCTCATTTCCTGATTGATTCTACCACCACCACTCCAGTGGAGACGCTAATGAGCTAGATTTCTACACACACAGTAGCAGAAGAATACCAGCTACACACAACGGCAAGAATGAGGTAAAAGAAAAAAACAGGAGTGAGTCGGTTCATTGACGTATGGCACTCAATTCGCCCGGTTCAGTGCCACGAGTCGGGTTAATTAACCGGCTCTTCGGTCAGTTCGTCAACACTATGTTGAGCACGTAAACACATGTTGATCATGTCTTCTTTGACTCTTCTGAGCATCTTTTCATCAAACAGCTTCCAGAGATACTGAAGATCTCACAGCGCATTATTTAGTGTACAATGCATGTGTATATTATGTATCTGGAACCAGGGCCTAGCTTTGAATTTACCAATCCCACCAAGCCTAATAGCTAGCTAATCACATGCAGCATCAGCAGGTCAAAAACAATAAACTGAATATAAAGTAACACTTTGAGAAAACTATTGATCAATGTTGAGAAGTTGGTTATTGCGGTGTACAATTATTTATTTAGTAACATAAGCACACACCTGGTAGAATCTAAGCAATAGGAATAGCAGAACAAGTATGAAACAAAGAGTAATGAGAACAATGGTTCTCAACATTTTTAGTTTTCAACAAGCAATGTAACTTGCTTCATGTCACAGGTGGCAAATGTCTATAAGATGTAATGGAAGTTACACTAGCAATGTGTGTTTGAGTTCTATGCTTTGCTTTGTTGTAGTTAAAAATAATTTCAGGTGTCAACATCCTTAATCTGCATGACCTTAATCTGACTCACCCCTGCAGCATACCCTATTGGCCAACACACACAAACCTCTTTCAAGCTCTTAGTCATGCCCCTGTTTTGGCTGCATTAAGACTCAGAAACCTGTTTGTTTTATTTCACTCTTTGAGGCACATGAGTTTGACCTTTTTATGTCTGCTTATAAGGAGACAGAAACCTTATGTAAAATGATTTTTAGACAGCCATTAAAAAGTATGTTATGTTAAAGAAAAAGCTTTTGTGAAGTCAGCCATGCTTTTTTATCTTGATACTTACTTAATTATATTATTATTAGAATTATTTAAAGATCAGATTTGGATTTTGAGAAGTATAATATGTCTGGTATTATTTTTTTATCAGACAACACAAGCACACATTTGTTTGTTCTGTGACTGTCACACACATTGATTGGGAACTGAGATGACTATATACGATGATTTGATTTTACAACATCAATCTGATCTAATCTGCTCACAACCTCCCCTCTGAGATGCTCAAATTAGTTTACGTCAAGAGTATGTTCACCTCTCGAAAGGCACAATCCAAGGTGAACTGTCCTCGCATCATCAGAGTTGACAACGTGTAGTGTGATGCCCCGACACAGCTTTTGATTAAGTGAGTCAATTGGCCAAGGGAGGACACTTTTCTCCTATTGACCCTGCTGATGTGTCATCAGCAATAATCTCAGAGAGCGTTTGATAGGAAGTGCTCCTTTCATCGAGCAAAGACACTGATCTCTACTCCCTGACACCCTCATCTCCCATGCTTCAGGAAAATTGCCAGATGATTTTAAATGAGGACCAGCTGATATCCTGCAGTAAGTGTAGATGAACCGAACTGTGAGATGTCATTCTGAGGAAGAAATCAGGGTTTGAGCACAAAGGTAGGAAACTGATTTATGGCTGAAAGCTGCGTATGCATGTTCAGGTGCCTCTATCACAAAGTGGCTTCAACTTAGTAAAACGTACTTTCAGTTTCTTGAACATTAATGATTATTGATGACCAATCTCATGAAGCTGGTTATCAAGCAGCTATGTTAACCCTGCTTTTTCTTTATTCAGCTATGAGTGTGCTCTTCTGTTTATCAAAACACATTAAGATTTGTAACCAAATTAAAACCACCCACACATTGTTGTGCTTTGTTTTCCAGAGCTGTCCAGCGACCGAGGAGGAAAAGAAAGCCAGCATGTTTTCTGCTCAAGCCACTTGGACTAGTCTGCAAAAGGAATTTAAACAACAGACAACAAAGGCCGGCTACACTACAGGCTTGGGCCAGGCGCCACAAGGGGTCTTAAAGGGGCTTAGTTCCTGCATGTGTATTTTTTGCCCCCTCTGTTTAAGCTTTATGTATTTATAGCGAGTAGCAAAAACCAACACAATTATTGGCCAAGATACATTTGACTCTTGTTTAGCTGACGGACAGGTGGACAGACGGATAAACGGACAGACGGACAGACGGCGGAGGGAGGGACAGACAGACAGACAGACAGACAGACAGAAGGATGGGCGGACGGTCACTTAGTTCAATGTCTTAGCCTTCTTGCTTGTGGTTGTAAATAGAACTTTTGGCCCTAATTCCATTTCCCCCCATAGTTGTTGGTCACAGTTAAACTTTTAACACATTACATTTCTGTGCTTCTTTGTTCCTTTCTATTTCATGATAAGCAGTTATGTCCAGTAAGTTGAATGGATGAAAGACAAGTTGATTGAAGTCATTCAAAGCTTTCAACTTTTTTCCAGCTTTTTTGAAAGGTTTCAGAGGTAAAGAAACAGTGATGTAGGACTGGTTCTTTCCCTGAGGTAACAAGAAAAAGACTAAGATTAGATAGATACTATATGACAGATGAGGTGAAAACATAAGTATGACAACCAATGTGTTTTTGGCTTTTAGAAAGGTGGACAAAATAACACGAAGACCTTCAAATGTGTCTAACACAACAATCAAACTAACACAAATCCAAGGACATAGATATTGAGCGATTCTGGAAATGCCAGCCTTTTTCACATTCTCGCTTGATACAATATTTGTGTATGGTACGGTTTAGGTGAAGGGAAAATAAACGTTAAATAAAATGTGGTTAAAGTTATATATAATATCATGGTTACATTTAATGAAAGGCAATCATTAATTAGTGTTGAATCAACGCCTCTGTGCAGTAGTAGAGGTAACTAACTACATTTACTTGAGTACTTAAATGTGATTTTGAGGTACCTGTACTTTACTTGAGTATATCCCTTTTATCTTGCTTTTTACTTTTACTCCACTACAGTTCATATGAAGATATTGCACTTTTTACTTCACTACATTTACTTTTGTCATAACTAGTTGCTTTTGAGATTAGGTTTGTGCATAAAAGATTATATAAGGTTAAAGAAAAAGCATTGCTAAAGATTTATTTATTGGTTTTCAACCATTTTGCTTGTTAGCCCTTACTATAAATCAGTATCCAGTTGGGGCCCCTTGTCTCGTTTCAGATGTCTGTGAGTTGTTTGTAGTTTCACCAAAGAGACATTTCCCCTCTAAACTTCTCACATGGTTTGATTTAAATAACTGTTCAACGTACAAGGAGGTAAAATTATCCAATATTTTACAAGAAAATTTAAAAAAAAAGTCTGAAAAAGGAATACAAAAAGATTTATCTTGTGGCCCTTCAGATGAGGCCCACCCCATAGGTTGGGAAACAATTGGATTAAACTAAGTAACTAGATATAAAGTAGGTAAAACTTGCTCCACATCAGTATTAACAGTGCCATGTCACATAGAATATTAAATAACTCCCAGACATTTTTACTAGTGCTGTCAAACGATTACAATATTTAATCGCAATTAATTGCATTAATGTCATAGTTAACTCGCAATTAATCGCACATTTTTATCTATTCTAAATGTCCCTTAATTTATTTTTGTCCCATTATTTTTTCTCATTTTAATGCTCTTATCAACATGGAAAAGTGGATCGGCTTGCTTTGTGCAAATGTTTTTTTTATTGAAAACAACATTGGCATACTGTAGTGTTCAATTTCACACTAACATTCTCACTTGGAGCAAATAATCTCTCACACAATGTAACGGCTTTGACGAGGGGGCGGAGAATTGGCATCAGCTGTGTGCTTGGCCATCAAGTGGTATTTCAGACTGGACGTGCTGCGATGATAGCTCAGTTCACAACGACAAAAAACACAGATCACTTTTGTCTTGTTAATGGAACCATTTGGCAACTTTGTAAAAGTAATCTTTCCATTCAGAATCTTACTGGCATCCATTTCAGCGACTCGCGCTCGCCATCCACTCAAAACGTAACATTAGCCTACTAGCCTACTCTTTGGCCGGCTCGCAAGCCCAAACAAGTGTGTCCAGCGTGTCTGTTGTTTTGTTTTGTCTAGCTAGATCCAGTGTGGTGTTGTAGTTTTTCTAACGTTACTAGTTGCATGTGAAAAAAACGACAAATTCATAACGCATTTAATTGACAGCACTCATTTTTACCTTTACTTAAATTGAATTTTGAATGTGGTACTTTAGTATTTTAACCATGTTGTACTGATGCTTTCACTGTTTGGCGACACTTTTGGTGATAAGCAACAATTGTGTTTTTGGATCTCCCTTCCCAGAGATCCAAACAGTGTATCCTGTGTGATGTCAGTCAGTTGGCAGTTGAAGAGCGAGTCTGATGCGTTAAGCAGGATTTATGCTTCTGAGTTTTATATACGCCGTGGCTACGTAAGTAGGTACATGGAGACACGGACCCAACGCCAGACCCTACGCTGTAGCCTCACATGCACCTCTCGAAAAATGGTAGCATTGCATTTCCCCTGACTTATTTCCTGGTTCTCCTTCTCCATAAACAACATGAAATCAAGGAGAGGGTTAACTTTTCCTGCTACAGATTTCCCACCGTGGTCAGAAAGCACAGGGGAGACACTCGCTCAGAAGCTAATCACCGTCACTCTCTCACTCTCTCACTCTCTCACTCACTTTACCACACATAAATCACGCTTTAGCTCCACCTACCTTGTTGGGCGGACCTTCAATTGCTGGGTGAGGGTAAACACGTCACTAACTGTGCATTGCTTTTTTCTGGAATGTCGACACCCAGTACGTAATACTGCAAATGCAAGGGCTTTCATCAGTACACTATAGATAGGGATTTAAAAGACATGTATTTAAATGAAAGTCTTGAAGATTATTACTTTAAGTAAAGGATCTGTATTCTTCTTCCACGACTGCCTCTGTGACATAGTTTCGACAAAAGCTCTCTGTTGTAACATTTTGCAGCAATTTTCCACCCTAAGTATTCATATAAATACAGTACGTGTACCAACTGTATTTGACTTAATCTAAATTGGAATGGGTTAGTTCTTACCAATTATGTAAAAGTTATTTTTTGTTGAACTTCTGTTTGGGCCTTCTTTTTTAAATCTACCCAAACTGTATTTACCCTCATTAAGTAGCTCACTAACAAGCAGCCCTAATAATGACCACGCTGGTCAACTCAGTGTGACTCTCAAAGTCCTCACACAGAGAGACTTTGGCTCATAATTGCTGTACTGGTTGTGTGGGTGTTGTCATGTTGACAAACAGTGTCTCTATGCCATTTAGCATATTTATTCATTCATTTGACATTTACTGTTGAGGAAGCAGATGGTCTGAGTCTTGGTTACAAGTTTCTGACACCCCAAGGATTCGCTGCATCGATTACACCAATATGTTTGGCAGAGCTTGTAAGCATTTAGCTTTTCAATCAATGACATATGAACACTATTAAAGCAGAGGTATTAAAAGCTAAATCACTCTTTAGCAAGGGTATTTGCATGTCCGTGTGTACTTGCGTATAATTCCTAGCATTTACTTTTTTGCGCATAAAATCCCAGATGGTTGGAGTTTACAGCATCCAGAGGATTCATATAGTCACTGAGAAGTCTTGTAAGCAAAAATTAACTTTCAAAACTTTCCGCAAAGTCTGCAAATTTCCTGTATTAATCAGTAAGGTTAAATGGACAAATATCAATACATATTTCTCCTCTTCATAGAGCTACACGGTCACTTGTTGTAGAGATAAATTTGAAGACCGTTTCGCCTTGCCAGAGACCATTTGGGAATACTCCAAGACAAATTTAAAGGAATTTTGAAAGCTATAACAGTAGAGGTTTCAGGTAAGGTAGAACATTTGTAGTATGATCTGAAATCAGTAAACAGCGTATTAAAAAATGGCTTCCTACGGTTTTCCATTACATCCTGTTTAATGACCCCAGAAGCTTTTCCTCATTCCATGTTGCGGCTGATTTGAGTTGTGAAAGACACTTTACATATACATATATCACGTTATTATAATAATAAAAAAAGCAATCTGCCAGAAAATGACAAATTAATTCCAGCAGTCATTGTCCTTGATCTTGTAGAAGGTTAGAGAGAGAGGAGGGGAGGTGGGAGAGGGCAGAGCAGCATGGCAGGAGCTTTGACCTGTGGATACAAGAATGGGATGAAACACTAGGCCTCTGTGGAACAAAGAGATACACTCAAGACGGATGAAATTAAAGAGTTTTAATTATGTTTTCCTGTGGGGCTGCCGCAGTGACAGCCAGATATTCATCAAATTGCACTGCAGCAGGTGCGACTATCACGTGCTTGCACTGATTCATCATCAGAAGCCGGCTATTTCGTCATCGCTCCTCTGTAGAGCTCTTTCCTTTTATTGAGCTGTTTGATTATCACGATGCATTGATCATCACTTCCTTCTAAACATGAACAGGCTGCTGTGGTTAGGTGGAGGGGATCTGGCCGTACACTGTGCCCCAGTTTGGAGACATATTGAGCTATCCCAGCAAGCAGATGCTTAAAAAAATCTAATTCAGGAGTCTTGCCAGTATGGAAAACAGTCTTGTCCCTGCCCCAGTTTCCTTGCTGCTATGAAATCATTGATGAGGAAAAGCCAACTCATGCTGGCTGTAGCCAGAAGCATCTAATGCTGCTGGCAACAGCCCATGCCTGACCCTTCAATCACACTTAATGCATCAAATGCGTCACCCTCTGATGAAAGGGCATTCATTTCAAATGAAAAATCCCAATTTCTCTGCAAAGGCTTTTGAGTAGAAAAGTTTCTTGGGATTTATTCTATACCTTTATGTGTATCTACGTATGCCTTATATGTGTTATATATACAGTCGATTGCTGTACATGTATGTAGATGTATGTATACATTAATCATCAATTTATTATGTAATTGTATTTGCATATGCTTTTGTTTTATCCTTGATTCCCTTTCAAGCTCTGTGAAATTCTGTGGTGACTAAAATTACAACGTTGAAAATGTGTGTTGTATTAGCTTTATCAATAACCTCATACAGTACAGTAACAGTAGGCTATATTTTGGGTCACTGCATAAAAGGTGGCAGTAAGCTTATGGCAACATATTGGCATTGTATTTAAGATGCACTTTGTAACCCATTGTACTTAAAATATAGTATTTTGTGTTGTCTTCATAGCAGTGTTGATGAAATGCCCATTTACTGGACTTGCCATCTACACTATGTGCTATCAATTAGTCTCATTGCTCAACGCAGACAGCTTTTGGGCTGAAATTATACATATGGTCAGGAAATGACTTGGCTCCGAACATTTTTGCAGTTTCATGCATTGAAATCAAGATCAAATGCAAGAACTATACATACACTTTTGATCTTTTACAGAGGCTGATTAAAATAAAAGACTGCATGGCTTTGAAGTAATCTTCTGCACCAGATGTTAAAAAAAAGAAGCAGCATCTGGCTGTTGCAAAAATGACAAAGGAGGAAGAGTCAGAAATCACTCAGGAAGCTTGAAAGAATGAAAGAAAGTGAAAAGATTTTTTTGGACAAATAATAGAATCTGTGGCCAGCTGTTAAGAAAAATTACACAGGAAGGATATGTATTCCTGAGCTTTGGTAACTGTCCATTATGTTACATGTTTAATGCAATCCTTACAGACATACAGTCATTTTTTTACCCATCAACTTATTGTATCTTGAGTAGTCACAGCTATATACTCCTTTCTATGATGTTGTTGCCTGATCACTCACATACAAATTTTCTTTCTCACACAATGACATATGATTAGATGTTAATTGTTTGTTTTCCTGGTATTAAGCCAAATTATCTTCATTTGAGGAGGGCCTGTCTCAGATCCTCAAAGTGACAAAACCTTCTCAGTGAGACGTATTACTTTGAGCTGCACCACAGATTTCAAGGGCAATTGTTTGCTTTCCAAAATGAATACTCAACAGATTCACAAAATTATGCAATCTCTCAGAACTACAGTATCGGTGCTCTCATGCAACTCTCCTGAGCATCAGGACGTTCATAAATATTCCCCAAATCATCTCTCAGCCTTCACTATAAAAGGATTGACGTTAGAGGAGAATACAGACAAACCTGTTTCCACAAACTTCCTCCTTTTTGATCCTCGGCTTGCAGTCTGCTTGCAAAGGCATTAGTAAACTTTTTTTGGGCATTTTTAGGCCTTTATTGACAGAGCAGCTGACGAAATGAAAGGGGAGAGAAACGGGGAATGACATGCAGCAAAGGGCCGCAGGTCAGAGTCAAACCCGGGCTCTCTGTGTCGAGGAGTAAACCTCTATATATGGGCGCCCGGTTTACCAGCTGAGCAACCCAGGCGCCCGAGGCATTAGTAAACTGTTAAAGCTGATACTGATCCATTAGTCTATAGCTGAACACTGCAAACAAATTAAGGAAATGGTTACTTTGGCAAGTAAGACAGGTCTCCATCAAAATCTGCAGGTGTGTTTGAGATGGATGTTTCGGAGGAGAGGCCAGAATCATCTGAATGGACTGATTAAAATCATTGGAGTTATGTCACAGTCTGAAAAGGGTACCGAGGGTGCTTTGCCTGGAGAAGCCAAGTATTAGAAGTGATCAAACAGTACAGCAATGACATTCGTAGCTCATCAATGTTTGACATCTATTTCCATTTTTTCCCTCTGAAATCACTTTTACTCATCTGACTGTGTTTCAGTTGCAGGGAACTTGAAAATGAAGGTAATGGTGCATGCTAAACCATTTTCCTGTAAGCAGCTAGTGGCTTTATCTGGGATAACTTTAACATCTTTATGATTGACAGCATGAGTGACGACGCCTCGTGATTAGGGAGAGTTTATTCCCCACACAAGCTCCTCACAAATGGAGCATGGTTTTGGCAAAACAAGGATTTGGCAAACAATAATACCTTAAGGACGTTTTTTTCCTCCCGACAGAAGAGGAGGTGGGTTGAGGAGGAGAGAGATTATTTTCATCCTGTGCAATAAACATGTTCATTGACTTAAGGGGTTGGGATTTATATTTCATTTTTAGTAGCAGCAGCACTCAAAACTGATCTCAGACCTTCTTTATACTGTTTTACACATAAATGTGTGTGAATGTGTATAAAACATGCATTCGAACCTTTGCAGCCAAAAGGAAAGACTATCAATAAGACAACAAAATAATCAATTTTTCATAATTTATATTCGCATTTACATCAGCTGGAAAAGGATATGTTATAGCACTGTTGATTCTGATTGGCCAAAAGGTGTGTATTATTCTTTTCAGATTACAACACATTTCTGGTGCAGCAGCCTCATCACCATTCGAAATAAGTATTCTGGCAAGCTTCCCAGTAAAGTAGTAGTGACAATAGTGTTACACAAAGCTTCCATCAGGAATACTGCCCCACATGTGCATAAACAATAGGATACTTTACTTATGTTGTGATTGCTGGCAAGCAGTATAATAATCATCTGCAGTTCTGAAACCAACACACAATCCACATGGCTCTTAATGGACCTTACCAGTGTTACGCAGAGTGCTTAGAAGAACTACTTACTGCTTGAATACTGGATACCGCATATAAAATGTGTAATCTGTAATGTTTTTGTTCAAGAAAACAGCAGCATGCTAATATATTTTGAGACACATCATGAAAATCTTGATTCATTGTTAAAATGTTGTCAATATTTCCACGACCTGAAGGCATGGAACTCTTCCATGAACTTGTAGTTTCATAGCCTGCATGCATATACTTTATTTCTGTATTCTGAATACATATTCTGAATACTTGTACTGAATTATAACCAAACGCAAGAATATGCTTAAATATTCTTGCATATTAGTCATCTTTTAAGGGTTGCAAACTAAAAATTACAAACTCGTGCTATTTTTAATGCCAACAATGAGACTATTACAGTACTAGAGAATTCATTTATATGTGAATAAAATGCCTCACTCAGAAGACAATTTTTAAACTTTCAACTATTTCAAAGTGGAGTTTTAGGATAATGTTTAGTGTTAGTGTCGATATGCTAGTATTTGGGAAATGTCCTTAGATTATGAATATGTATCACCATTTCAGGCAGGTGGCTGGTCCAAAGTGGATGACTCACCTGTTGCACAAATGACCCTCTTGCTGGCTGTGGATATTTTGCTGGCAAATGTTTTATACATCTCTTTTTTTTCTCTCTTAGCATACAGATGAAAAAAAACCTTCAAACTTCAAATACTGGTCACACCTGCTGCCAGTTGTTGTATAACCAGCTTGTTAAATGCCTACACAGGAAAAGGCATACATAATTGTTCTGTGCTTTGACAGTGTACTTTCAAAGTAAAGCAAGATACAGTAGGTATACACATGTAATTTGTGTGAATCTTTTGGTGCACCTTCTCCAACTAAACAGATCAAAATAACTAGATTATCAAGTGTGTAATGCTGTTACATGAATCCAAAATACGAAGTCTGTATCGGCTATGTTCAGAGTTGTTACATGGGAAAACATGGAAAAACTTGCCCAGAGAGAGATCTTGGTCTTTTGAACACATGTGCCAGTGTTTTGAGTCTCACCAAATATATCTATACCTATAATACAGAGTGTTACGCAGTATGGAATCAGTGCATTGTTCAGTCATCCCTCTATTCAGCTTAAAGGTAGACTGCTGGGCCAAAGACTTGTGTCAAGTCTTCAAACTGTGTATACTAAAAGAACATAATCTCTGCCTGGTTATATTACATCAGGCCCCTCTCATATTTTATTTGAAGAATATCAGCTTTTGCCATCAAACTGAAGATTCAGTCTTGCAGTATGTTCAGTCTAAACTTTATTCCTCAGTTTGGGTTCTAAGAAGGCCTCAGCGATACCAGTGTAGACTTAACACTGAATGGGAAAGTGAGCATTTAAATTGATTGCACTGATTCCTGATATCATGATATAAATGCTGTGTTTTGTTATCTATATGAAACAGTGTACGCCTTAGACACAGGACAAATATTCTGATAATAAAGTCAAATCAAATCAAGAGGAAAGACTGTGCCGGTACCTCCTGGATGTGAAAGTGTTTAAGTGTGAGGAGAGTAGTGCACAAAATGTGCTCTAATGCCGAGCAAACTCGGTCTGGCCGTGTTGAAAAAACAGGAAATGTCAAGACATGACTTACAACAGGTTTTGGCCTGGCATCATTTCAATCCCATATTTCATTTTGTATCATCATCTCGTACATACATATTCATTTTATTTTCACCTTGCTCTTCTTAGGCCAGCCCAAAGCACATTTTAAATCAAGCATATGCCACTAACTGTAGCTTACAGGACTTGAAAGGCCAGGCTCTGGAACTGACTCCCTGGGGTGCTGTGAAGCTAACGTTGGAGTGTCCTTTAATGTACTGTGTCCCCTCAAAATCAGAAGGTGTACCTTTTGAACAAACATACACAAAGCTTAAGTCTTTGGCATGTTTATGACAAAATAGCAGTTACTCAAGGGTAACCCAAATGCTTGACATTTAACAAGATGGTGTCTGAAATTGTGACTCACGCTTTCAACCGTAGGCATGATTTGACTCAGCCTCACAAGTCTGATCATATAAGCCTAATTGTTTAATTAAAGGTGGGGGGGAGTACAGATGTAGACTTGTTAAGCAGTGCCATAAAACATCTAAATTAAACAACTATATGACGAGACGTAGGATAAAAACAGACCTACTCCTTTAGGCTTTTAAATAATAAAGGCAAAATAAAAGACACATTTAGCGACAGCAGAAACATGTAAGGCCTTCACCATACTCCATACAGTAGACCTCTTGATTTCAAACAGCTAATGAAACCTGGATCATGAGTGCTCATTCTGCTTGGAGTCATGCATCCGTTTTAAAACCATATCATTTTTCCACCTCCCAATGTGTTGTCTGATTCCAGCCAATAGAGAGGATTTCTCTTTGACAGCACAATACTTAATCTTTTTTTTTTTTCCTGTATGTGTGTGTGCTCTACATCTAATTGCTTCCCTTTTGTATTTACTAAGACCCTTCACTTTGATAAGACTCTAAATTGGATTAAGGTCTATTCTTTAGCCTCTTTGACAAAAATTACATTTCCATATCTTCAAAAAGTGTCAAATGGAGCCTCCAACGAAACATTTTTAGAGGAGATACCAGAAATTGTCACAAAAACCAAACTTTCAAGACATGAATGGGTAGATGATGATGGCTTATGTCTCCACCTAAAAAAACACATGGAGGTAGTGGAGAAAACTCTTACAGGATGCTCCTGGAGTTATTATCCATTCCCAGCAGTCAGCCAGTGTTTATTTTTCCACCAGTCGATACTGTACCTGTCGTTGTTGGTGTACCTGGTGTGACTCGCTCAGAGAGGATGTGCAAACATGACAAAAGAAGGAAATTATCTGCAAACAAAGCAGAGGTATTCTCTAACACACAGTGTGGGTTTTTCATTTCCTCCTAGTTCATCAGCACCGTTATGACTGCAGTGCAGGAATTAGAATAAACCTTTCTCTGTCTTAAAAAACTGTTTGGTGTACACCTTCTCCCTACCTCTCCCTTAATGGATGTCAAGCATCAGCACATGTAAGGGAGTTAATAATTGGTCATGGTGTGAAATCCCCTACATGTACAGTGTTTGTTTTTAAAATGATTCCAATGTCAGCTGTTTTGTTCGAGATGATCATCAGTTTATTTAAAAGTCTTTCATATCATTCAATGACAGGTGAGACAACAGAAAAACAATGTCCAGATTCGAATGACTGGAGACTGTGTCATCACAGCACTGTGTTCAATTATTGTGCCCATATTGCATGGCTAATTGACGATGTGCTGGCAAAGACAAAAAGCTAAAGTGTTTCAACAGGAGCCGAAAGAAAAATACACAACTTCCCGGAAATCTCAAATTGATAACACTCATGCAACAGTTTTCTTTTATTGTGAAAGGTTGCCTCTACATCATGCATGTTTCTGCTTTTTAGCCCTTAACACATCTTAAAATGGGATGGAAAAAGAGAACTAGTGTACTATCAGAAGCATGCCAACACTTGAGTACCCTCTCTGCTATCTAAGCTTTCCCTTTCAGTATCAATTGGACTTAAATCCTAAATGTGAGCATAAGAAATGGGTTAAGTCCTATATCTATGGTCAAACCCTATTCAGAGGGGATTTTGGTTGCAGGCAAAACACTGACTTACACATGTGTAAGGGGGAGAGACTGCATGATTGAGAGAGAGGGAGAGAGAGAGAGAGAGAGAGAGAGAGAGAGAGAGAGGGGAACTTGTTTCCCTTTAGTCCTCAATTGGTTCTGCTGCTTGTTGCCTAGTAACCGCAATCCCCTTTAAAAGGCACTCTTCCTTGCTCAAAATATCAAAAGATATATTCACATTTTGTCTACCAGACACTCTTATCAACAATTACGACCATTTTGGGGAGACAATGCATGCAAGACCATCTGTTTTTTTCATTAAATTTTTTTTCCCTCGAAGACCTTCCTGTTCTGCTGGGTTTTCAGGCTAAGCTCACTGAGCAGCCTTTGTGTGTCATGAAAGATAATGACTGCTTTCTGGCTGAAAAATTGTACGTGTGTTTGCTGGTACACATATGATTGGTGTTATTGCTATGGCAGTAGGTAACATGTTGTTGGCAGGAGGCGGTCTGGAATTTCTTTTTACACTCAGAATCAGAATCCGGTTTATTGCCAAGTAGGTTTTCAATAACTCACTTTAAGTGGTATGGCATAGTGAGTGTCGGTGATTACTGACAAATCGGCCATACCACTCACTCTGCTTTTACAGTTTTTATATGTTTAAAGGGTTACACTTTACTTGAAGTTTTCTACATAAGAGTGACATGACACTGTCATGAGTGTGTGTCATGTGTTCATGACAGTGTCATGTCACTCTTATGTAGAAAACTTCAAGTAAAGTGTTACCGTTTAAAGTAATACCATGTTAACACTGCCTAACATATGCTACACAGCTTCCATACACTGCAGTAGAGGTTATCATGTTTATCACATTTGTCAGTTTTTTCTGTGTTACAAAGGAAGTTCTCAATGTGTGTCTTCAATTGACATAGCCTACCAGGAGAATATGCCGTATGTTAAATTATAATGTATAATATGCACTTCTGATGCTCTTGATTATACCAGTGATAGTGAGGGAACCTTTACACCTTACTCATTTTCATGTACAGTAGTTAGTCATGTTCTAGTGTAACACAGACAATCTTTTGTCAGATTCCCAAGCGCTAATTGGATGAGGTGGGATTTAGGGTTGCGAACGATTATTTACATAGTCGATTAATCTGTTGATTATTTTCTCGATTATTCGATTAGTTGTTTGGTCTATAAAATGTCAGAAAATGGTGAAAAATGTGGATCAGTGTTTCCCAAAAGCCCAAGATGACGTCCTCAAATGTCTTGTTTTGTCCACAACTCAAAGATATTCCGTTTACTGTCACAGAGAAGAGAAGAAACTAGAAAATATTCACATTTAAGCAGGAATCAAAGAATTTCTACTTTTGTCTTAAAAAATTACTCAAACCAACTAATCGATTATCAAGATAGTTGGCGATTAATTTAAGGGTTGACAACTAATCGATTAATCAATTAATCTTTGCAGCTCTAGTGGGATTTACTCCCTTGCTAAAATGTAGTTAATGGAGAATGAGAAACTCCTGTAAAGCTGCAGCCACACTGACAGTTTTGATCAACAGATGAAAAAATGATTAACAGTGATTACTCACACTTCCTGTTGTTTCGTTAAACATCTGCACCTGTCATCACGTGCCCTGAAAAAAATATAAAAAATATTGTAATGTGTATTGAGTCTAATAAGGTTAGAGACTCACCATTCTTATACATTACTCTATTGTTTTGACTGAATGCAAAAAGAACAATGGCCCAACGGTTTTCAGTCAGAGAAAGAGGGCAAAAATATAACACTGAAGGGATCAATACAACTCTGGCTATTATTGCATTTCTGGCCTTTATTGAGGTATTCATCACATAATCATTGCATTAATACATTTGGGTGAGTTACATTTCACTGTTATGTTACTCAGTCAGCACTTAGTTATAAAGCCATTCTATTATACATGCAGCTCTGGTTATCATACATTTTAATTTTAATAAAATACAAAATTAACAATAGATTAATACATTTTAAAAACTAACAATATCAATAAACATATCCAATATTTTACATTGTTCAGTAGTTAGACACATGGTGTATAATTGTGCTAATTAGTATCATTTAAGTTTAGGCAATATAAAATATAAATAAATATTTAAGCAAAATAGAACAAATACTAATAAAATACAATATATTGGATTATGCAGGGTAGGCTACATATGAAACATATTTTCATAATACAGTAATAAGCTTACTTTTATTTATTTTTTGAAAAGTTAAATTCTATCACAAAGGGGCAGCATTTTTTGTGGTTTGTCGTTGTCGTCGTAGTCCTGTTTTGGCATTGTGAAGTTCACCCATTAAAAGTATGAAATTTACAAAGAGTTAATGCTACATTTAGCCTAGTTGTAATTTCCCCACACATTTTCGACGAATATGAATATGTTTTATTGAAAATACATCTGTATAGACCTACTGTAATTATAAAAAATGAATCTTAGTTTGACTCCATATTATAAACTATATATTATTATATAATTAATATCAATTTACTTTGTCACATAACGTTCACTATGGTTGCAACTCTTGCAGTTGAGGCAATCATGTCGAATCTACCGTTAACGAAATAAAATAATAAAAGGAGCCCAGGTGAAGTTGATTAGCTAGCTAAATCTCAAGTATAACGCGATGTAGGCCTACCAGTTGTACCTATGTCACTACAAGGATACTAATAACTCTGGGCAGGAATTCTCTGGAAATAACTGTGAAGTTACGTTTGGACTAATAACAAATAATATACAAAGTTAAAGTTAGCAACGCCTTTCAAATTAAACAACCCCGGCTGGTAGTTAGCTATGATAACTGCTAACTATGCTACTGCGTTTTTTTGAGGAATAAGGATTTTGACCGCTAAAAGGAAAATGGATGTATTAAGAGAACTGCGAAAGACCTGCATCTTCAAATAGCGTGAGTCAGATTCACTCTTAATGTCTTTATTTCTATTTACCTGCCTGTCTCTTACTGTAATGTTAGATGGCTTTATTAATTGCTAAGTCGTCCCTGCAGGGGCTGTGTTTGTACTTGCTGTGTAAAGTTAGCTAGTTGTAACGTTAGTAAGGTCCTTAAACATATGCCGCCTTGTTTGCTTGCACATTTAAGTTTGTTTTATTGCTGTATGAGATGCACAGGCTGCTGAGGTTTTGTCATTTTAGTCTAGTCAGCTATTGTGCTGTGTAACTTGTATCCTGTCAAGAAGGTCTCACTGTTGGTTATTAAAATGTTTGTTTTTAAGCTGTGCTGAAATGTCTAGGCCTAATTAGATTTGACGAGGAACTACATGTACCGGTATTATAGAAGGTATCGTTTTGTGTGCCAAATACAGTAGGTAAGAAGGGTATAAGTTATACAAGATCCATGCATTGCATGCCACGATAAACATCCATCAATCTTCGTCCGCTTATCCGGTATCGGTTCGCGGGGGTAGCAGCTCCAGCAGGGGACCCCAAACTTCCCTTTCCCGAGCCACATTAACCAGCTCCAACTGGGGATCCCGAGGCGTTCCCAGGCCAGGTTGGAGATATAATCCCTCCACCTAGTCCTGGGTCTTCCCCGAGGCCTCCTCCCAGCTGGACGCGCCTGGAACACCTCCCTAGGGAGGCGCACGATAAACATAGTATGAGAAAATAAAAAACAAGTAGGCCTACTGCCAAAGTCAAGAATCATAAAATATAAAATAGAAATCTGCAATCAAAAATATATGTACAATGTATCCATTTTATTAATATGTGCAATGTGTGGAAATAATAACCCAAGAAGTAAACTTAGCAATGCTGCTTTTTTGTATGCCAAGAGGACAGAAAGACATATGGCTATGACATTTATTGTTTCTTTTTGATGTGAACATCTGTTGTCTTGATGTCATCCTGTGGTTCAATGGCAGTCTATGTAGTTTGTTGTATGCAACAGTGCAAATCTGAATACAATAATTTTGTCTGTAAAATGACACCAAAATGTGTACAACGTGATGTCTTATTTACTTCCAAAAGTAGTTTTAGACTTAATTTACATTAAATAAAAGCTGCACCCAGTCACACCCCTGTGGTTTAATAGGCCAGAATCATTACTTCTTCTTGGCTGACATTAGTCATTAACTTCAAATGTAAAACAACATATAAAAAATACAATAATCTGGAATCTGCTAATTGTTTTATAGATTGTTGTAGTAAGTAAGTAGGAGATGCTCAAAATAATTGGATATTTTATAATATAAGATGGGTAACCATGTCTGTTGTGTATTTCTTAGACTTGTGAGTCACAAATTGACACTAAAAATATCAGAAGTGATTCTGGTGCTACCAACCAAAATAAAAAGCAGTTGCATTTAAAAAATGATTCCATTCCCCTAAAATCATGGAAACGATCATGCAAAATGATGATCATTGAGATCCTAAGTTTGACTGCCCACACCATTGCATACTCCCTACACAGTGCACACGGCTAAATAATTCTGCACGTGCACAATTAAATAAGTATGTAACAAAACTCTAAGGGAGATCATATCAGATGGGATGCTTTGGAAAAAAAGTGCTGATAAAATGAGGGTATTTGCTCTAATGTGTATCTAAATGGGTTTCCTTGATGTGAAAACATTTGGCTAGTCCTCATTTAGACACTAAGCAATATTGCTGCTGAAGCAGTAAAACTATGCTGCGCTGCTAAATAGATGACAATTATCAAGCCAAAAGCTGGAACAAAAGTATGGCTTTTGACGGAACCTGTCTTTTCTGGCAGTAACCAATTGGATACTCTCTTATAGATTCAATCCACTAACCTGTCAGGTAGTATTGCCAGCGGAAATGGTGTGTGTCGACACAGGGCTCGAGTGTTTGAGCAGATCAAAAATGTGATTGGGAACTTCAGTGAGATCCAGTGTGTAAAGGAAGCACTCATTCACATGCTTGTGTCTGAATAGCAGATGAGGTGTTTTCCTTCCCAGGTTACCATGATTTAAAGCCTGATATTTAAACTTGTGTTGGTAGGCTATAGTGTGTCTAAGAAAGATGATTGTGAGACTTAGAGCTAAACCGAGTCAAGACAATTTATTATTTTCACTTAATAAATTTATACACACCATGGAGAGCAAGAAAGAGTTATTTTTGCTCAGCAACTCATTAAAACATGCTTGAGGCTATGTGATTGTATCACATGTTTTTGAGGGGAGGAGTATGAATGTTGCATGCTCAAAAATAGGCCATCCAATCTAGTGAAGAGTTACAGAGTGAAGTTTAGTAAAATACAAGTTCCAGCACGTGTGAGAGAAGAAATTGTTTCATTGTCACACAACTGCTCAACAAATAGGCTACCCTCTTAGTGGCAGTAAGTTTACAGTTACTTCTCTACCAAAGGGAAGACAACCTCGGCTCATCGTGCTGCTTCTTGCTGCTCTGGTCTAAAATCATCTGGCCAAAGGACTACAGTTGAAAATTAGCCGGCCGGCTAACACTGGCACATTTACAGAAATGTTGATTAATGTGTGTTGTCCTTTATAAATAAATAATCAAATCAAATCATGAGGCAAAACCTCCAGCTCTGATATTTGTGAAAATGTGTTTTATAATGAACTGTCACTAATTGTATTGCTGTAGGGATTTTCAGCAGTATATCAAAAGGTACACCTTTAACATTTTAAGGTCATTGGCATTTTTTAAGTGCACGGAATATACAAAGCATTGCAGACATCCTCTTTTTGTTTTTTTTAAGTAGACACTGATTCTGTCTAAAAAAGTTTGATTATGCAACTCAATATACAGTATAAGGGTGTCACGATACCAAAAATTTAGTAGTCGGGTTCCAATACCAGTAAAATAACAATTCTCAATGCCGATTTCGATACCACGGTAAAAAGATTCCATGTACTTTAACTTGAAACATAAACTTCTTTATTAAAATATTTGAAAAATATCAATGTCATAACAAGACATACAAAACATGTGCAATAGAGCATAGAACAACATAATAAAGTGCAATGAATGGTCATAGTGCAACAACTAGTGTCCCCAGACATAGTCCAGGCTTCCAGGCATCTTTTCAAAAGGTACTGTGCAAAAACAACAACAGTGTTTCTAACAGTTGCGTGTCCAGAGACGTTACAAACCCCGGGTATATATTGGCAGATTAGAGTCCAAAAGGACGCAGAGTTAGCTAATTTTCTCCTGAACAGGTAGCTAAGCATTAGCTTCAGGCTGATTTGTCACGGCTACCGCGGACGGGCATTTTATGTCATTTCAACATTTGCGTACTCACATTGAATTATATAGCTGGAGTACCCGAGTTGGTTACTCGCAAAAACAATTGAGACACTGCCAGTAAAGTGATCCCGACTGGTCCTGGCTAACCGTGGCTAACGCCGCCATGCTAACCCTGCTAACGGCTAACGTTACCGGAGGAGCAGGCAAGTGAGCCATGGCTGTTTACAATGTGTAGCCTGTTCAGCGGCCGTAGCCGACAACGGTGAGTTATTTGAAGCCAAGAGAGGGGGGCTGTAGCTAAATCGGAAACAGAGGACCGTGAGTTTGCAGTGAACATGCCGTTTTTTAGGTTGAGTAGAGTTGACTCTCGTATGTACCGGAAGTAGAAAGACGTGACTTTGGCCACTTCTTCGTGACCTCCTTCTTCTGAATGTGGGTCAGAGACGTGGCATGTCAGTTATGGTGTCCAAAGCATATTCATAATGCAAAAGATAAATATAAATTTAAAAAAACTAAATTATATTACTCAACTCTCCCCTCTTTACTCACTTGTATAGGTATTTATTGCAAAAAAATAAAATTCAAAGACCTATTGAGCTCAGAAGTACCAAACTGTCCATCCTGGGTAACGTCCGGGCTTAAAATCTAAGTATAAAAATGTGACAAAAATGTCAAGAATAATAATAAGAGCATTAATTATCTACTTTGGCATAATTGTGTCGATGTTTGCAGTGATACAGGTCTACAAATATAGTAACAATCCTACCCTTATTTAAAATGTTACTCAAGAAATACTTTTGTCCTTACTTTTGGATTTCCCTAATGTCCTTTTTGGGTAACAGACCTTAAAATCCATAAATTACCCATAATGCAATTGCATAGTCATGAAATATAATATTACATCATAAAGAAGATTTTGGAGGACTCCAAAACATCTGGAGAGTTTAGAAACTCTTTAGAAAGTTTTTATTTTGCTTTTTCAGTCACTGTTGCAAAATGCCTCTTTCATGTGAAATCTGGCATTAATGTTTTAAAGGCTAAGATATATTTTAGCTGAGTATGCAATGTGTGACAGAGTTTTAAACATTTATATGCTAAAAAGGTAGACATTTAATTTTTTTTAAAATCCATTCCCGTTAACCAGGAAGGACATTTTTCATGGAATAAATCACATGATTCATCAAAAAAAATTTAATTGCATTTCTAAATTAAATTCCTGTTGTTGAGATGTATATAGAACACATCTCATATAAAAATAGAAAGTGCTTGAGTTGGCATTTTTTGACACTTTCATTTATTTTCAGATTTTAAATCCTTATTCGTCTTTGACCCACGTATCGGCTGGAACACTCTGAATCGTATACTGCCCCCAAGAGGTGCCTATGGTGCTTCAAAAAAATGGGCATCGTCGGTGTTTTGTAATTTTAGAACCAGAAGGTATCGGTAGTATCGGTTCTTGTGACATCCCTAATAGAGTATATACCTATATTTAAAAAAAAAAATCTAAATATTTTGTTAATATGCTGTAACAGACAGGGAGACAGAAATCAGTGCAAGAGCACAGTTGACAGTGAAAACAATCCTATTCTATAGCTCCCTTGTCATTTCTGATGGGACATCACAGCCATAATAGAGCTTTGAGTTGCCGCAGATGTCCCCATCCATTCAAATGTGTTGGCCGACCCATGCAAGTAGTTAATAAATATACACATAAACCATCTGGGAGCAGTCTGTCTGATTGACTGTGAGCATTGGAAACTCTCTAATTAAAACTATCATTCTAACATTCTGTAGTTTTTGCTTAAAGTTAATGAAATGGCTTAAAATTACACCACACTCACGAGTAACAATCATACTAAAGTGCCTCTACAGTGACAACATTGTGATTTATTATTATCTTTTTTTTTCTATCATTGCCTTATTATGAAAATGTATATAATTACTTACAGAGATATTGAGCATATAGTCTCACCCACAGCACATCGCTAAAGATAGCTGAAAACATTTCAGAGCCCATATTCATTTTTATGGGTTTTAGGTTACAACAAAAGGAAAACACTGTGCTTGGATGCCAGCGTGTATATATATATATATATATATATATATATATATATATATATATATATATATATATACCTTGAAGTCAGCATCAGTACATTAAGCACCACATAAAATGTGCCCATATTGGCATATGTCATAATCATAAAACAGTTTAATTTTAAAAAAAAATGCTTGAAGGCTTTCACCTTGTAACTGAAAGCCCCAAGATAAATTTGAGTTGTTCAGGAAATCAAGATATAACTTCTTCCATCTGGAGATGTGAATAAATGTAACATAAAACTATAGTTTATTGTCCCTTAAATTATCCTCATTTTTTCTCTGCTGTAGAGCAGTTAGTTGTGAAGACCAAGGCAGGGTATTTATTGATCATTTCAGTGTACCAATATGTGAAAAACTGTGATGTTTGCAGTAAGCCAATGAAAGTGGAAAATTGCAGTCATTTTACCAAATTTCAAGTTCTCAGGGATTGATTGAATTACCATAATTCTAAAAATTCCTCAAATGTTGATTGTTAATTGTTTACCTGCCTAGGGACTACGGGTGAAATATCTCGTGCTTACATGCCAATGCATGTACTCATCTGCTAAACAGTATACACAAGCCCATTCTTGATTTTTTAATATGATTTTCTTTTCTCATTTTTAACAAAGATTACCTTGCGACAGCAAAGTGGCAGGACAAAAATGAGTGACTACTGTGCTTACTGGCTGTCTGATACCTACTCTATGTATCTACGATAGGCTAATACCAACTGATGAAGTTGCTTGAACTAAGGTGTATTTATAGGTCTGACTCAAATGAACAGAGTTGCTTATCTGGTCACTGGGAAGTACTTAGTGAAGCGTTGGGTTTTATTGTGTTTTATTATAAGATTAATAGCCTTCCCGTTAAAGATGTTCAAATACCAATTTTTTCCTTACCGATTCCGAGTCCTGAACTTGCGTATTGGCCCATACCGTGTGTACCCATCGGATACCAGTGCATTAAAAAAATTATATTATTTTTAAATTGCTCTACTAACTAGGGCTTGGCGATACAGAGAAAATCAAACATCACAATATTGTTGACCCAATACCTCGATATCGATGTTGCGGCGATATTGTAGGGTTGACATTTGGTGCTTTCACATAATATTTTTTACAATGAGATTTGTGATAGATAATCATCAGTAACGTGGATTTGATGACTACATGGGTAAAGGCAAATAACAGAACAGCTAGAACAGTCTGGTAAGTTCACAAAATGACATAATTTCACTGTAATGCAGCTTGTAAAACCAGGAGAGACAACACTTGTGTCATATTACGATATCCAAAATCTAAGATGGTATCTAGTCTCATATCACGATATCGATATCGATATCGATATTGCCCAGCCCTACTACTAACCCTGTATGGATGTGATATGATTGCTATCATGTGTGTATAGCCTGGCTCAGGTTAAACCCTGTGAAACATGAACAAATACCAATACCAGTGTTTCAGGCATTATCAGAGACATTTTTGAAACTGGTATCGGTATAACAACTCTACTTCCCATCATGTGTTATTGCTCCACAAGGCATGTTGTAGAGTATCCTGTTTTATCTGGCAGCTTATGCTGCTAATACTTGAACTTGCATTTTTACTGGATTCTTTTTTAATAACTCCACTTCCTGTTGAGATCGTTGGCATTGCTTTGACTGAGTGAGTGGGCACTTGATAGAGCAGATAGGGTTGAATGCTGGCAGCATGTCTGTATGTCTGAAGGAGGAGTTGCCCTTGTGCCCCAAGTGGGATAGATAATAAGGGCATGTGCTCAGTCTCGCCACTCTGATATAGGATATTATTAACTGAGCATACACTTCAAGTCAAGCGTGTTACTCTGCCACTGTAATTTATGGAGTCAGACTCCACCCATCTTTGGAACCTTTTGTTACCTAAGAGCAATCAGTACAGAAAAGATGCATGCAGTTGCTTCTTCAAAAAGATTTGACTGAGCACAAATCAGTCAGAGGTTGCTGAGTTTTGCTTCGTGGATGCTGGGGGTCTCGGTGGGTGTTGGTGTGTGTTATGACAGTCCAAGGTTCATCATATCTTGAAAAATTGAGTTGTTTACATCAGACACAGCATACAGAGGACATAGCACCATCAAGACAGATGGCCTTCATTTTTCCACACGTTCCCTCTCATCTCCCTAATAGAACAGGCACAGGCTGTCAGGAGAGATGTCGAGGAGGCTTTCGTTTACATCCTGGATAAGGATCAATAACGTGTCTATTTAAAAATCAATCATCCCTTGTCAGCAAGGCTGTGTTGTGTGATTGTTTGAGGTGTGTGTTACAATTTATAGTGTGCTTTTTCAGGTGACTGTGTGATGTTGAATATGTGATGTATGCCAAATTAGACAACACAGGGAAGATGTTGTCATGAGATTTAAATATGTTTATGTTGGTGAATGTGTTGTGTACAATATATATTTATGGCAAAATATGAATTGTTTAGCCAAAGAATTCACTAACTAGATCTAAAAGCCATTATTGAATTGTTCAACCTTTGGTAACTCAGTGCTTTGATAGAGGGATTGGGACCTTGAAATTATGTTTTTATTTTTTGACAAACCAGAGTATATCAGACAGGGTCCCATCACTGTATCTGTCAGGGGCTAACAGTCACACAGTACATCCTGGGAATTATAAAGAGCTGACATCTCTTCTTCATATCATCCTGGTCCAGGCTACCTGTCGAAGCAACAGAAATCTATCTGCAGAGGAAGGAGGTGAACCGGAGGAGAGTGAGGCAGCATGGTTAGTGCTCGCTAGGCAAGAAGAGTAGGTGGACGCTCGATAAACTGAGCTGAGGTCACCATCAATCTCTCACCCAAAGGGAGAGATGCTTAGGAGTCCTCTGGCTGAGGATGATGAATGGTGGCTACTGGAGGAGAGGAAGCTGCTATAATATTTGGCATTGTCTAGTGTGCTCTGTAACGCCACGTTGGTTGGAGACAAGTTTCAGTATATTCACAACTTAGCCAGCGGGCACAGCTATAAAATCCTCAATGTCTGCTCTGCTGCTGGGATTTCATGTTGAACTGTTTAAGTACATTAAGGCATAGCAGGGGGGAAAAAAGACTACGTTACAAAATGGTAATGTTTTTGGTGCACATTTACACACAATTATGTATGGAAATCTGCCCATGAACACATTTGGGGTTAAACTCTTCTTTCATATAATAATATTGGAGCACATACAAGAACATGGTTTTGATTAGGGGTGTGCAAAAAAATCGATTCACATTTGAATCGCAATTCAAGCTTTACCGATTCAAAATCGATTAATAGAATTCCAAAAATTAAGTCATATTTTTTTATATTTTTTTTTCTTGACTACTGCACTCCCATGGGAAAAGTAACTACATTTACATATTTTGAATCGTTTTTTGTTTTTTTTAATCGAGAATCGTTTTTGAATTGAAAATCGATTTTGAATCGTGACATTTTGCACCCGTAGTTTTGATGCTGTTGAACTTTATTCAACACAAACTCCATTGTACAGAATGAGTCCACCATACAAAAATACAAAACACTGGACTGACTGTCACTCAAAAATGAGCCATCTATTACAAGCTGGTGGGAGGGAGGCGAGGAAGCCATCCCTCTGCATTTTGGAGGCAGACGTCTTTAGGGGAGTCATGGTGAGATTGAGAAAAATGACCCTTCATCTTTGATGGCAATGACAGAGAGGGAGAGCTGACAGTTATCCAAACAGCTTTCTGTGCAGATCCGTAGCTCAGAATCAGTCACGCAGACAGTGAGTGTTGTGTCCTGGGAGTACAGTGACCGCTGCCAACAGGGTCCCCAGAAAAAAAAGCTGTCAAAGAAAGGGACACTGTACACTTAAATGATGTCTGACTGCCTCTTAGACTCAAGTGCTCTCTGCATGCAAGTATACAAATTCATTTTTCTCTAATAACTGAAAATAATTGCCTGCATTGATTTTGGTATAACTATTGTAGCAGCTGCTGGTGCAAAGGTACCAGTCTCCCGTTAATTTGAATACATTTACATGATAAAACATGGATGCTCTGTGGAAGTTTATTTACATTTGGTCTGACTAGTGCTACAAAATCCAATCACAGTACACTAGAAATGACATGCCTGACTTCCCAGTAAATAGTGCACCGTGACAAAGGACTATTCAAGCCCTGTGTTGTCAGAAACAATAAACCGTCACTCAGTCAAGCATCTCTCTTGAACATCCAGTGTGATGGGCTCCGCTTCTTACGCAAATTGTCTCAGTCAAAGCAATGAACAACACTGCAACAACTTTGTAACACTGATATACAATACTTTTAAATCACAGCAGTCTTAGACATCTTCACAATTGGCATCAAGCTCCAATTTTGTCCAAATTACAGCCTCTAATATGAAGTGTTATACCTACAGTAACAATTCCCCATCACTTAGAGAGTATATAATTGTGTTTGTGTCTTTGTTTTCTCTATAAATATGCTTGCTGCTGAATTATCCAACAGTCAGCTTTTTGCTATTAGGGGTAAATAATTCAACTATCCATGCATTTTTTCGTCATTAAGGGTGAGCGATTATTAGTTACGGGCAGGGCACAACATTAAAAAAAATCCCCACTGGCCCCCAGGGCCAGTAGATGAGAGTTTTGCTAGCCCCTTCTACATTTGTACTGGCCATGAAAGAAATATCATAGGTGTGATTGGCAAAGAACAAAAAAGCAGGAAAATATATGCTGCCACTGCCATGAAGCTTCGGAAAATGGTTATAACCCAGCTAGCCACTACCACTGTATGTTGTGCCATTAGCAGTAAAGCTAGACCAGGGGTCATCAACTACATTTTTCCAAGGGCCAGAACTCTGGGGACCGGACTTTCAAATAAAGAAAATAAAATGATACTTAATATGCATCTTCTTGTTTGATATTTTCACTTTCTTACTAACTTAATGCTATATTTTTTTTACATGTATTAGTGTAAGCATGTAAGCAAACTCCAATTCCAAAATCCATAATGATAACTAGATAGGCTACTTAAGCAGAAAATGATCTCAGATTAGGGGGCAGTTCACTGAGGAGTGATGGTTAAAGTCTTGATTACTGAAACGTAATCAGTGTCCTGATTGGTGGAAAATGCTTGCAGAAAGAAAGGCCTGTTGTCAGGTAAAAATGTCACTGTCAAAGAGCCTGAAGCGAAAAGTTGTGGAAAACAACAGCTTTAATGATAAATGGATTGATAAGCAGGCTAGCATTCGTCCTGTATGCCTAATGTGAAATAAGACGATGCTGTTACAAAATAATACAACCAGCAACATCATCAAGAATGAAGAACGCAGCGTCATTCACGTGCATATTAAGTAGCCACATGTATCTTTTTTGGTCTTATAATACATCAATTGGTTTACCGCTGCAGCGGAGAGGATGGTTCGTTTAGACAGCAGCTACGTTTACAAGAGTTTGTCCAAAGTTCAAGATTCGTTGCAAACTAAGTTAGACTACAAACTGACATCTTTCATTGTAGCTTGTTTGTAAAAAGTTGCTATTTGCAGAGTAAAGCTGTGTTTGCGCAGTGGACAAAAGTGGACAGCGCAGACAGAGCAGTCTGAGATATAGGTTTAAGCCTGTAGAGCAGGTAGGTGGGTATTGATAACTATTGACTCTTTAATCATGGAGGTTTTAATGTCGGCTACTTACAGTAACGAGTGTAGCGTTAGTTAATCTGCGCCATTGGCGGTAAATAATCCTCTGTATTGTTTCCAGTCAGTTACCGCGTGCTGCGTGAAGTAACACACACACCTCGGCCCTGCTGTGTGTGTGTGTGCGCAGCACGGGCATCGCTGTTCAGAATCCCGTCTATCTTCCAAAATGCAACACTTGGGTCCAAATTAATTGGTTATAAATTACCTGAGGTGAAAATGTGAAATGTTAGCTAACATTCACACGCTTCGCACCACTCTGTATGACGTTTGCTGATGCAGCAGACAGAGCCACGGGCCAGTGACTGGCCAATCAACTAGCCCGACATATGTTTTTACTGGCCCCGGGCCATCGGGCCATTGCTTATGTCGAGCCCTGGTTACGGGTTTCAGAAATTGGATATTGGTAATCCTGGAAACAGTTTTTGGGAATTTTCTTTCTGCAAGAGGTCTGTAAAATTAGACATTATACAGAAAACAATGAACTACATTTAAAATTCTGTACTTGCAGAAATAAATTTATCATGCAAATAAAAGAATGTCATAGACTTTGGTTATAGTAAGACTGTGATTTTGAAAGACGAAACAAGGCGTGTCCTCGTTCGTTGTGGGTTCAAAGAAGAGATTTATTAAAGGGGTGATAGAATAGTTATATAGGGTATTTCACACCGTTCCTTAAGGTCTACGAATAGGGTATGTAACGTTGGTTGGGCTGAAAATGGCCCGGGTGCTGTTCTATGCACCCTAATGCAACCCAGTTAAACAGCCCTATATGTAACAAGAGGTTTTCTGCCTTATATGGTATGCTCATGAATATTTAGATAAGCTGCGCGCTGATTGGTTGAGTGAAGCACGCACGCACACACACACACACAAACATTGCACAGCAACACAATCCCTTTTTTTTCTCAGCCCCACCTTTCACACTGTCTGTACCGATAGATTTCCAAACTACAGACATTCTCAGACATGCCCGGCCACCGCCGGAGCAGGAATGGCTGGAACAGCCGCCGAGAAAATATCCCCGGCTGGCTTCAAACTTCATTTCTGCCCCGACACATACACTCATCAACTAATATTACTGTACAAAGCACCAGAGACACAGTTTCGTTACAGTTTAGTCATCCTCCAGTGTTTCGCGCACACACACACACACACACACACACACACACACACACACACACACACACACACACACACACACACAAATGCAAAGTTTCGACACTTTCATTACAACTAGTGTTGTTGTAACGTTACCCTTGGGACATAAAAAAAACTCCACTTCCAGACAAGGAATCACAACTCACCTTGTAGCTATGTCAGTGTCTGAGGCTATGTTTAGACGGAAACGATCTGAAGAGAAAACGCAAAAGTGGCGTTGCGTTCTCACTTTTTATTCCGTGTTTAGACGAGAGTTTTGGGGGGGACATCTGCGTGCATATGGTGGCGCAAAAGTGTGTGAAATTCGATGCAGTATGCACGCCAGGCGGCTAGGTGGCGCTGCCACACACTACCAAGGCCGCGTGCCTATGTAGAACCTTCCTTCTACTTCTCTCCTTAGTAGCACAAAAACAAAACATGTCGAAGCGAACATCAAAAGCTGACAATTTTGTCTGGAAAGACGAGGAGGTGGAGTTACATGTTTGTCTGATGATGACCGGCACAGTTGACCTTAATAAGCCACAGCACAGCACCCACAGGAGCACTACCAATATCCTGAGCCTCGCAGCCTCGCAGCCCTCCTCTGCTCGCTGGCCGCTGCAACTCGCTCTCTCTTTCTCTTCATCCGCAACGTTGTAGCTTACTCTGGCTCAAATGAATATGGTCATCGAACTGTAACAACCTTATCCACATTGTGGAAATCATTTAAATATTGAGCCATTACATTGGAAATCTTTTAGATAACAGGTGCCTATAATTTCTGTAGCCTACTCCGTAACAACAGACTACCTGGACGCCTTTTTCTCGTCTCTCTCCACACCGCTGTCTTCAGACTTGCGTTTTTACCCTTTAGACAGTAACGCGATGGTGGAGCGTTTTTAAGACTTCCACTCTGGAGGGTGGTTTCACTTTTTTTGCGTTTTTGAGCCCCAAAAACAACGTCAGCGTATAAACAAAAGGCACATCCAATAAAATATTTTGTCGTTTTCACCCGCGAGCGTCATCGTGTAAACAGGGCCTCAGTGCGGGGACATTTAGCGGAGAGTGAAGCCCACAGGCATGTCCCCTGCGCCGCTTGCGTTAGATCCACAAGTCCCGCTCCATTGTCCGATATCTACTCGTTCTAAACACTTTTCTCTGGGCCAGTATTCCGTTGTACAGCCTGGAACACTGCATTTACGACCGTGGTTCATTTTCACTATCCTTGAAAAACTTCCAAACTTTCTTCTTTCCAAAGTACACAGCGCAGCTTGCAGCTGAGCTTGTGTGTGAGATCCTGACAGAGGAAAGGGATGTCAATGGGATTTTGAGGTACTATGTCCATGTCCATGCCTATTTTACCCACCGAACTGTCGTAATTCAACTATGACAAGGTAAACTCGGTTTTGCATTCTATCACGCCTTTAAAGGGTAACTACTGTTTTTTTTTTAACCTGGACCCTGTTTTCCTATGTTTTTGTGTCTAAGTGACTGATGGGAACAACAGTCTTTGACATTGGTCCAGTATTAAGCAAGACTGTCAGCAGCAGCGAAACAAGCTACAATGTAAGTTAACAGGGCAACTGTGCAGCTTGTATTTACCTTCACAAAAGTGCTCGTTTTGTCACTGACAGGCTCATATTAATATTCTAAGTGTCTGACAACATTATGGAAAGGATTTCTAAGGAGGTTGACCTTTGTGTTAAAGAGTGAGATCCTTTTAAAAAAAATAAAAACATCTGCAAAATTGCATTCGCTAAACCCACCAGACTCCATAAATAAACAGTAATTTTAGTACGTAAAATACACTTCATTCAAAGTCGACAGCAACAAAATAAAACGCCGTTTTGGGTCGTCTTTCCACTTTTCCAACCATCACAAATCGAGTTTTGGTTGAAATAAACACAGTTTACTGATTTACATGTGATATAGGTTGGCTCTGTACACTAAAAGTATTGTTTTTTAAATGAAGTCTGGTGGGTTTAGCGCTAGTGACCTCAGAGCTGTTTCTGGTTAAACAGAAAGGTCTCAAGAGGTTTTAAAAATCTTTGTAGCGGTCCTTTCCATAATGTTATCAGACACTTATAATAATAATAATAATAATAACTAGAACTGCAAAGCAGTTATGAACAGGGTCCAAGCCTGCCAGGCGTCAGTCGCCCCTGACGACGCTAAGAGCCTCCGGAAGTGGAGCCCGCGAAAGGAGAACCCAAAGCACGATGACGGCGAGGCAAAAGTCAGGAAATTTGACCAAGTAAATGAAGAAAAATGCAATTGCAAATTTCCTCTTCATTGTGTAAAAGGCCAAAACACTTCTACCTCAATTATAGCGCCCCCTAAAGGTCGATCATCACCAAATCTGGTGGAGAGCCGCAGAGTGGCATGTCGAACAATAATCTCAAGTTTTGTGATGATAGCATTTACTGCAGCAGAGATATTTTCATTGAAAATTATTCCCATTCTTCATGCATTGACTTATTTGCCAAAAGGCTTCTACGTTCATTATAGAGCCCCCTAACGGCCGATTTTCACCAAATTTGGTAGGGAGGCTCGGTGTGGGATGTTGAACAAGAATACAGAGTTTTGCTCTGATACCTATTAATTTGTCCGTGATATGCTAACGTTCGTATTTTGTTGCTAGCTACGAAAATTTGTTTGCTTGTAAATTGCGAATGGTGTAACGTAGCAAAATTCTTTTGATAATTTTAGGTCAGGTCCGTATGGAGATGCTACCTACCAAGTTTCATGCCAATAGATCACACGGCCTAGGAGGAGAAAGTTTGTTTTGCGCATTGTGCAATATTGCGAAAGAACTTCTTAGCGCAAATGGGCGTGGCCTATATCATCAGACTCAGATAGATTCAAGTAACACGTGGATATAAGGTTTTCTAATCTGCGATGTAGACTGTGGGAGTTATAGGCAAAAACCCATTTTACATCATTATAGCGCCACCTAGTGGTCCATGTGTGTAATATTTGGTAGGTAAGGTCCATGAACCATTGTACATCTACACTGTACATTTTAAGTTGCTCACATTAGTGTAAGTGGTGAATCAAAACCTGGGTCCCATAGGCCACGCCCACTTTGACGAATCAGTACCCCAATGTAGGGGTGGCCTCAGGAGTGGGCCGAGATGGTACACTAAAAATTTCGTAAAAATCGGATGAGCCGTTCATGAGATAAACTTTTTGTACTTGTAGCGCTTTTTGTACTTGTAGCGCCCCCTAGTGGCCAATTTAAAATTGGTTCGGGAGCCTTATAGGGTCATGACAAACAAGAATCCAAAGATTCGCGATGATACCATTTATTTTGGCCGAGATATGGCAATGTTTGTGTCTTCGTAGCTAGCTACACAAATTTGTTTGCGCGGATTTTATGCAATTTTAATCCGACAAAAATTCTTTTGATAACTTTTTGTCAGGTCGATGTGGAGATGCTACGTACCAAGTTTAATGCAGATCCATTGCACGGTCTAGGAGGAGTAAGGAAAAGCAGGTTTACGATAAATCGCGATTTTTCACGCATAAAAGTCTAGGCGGAAATGGGCGTGGTCTATACAACGTGATTCAGCTGGATCCAGTGAACGCGTAGATGTATGGTTTTTGAATGTCGGGTGTACGGGGTGGGAGTTATAAGGCCAAACGCGTTTTTTCTGCTATAGCGCCACCTAGTGGATAATAATAAGAAACCTTAGAAAAGCAATAGGGTTCCACAGCCCTGCTGTGTGAACGGAGTAGCTTCGCTACCGCCCGCTCTTCCAGCCTTGGGCTAATAATAAGCCTTTTTAGTGGCAAAAACAGCACTTTTAGCTTAAGCTGATGCTGAACATTTGCCCCATAAGGTTAAATCGCAGCCCAGTCTGTGGCCGCCAGTTACAGCATTCACGCTTAATACTGGACCAATTTCAAAGATTGTTGTTCCTACCAGTCACTTACACAAAAAAACATAGGAAAATAGGGTCCAGATAGAAAAATACGGTAGTTAGTCTTTAAGAACTGTTGGTAAAGGCCCATTGATTCCAAGTAATTTCTAATGAATGCATTTGCTCCAAAAGATACCAAATCGTTCCATAATCCTAATACATTTTTAAGACTGTGTTGTCTCGATTAGTTTTTGACAAAAATATCTCTTATTCTAGGTCTCTACCTCTCCCTTACCTCCCAAAAAACGTGGTTAGATTTTGAAGAAAAAAAAACTCTTGATGTGCATTTGTACACCATCACAAGATGAGTTAACCCCAGGAAATAGAAGTGCCCATGAAATGTGCAAAACTCGACCAATCCCAGATTTATTCTCACTTTTGAATGCTGTTAAGAGGATTCGATGCAGAAAATGCCCCTAAAAGGTCAAGCCCATAATTACACTCATTTTACCTAAGAGGAGAGCATGTCTCAAATACAATCATCACCTGAATAAGGGATACCCAATCTCTGATTGAAAATGAGCTGGTTTTAGATAGGCTCTTGCATTATTGCATTTACATTATCCACAGTGAGGCACAAAACACCTATAGTGACCAGTGTCTCAGCCAAACATAATTGACATGTCTCTCTTGAAGGTGCTTATCTGCAGGATTCAAATAAGTGGTTGAATAATGATGTATGCCCTGGTAAATGTATTCCTTCTTGCATCATGTGCCACTTTACTGTATAGAGGGTTTTCACCGACGTCACGTTCTGGGCGGTAACCTGGATGCGCGGCTCGGTGTAAACAACTGAATGGAATAATGTAGTATTGTGCACTTTGGATACTTTAATACTTTATGTCTAAACAACAGAAAAGCTCATCTAAATGCATCCAAGATGCAAAGGCATATAGGGAAGAACTTGGACCACAAGAAAAGGCGCGATATTTCGAGAAATTACGGTTTACTGGCGGTGCAGATCCCTACAATTTGGCTCCCTCTTCTTGGACCCATGGCGACTCGGTGATTCTTCCTTCAGTTGCATATCCCGATATAGTCAACTAACTGGTTTTCTCGCCAAGCCCATACACAGCAGAAGACCTTAAATCCTACAAAAGTTTGGAGACATATAACCAGACGGTGTGTGGATGGGTGAGGGAGACGCAGTACCAAGTCATTAACGACCGTTGTGTTGTGAAGGCCAAAGTAAGTAATGCAATAACGTCTTTAAATCAACCTAACCTTAACTGTATGATATCATTGCGATACTCAAGGTGTAGCCAAGTGACTCTCAATCGTTTTTTTTCATTTTAAAGACCTAACAAGACAGATTTTTCCCTCGTAGATCCTGGTTGAGCTTTGCCAACCAGAAGCGCCTCCTTTCCTCTGATAACTTCTGGCATTCCTCTCCCTGGTTTTTAATAACTTTTGGAAGTCGATAATATTCCAAATCTTTTTCTCGGTCTGACCTATTGGTACAACCTAAAACACGGCAATAATTAACCATTTTCCTTGACGGTGTTCGGGATCTACTTCAGTGCCTGTACTTTGTTGTGATGCGGAGTACCTCCAATATGGCGACCTGTGGTCTGATGACGCGTCGTGAAAACCCTCTATATTATAACTGGGGATAGGGCCGAACCGATCCAGTATTGGTATCTGGACCGATACTAGCTTAATTCACGTATCGGATTTTCCCAATCCAACCTGCGGAGATATCCGATATCCATGAGCCATGTCTGCACTTTAACGTTGTCTGCTGAAATGGCTGAAATGACTCCAAAAGTGATTCCCGCCAGCTAGTCTGCTAGCTGGCTGCAAACTGTGGAATGGATTTCCTGAATGGAGGCACAGTTCAATGAGACACAGATTTATGAGACACGCCCCGCTCAGGAAAGCCATTCCGCAGTTTGCAGCCAGATAGCAGGATAGCATTGAGCAGCATTGTGGCTAGCAAACATGTCCACTGTGTGGAAATACTTCACACTGGAAACCCGGTAGAGTAAGACAGCAAAATGCAATGTTTGCAAAGCCGTAATTCAGAGAGGCGGAAGCTCCCTTGCGTCGTACAACACAACGAACGCAATCAAACATTTAAAAAAGCACCACGTTAAAAAGCACAAGGATTTTTTTAGCCAGGGGGCAGAAAGACAACGGGAGCCGTCAGGAATTACTTCTGGAGTCATTCCTGAAGCAAGGTAAACTCCAGGCAGACAACGTAAAGGCTAAAGGGATTACAGAGAAGTTGCTCAACTTCATCGTACTCGTACTAGTTTGTATCCCTGAGCTTTACTACGGATATTTGGACTTCAGATGTCTGCCCAATGTCGCTGATAAGCCTCACAGTGCGGTGAGATTTGTTGAACGCTACATCACTCCCTCAGTGTTAACTTTTTGAGGAGTCATTTACTTTTTATTGTTTCATTTTTGAAGAATAGTTAGACTCTGGCGTTAAGCTTAATCCAGGTCATCTTCAGTGCCAAACCTCCTCCTGTACTTGATTTGTGCTGTTCAGATGCACACTGTTTTATTGATAGTGTGTGTGTGTGTGTGTGTGTGTGTGTGTGTGTGTGTGTGTGTGTGTGTGTGTGTGTGTCTGTGTAAGATGTTTACAGTTATTGCACTTTTCTTATATTTCAGATATTTGACATTTTAAAACCTTGATTTGTTGATGCTACAAGAGCCAGTGTACTTGATTTGTGCTGTTCAGATGCACACTGTTTTATTGATAGTGTGTGTGTGTAAGATGTTTACACTTGCACTTTTCTTATATTTCAAGACTCAATTATTTGACATTTTGGGAATGTAATAAATATTGACATGACAATCAATTTGAAACCCTTACAGTTGCATATTTGTTTTCAGAATGGGATTTTTCCTGTGAACAGGATTTCCTGTTTTTCTGACTTCCTTTTCTGACCTTATACTTACCTCAAGTTGCCTTTTAGGACATACATGCATACCTACCTACGCACATATCATACTTGCCTGTTGAGAGGAGATTATTTCAGCATCATAGACGATCAACAATAATGATAATAATATTAAAGCAAACACAGCTCTGGTATCGGAATAGTATCGGTATCGGCCGATATCCAAATTCAGGTATTGGGATTGGATTGGAAGTGAAAAAATGTGTATCGGTGCATCCCTAATTATAACCAAGACAAACTTATTTGATCTCCCATGTCGAAACTGGAAAAAACTCTTTCTGCCTGGATTTTGGGTTTTCTGCAAACTCTATACCCTGTATTGTCTCCCTTCGGGGGGAAATGGGTAGACAAAATGCTTTTTGTTATATCGTGAATGTGATTTTTCCACTAATAGGAAAATAAAAAAAGTTTTGTGGCCATTGATTTTCAGTAGGATGCCGTGGTGGTCAAATGATTGGCTGGCATGTGGGATTGGTAGCAAAGTGGTTTCTCAACGTTCAGTCCTGCAGGGAATGACTTTCTCAGTCAACAAGTCAAAAATCTTCAAACCTCTCGAAACAATAATCATCCTGTGGGCCACCCAGCAGCTCCCTGTTAAAAGAAGTGCTTGTGAGTATTTATTTCGTACATGGCAAAGTCTAGCTCAAAACATGTTATTCCACCCAGCACAACACAGTTGGATTTGAGTTTTAGGTACACAGCCACACAAATTAAACTTTGCACACAAATTGCACTTAGAAAAATGGACTGTACTGTAAATGAAACTGCTCAATCTCAGGGTGCACTTTGAAGCAATAATGGATAGCATAACAGCATTGCATATTGATTCAGAATGAAAAGTTTAGCTGTCAGGTAAATGAAAGAGGTCAGGCAAATTGGAGGCAAAGATGGAGTAGCACAAATATCAGCATACGTTGGTGATCAGTTTTTTTTCTCTTTTCGGTTACACTTTACTTGAAGGTATCTACATAAGAGTGACATGACACTGTCATGAACGTGTCATAAAGATTATAAACAAGTCATAAACTTTTATGACATAACGCTTCTGTCATTAAGTGTCATTTGTTTTTTGTCTTGACAAGTTAGTTAGTTATGTGTTCATGACATTGTCATGTCACTCTTATGTAGATACCTTCAAGTAAAGTGTTACCCTCTTTTCGTACCTGAGTGCACATTCACTAAGAAAAAACTTTTGTTCTCATTAGTGGCCATTTCTTTAATTAAACACGATTGTTTTCCTCTTGAAAATGTACCTTTTGCAAATTAAACGGAACAAGCAGAGGGGGTGCCAGGGCAAATTGTCATGGTGCCAAAATAGAAGTGCCTCTCTAGTATAACTACTAATGATTATACTTACTGTGAGGCACAGATATTATTGCAGATGAATAGGAAGGGGTAGAAAAAAGGCTGAAATTAAAAGTCAAATGGAGGTTGACTACGGAGTACAAATCTGTTACAGGGGTGAGGATTTGGAATTTCTTTCTTATCAATGCAGTAACAAATAAATACATATCTAAATGTGTCTTTGTATGAGGCTGTGAGAACAAAGTCATATTTTGTCTTTACTGCATCATAAAATACTGCTCAGCAAAGCAGACTGTGCTCTATTCTGGTGACAACAGACGAACACCCTCGTCATGAAAATCTGCCTGCTCACTCTGCCAGAAGGGCAGCATGTGTGAGGTTGTGAACCTCCCAGGGACCGCTGTAATGACCCCCTGAATTGTTGTAAGAAAAAAGCCCCCCTCCTTAATTGAGTGTTGTTAAGAACCAACGTGATGGAGGGATTACTGAGTGCTTACACTTGGCCATGTTAAAAATGCAATGCAGACTAGTTTGCTGCATGGTGCCAAAAACAAAATTACAGTCTGTTCTTATTTTTAGGTCAGGAATAATTTGTGGTGGTGCAGGTTTTGTGCATGTGTTAATTAATGCAAAATAAGCAAGACTATTGAATTTATGAATAACATCATCACAAAGCGAGCAATGGACGTGCTTATCCGCCCAAGGCTGGTATTCTGGAATACTTATTTTCATAACAATCAAGTATCAAAAACTGAGGAGGACACGCTGTTGTCTCCTACTCTTTCTTCAATGTCTAACGAATCGATCTCTTTCTCTCCCTGACACTGTCTTTCTGCTTGAGCAGCACTGGTTGAAGCCTGAAAATATTGTAAACAAATTAATAACAACTAATTACACTGGTTGGACTGTGTGTGTGTGTGTGTGTGTGTGTGTGTGTGTGTGTGTGTGTGTGTGTGTGTGTGTGTGTGTGTGTGTGTGTGTGTGTGTGAGAGAGAGAGAGACAGAGAGACGGAGGAGAGCAGGGAAAGGAAATGCAGCTGAACGAATACGCTGCGTGTTTTAAATAGCGTACTTTTTTTTTATAACGAAACGCAATATGTGGCGGCCGGTGTTGATTGTATGGTGCACCGCCACAAATTAGTCTATGTGTGGGAAACACTGCACATAGAGTTCAAAATTAAACATCAATTACTAGAGTAGTAGGGTAGCATACTGTGCAACCTGCTTACCTGCATCCTCCCAGGCTTGTAGGCAGCGATCTTTACGGTGTTTTAGCCATGAGGCATGTGCTGTAACAACACCGTATTCTAACCTAGTTTACATTCACAGGTCCGGCACGGCGGCATGTTGCTCAAAGTTCAAAGTGAATTCACATCCAGGCTCCATCACTGTGTATTTTTTCAAGCAGTGGAGTGCAGGGACGGACTAACAATCTGTGCGTTCAGGAAAAGTCCAGAACGGCCGTCGGCACAAAAAATAAAGCAATATTAACAGCAGGGGGGCACTAATACGATCACTTATATGCTACGTGTGTAAAAAAAAAAAAACTGAAGAAGAAGAGTAGGCCTACTAGCTGGCTATCACAGTAGACCGGCTCTGCTATCACCAGACCATGGCTAGTAGAAAACATAAGGAGAAAGGTGGATGGGGAAAATTCAAATAAAAGAGGGCCAAGTCTCTCGAGACTGATGCAGCAAAATGCAAAAAGCTCACAGAGCAGTGCAACTGCCAGCAGCAGCAGTCATTTTGTAGTCTTTGATGACCAAAGCAGCACTGCATCACTTAACCAGAGTGTAGAGGACCAAGTGGAAGCTGAGCCTGAGCATCCACAGCCTGGTCATGATGAGGGACAGACAGCAGAGTTAATTTCACATCAGCAAGAGGTACTGGTAAGTGCCAGGAGCAGAACACATTATAATAGGCTGCCTTTATCCCTATCTTAGCGAATTGCATAGTCAGCTATCAACATGGGTGTGCATCACTTATGAAAATGATCGTGCCATTTAGTGCTTAAACTTAACGTGTTTAATAATTTCTGTTAGGTTAATTTGAAACATTAAACGCCTTAGAAATTTAACCAAAATTTGTTTTGTGATGTTACGTGCTGTGAATACCTTGTCTGATAGGCTACAGTATTGTGGCATAGTATCAGGACATCCTGGCTAGTGTCTGTCGTGCACGGCTAGGGGCGAATGGCCAGATGATGGGCCCATTTGTTTTTTAGCCCCAGTCCGTGCCTGGTGGAGTGTCAGCCCTTTGCATTATACATACATCCTGAATGTAGAAGGATAATAAAGAAGAAACTGCATGAATTTGTTTTCTTCCTGTATGTTGGGAGAGTGATATGTATCGCTGATATTTTCACAGTATATATTTCACAGTGCCTATGTGAGGACTTTGTGCTCTTGCATTAGGATGACAATATATGAGTCAGTACTCTATGTACAGTACTGTGTAACTCAATATGTGTCAGTATTCAAACTGTCAGATGGCAGTATGTCAGAAATGTCACCAAGACATTTAATGTGCATGACAATTACAGTGAGTGATTCTGGTGAATGATATGTTGAGTGAATGTATGGGTTAAATGTTGCAGTAGTTGTAGCCTCAATTGAAATTGAAATGATTGTTCTTGTCAGCAAAGATGACAGCTGTACCTCTGGAGTATATTTAAGAGGTGTCAAACAGGATCCCTATTGTTTCCAGGAGAATTTGTTGCCAATGAAAATAATAACTTTGGATGGCTTAATTAAAATGCCAAAGCCTATTATTGGTAATGTGCCACAGTCAAAAGTCCTTGACAACATGCCCTTCTCTGTCATTTAATGTCTGTAAGAAGTGCAGGTTAAACAAGTTGTATCAATGCCACTTTGATGCTTTGCCTGCTTGTAAGCAAATGTCCTATATCCTAACTTATAGTAACTTATAAAGTATCCTGCTGATACTACTCAAAGTATATTACAGCTATTATGTTGTTACAGCTACTACTTTATATCTGTAAAAGTATGTCATGTCCAAAGTACCACTGGGATGATGGTGCAAGAGGGGCTTAGGGTGCCTGTAGGACAAGCCTAGCTGCTCCTAAGTGCGGCTTGTGTTTGTTTTTTGTTTTGCTTTGTTTGTTTTGTTTTTGAAACAAATTAAAACCTGCTAGCTTTCATATGCACCAAAGGACAGGAAATTGACACTGACTAGCAACATTGCTTTGAACCATAAAAGGTAGATCATCTATGTAGAGTACACTTTTCTTTTTAAAGACTGTAAGGCTACGTTCACACCGCAAGTCTTAATGCTTAATTAGTTTTTTTTTGCTCAGATCCGATTTTTTTGTTTGGCTGTTCACATTACCTTTTAAAATGTGGCCTATATCAGATTCCAGTGTAAACTGTTTGCGGTTTCGAACTGACCCGCATGCGCAAAAGAACAATAACAATGACATCTGACGCAGGAGTGGTGGGACTACGTTGTGAATAGCTTCACAGAGACGCAGTTTAGTCAAAACTTTCTGTCACTTTGACTGTCTGTGCCTGGTGCTAACTTCCACCGGCGCATAATCATGACAAATGTCGATGTAGATTGACGTAAAAGTCGCATCAAAGCCGCCTTGGTTGTTCACACTGTGGCCACATTGAAAAAAATCAGACCTGGGTCTGATTCAGGACCACATATGGAAGTGGTCTAAATCTGATTTGAAAAAATCTGATCTGGGCAAGATTTGAGTGTTCACACTACTTTTGAAGAAGTCTGACCTGGTCACTTGTCAGATTTGGGCCTGCAGTCTGAACGTAGCCTAAGTGACTAACTATTGGCGTAACGCCTTGTTGGTCTTGCCACGCTTGGTTATGGTAATAATTATCGGTTTTTGACATCAGCCCATATTTGCTCATCTGACCGATGCTGATGCATAAAAATATTTTACTAATATCTGCCGATACCGATATGATTGTCAATATATCGTGCATCCCTACAAAATTGCCAAATATTTATTTTATTTAGTTTAGAAACAATGAGGCATTACATAGTTTGAGCACCATAGAGCACTGACTAGTGCTTGTTCAGTACATATCATGGTCTTTATTAACCAAAAACCAAGTTCTTTAAATTGGCTATAATCAACTACCTGCTGAGCATCAGATAGAGCCTAGTCAGCAGACAGATAGTTAGTGTCTAACTTGAAGCCTTTAGCAGCTAAAGAGAGATTGTTCAGCCTATATACTATGTACAGTTGTGTTCATATTTTATCATGCAGGTAGGGAATTATTTAGGCTAATTAAATTTGTATGCTCATGGCGCTACATCTATAGTTCAGTGTGTCGGGTGGGGGTTTCCGTCTGCTGTAGGGCATGTGGTTGTTGACATACAATTAATGCTTTTATATTCTGTGCCTGTTTGTGGTGCTGTTTACAAGAATACATTAATATTATAGCTTCTGACGTACTGCCTAAACATCTGATTTGTCATATATAAATGTGTGCATATAGACCTGACTCGATGCATGACTCTCACAGTCAGTTTTCAGCTCATTGAAGCACAAACATAGAAATAAGGTTGAGTAATGAGTTCTGCTCATAGCAGAAAAAAACATTACACCCACCTATGTGCAGCAGTATAGACTTTATTTGCATCTTAGTTTGTAGTGTTGTTGTTTCTGTTATCACTTTTATTGGTAGTAATGATTATATTAGTAGTGCCATTAGTCGTATTATTGACATAAGATTGTTTACAAAAGCTGGTTTTCAGCCACTGCTACTGCTTATGGGTTCAGGCCTACAAAATAAAGATGAACTGTAGCAGTCAGTTGAGTATGCATAATGTCAAGCCGTGAGTCACACACACCAAGGCTGAATCCCATTGTGTGTGGGGATGGGGATCATTATTTTTTATTGATATTGATACCATTTTTGAAACTACTTAACGATCCGAGTCTTTGACGATACCATTATCGATACTTTTCTATTATTTGGTGGAAAGACTAAGGTTGGGCGATGTCCCCTAAATTGGCAGTTGACGATGTTTACAGTAAAACGTTGCGATGGACGATGATATTGTCGTCGGGGGGTGGGGGAGCACTTTTTATTTTACTATATCTCTTTACATAAATATTTTTTTCTACTACTATGGGCTAACAGTTAACATAGAAAAGATCAGACATACATTTAAGTGCCCTCTGTAAATAGACCGTATTTACATGGCTATGCTGCCACCTGCTGCCAACTTGACCCACTTTCACGTAACTATAGTGCTGTAAAGTCTAGACTCAATGAGTTCTCCATGATCTGCGTAGTTTGCCTTTAACAGAGCAACAGTAATAACCTAATATACCATAGTTACTGAGATTAAACTACATTATCCGTTATATTTGCACTGAATAATACATTCAATAAACAGAAACATAACTTTTGCAGCGCACATGAACAGATGCGCAATATTAGCTCACACATAAAATAGCACCCTCGTGAATTAGCCTACTGTTGCTAACGTACATTCATAAATCCTACATAACATTGTCTGTACCCACAGGACATCAGACTGACTTACTGATGCGCAGCAGTGTGCATAAACTTAGTCCAATGAGGGGAGAAAGGAAAGTGTGATAGCATTCCACGTTAATGCCTTTTCTCTCTCAACTACCGCATGCTGATACGTTACTAGCAGGTAGAGCAAGCTAATGCTGACAGGGAGAGAGAGAGAGAGAGAGAGAGAGAGAGAGAGAGAGAGAGAAAGAGAGAGAGAAAGAGAGAGAGAGAGAGACTGTTAGCCAATCCAGTCTGCTCAAAGCGATGGTCTTTTTCACAAATAGGTTGCTCATAAAGCGGACGAAGACGGATGGATGGTTGCTCGTAAGGGGGAAAAAAAAGTAGCTTCCACTTAAGGGGCCCTATCTTGCACCCTGCACAGCACAGTGCAAAGCCCGCAAAGTGTCTTTGCTAGACGCAATTTTCAATTTCCCGTCCAACGCCCGCGACTAGGATTAGCGTGTGTCTGACAGGGTAGGGGGCGTGGCATCACGATGGTGGCTCTCCATCGTGATGTCAGCCAGCCATCACGATGATATTGTCCATCGGCACAACCCTAGTCGAGATGACAAATTCTTAATCTTAACAGAACTAGGGGTGCAACGGAACTGTTCAGATCACGGTTTTGAGTCAGGGATCGGTTCAATTTTCAGATCAGCACAAAAAAGGGGGGAATTTAAATTATTTATTAAAAATGTAAAAACAATAATAATAACTTCACCAGTAAATTGCTGACAAAAACGGATGAAAAAAGGGTATTTGACAATAACTTTGAATGCACCACGAGGTTTACCAGTTTTAAGTAAACGCAACCTTTAGTCTCCGACAACAGCAGTTACCAACTTAGCGACTTTTCAGACCACCTTAGAGCCTTTTTTTTTTTTTTTTTTTTTTTTTTTTTTTTTATATATAAACGATTAGCAAAAAATCTGGCGACTTTCTGTAGAAAAGACGCCAATATTGTCCAGCGAGCACGCAAAGGTATTTCTCTCTAGTGGCTGCCAAAACAGTCACCTCTCTCTTCTGTTCTGTAACTGAGGAGCAGCCCCTCCCCTCTCTGCTCTCTCCTCATGTGCAGCAGCACTGCGCAGGCAGGTGGAAGGGGAGGGGGGACAGGGTGCGGGGGCCGGTGTAGGTACGAGAGACAGCTGAGCTGGCCTGGTCCTGGGCAAGCCAGCCTTCTTTGAGAATTTTTTATCGATCTTTTTACCTCCATTTGTAGAATTTCTTTTTTACTTCAAATATAGGCTACCTAAGTAATAATTTTAATTTAATATCAATTCCTTTAGTGAGTTTGTGATTATTTGGCTAAAGAGTTCTATTTCTTTCTATCTAGCTTGCTGACACATCCACTAAGCTTTATGCAAATGATTGCGTAATGACGTCACAATTATGCACATGAGCGTATAACGTCATCTAGCTACTTTAAGCAACTTCTGGAGCTGGTGCTAGCTATTTTCATTGGAAAAGAGTTGGCAACACTGAGTTAGTGTCTTTTAGCTAAAAGCTTTAGTGGCAGGATTTTACGTCCCGCTGTTGGGACAGTGAAATACATTCACACTTTTACACCGTTTAGCTGTCAGCATTTTAACCGAGTTTAATCCAGCTGCTAGCTAACGGTAGGCTAACATTACTGCTGCCATGTGTAACGTTAGTGTTAAGTAGCGTGACTTGCAGCATGTTTCTGTTGCCTCTAACGTCGGTTTCGGAACATCAGAGAGAAGCACAGACATTTAAGTGGCCCCGAAATCCGGTTCACGTGCATTCTGAGTGTTGATCCGTACGGACCACGGATCAACTATGGTCCATCGCACCACTTAATAGAACTATTATTGCTTTTATTGCAAAAACTGAGTCTGTGACTGTTGATTTCTTCTGTCTCTGTCGCTGTTTTTGTTTTAACGAGCTGATTAAGCGGCCCACAGAGCGGTGCTCTCGGTATCCAGTCCGACTATGTTTTGAATGATTTGCGGTGGGGAGGCTAGTCTTTACATATATGGTCTTTACGCACACTTTGCTTGTAAATCATTTTTCCGGTTCGCGCACTTATCTATTTTTAGACATAACGTTGTATGATCAGTATCGATAAGCTCGGACCTTATTGATGTTTGGGTTTTGAGAAATTTGTAACCGGGTGCTTAAAGAACCGGGTCTCGAGACCAATCCCTAAATGTGTAGACTCTGGACTACAGGGCTTAAAGCTTACGAACTTGGATGACACATTTTTTTTAGATCTAAAGGCTGTAAGTCCACAAGTGGCCAAGTGTCTAGGGTAGGAGAGAATGTGCCAGTCATTGTGAATCATAAAGAAAATCAAATGTGATCTTAGCCATCCAAATGAAAAAAAATAAAGGTAAAAAGTGAATAAAACATTCACATGGCTTTGGCCGCGACTCTGGAAGACTTGGAGTTAAGCTTTTCTTTGAGAAACCGGATACGGTAAAAGTTTAATCTATCAACTAGCTCCGCTACCTTCTTCGTTGCTGCTTGGTTGTAGCACTATCCTATTGCGTGCAGTGGTAATTTGAAAGACAACCGTTTATCCCGCCCCTCGGATTGAGCCCTGCCAATGGTGAGTTCCCAGACCCAACATCTTGATGTGGGTCTGGCTTGTCAGGCTATAGTATAACACCTCCAGGACTCTCAACATGAGTCATTGCATCCCAGAATGACCCCAATCTACTGTATACCTGCTCTTGGCCCAGAAGCAAAACTAATGTCTGTGATGTGTAAGCATTTAAATAAATGTATTGTGTTAGCTTCTATGGAAAGTACTATGTTGCTATTAAATATAAGAAGAAAAACAGAAATTGCTTATCAGTAAGTCTTCTGGAAACTAGGAACTTTGTCAAGGTGTATATGAAATGTACCACTCATACACTAGACACATAAATGTGAATATAATCATGCTGTATTATGCTTTAACACAATGGATCTCACTGTCTGCCTCACTATTATGAACCACAGTTTTGTCCAAAAGGAAAGCCAAGGACTCCTGAACAAAAACAGAAAATTAAATGGATGTTTCTTTCCTTTTTAGCTGTAAAGTACAACTATACTTTTACGGTATATGGTTAAAAACAGCAAAGTGTTTAATCATATAAAACTAGGGAGCTTGCCCTTCAACAGGACGACCCAGTTTTAAGTCCCTATGTTAAAAACACTGCTGGAAGCCATATTGAAAGTCTCCGAATCTTGGAAAACGATGGCAGCCAGCTCTTAAAATGTAGCCTACAGTTAAACTGTGAATACAGTGGGCTCTGGTTCATTTCTTTGCTATTTTTAATGGAGAAGGGTCATTTTACTACTGATGATTTTTTTTATTAGTCAACTATTCAGATGAAAATAATACTCCAGCCCTTCATAGTGCTTTGGTGCAGATAGGGAGCAAAATGACCTCACACTAAAGATAGTGCATGTAGCTATATTCAAACAAGTGCACCTACATCACATCTTTGTTCCTGCCTGGCTGTAACTTGTTAAGCCTTTATTTGTCCACAGCTTGTGAACCTTCGTGACAATGCCATCTGTGGTTGCTAGGGAGATTTAGGACACAGCTGCAGAGTCTCAGCTCATGACTTGCAGTGATGCCAGTTTAATTTTGATGCTGCCATCTTAGCTTCGACTCTAACTCCAACACCAACACCAAATTGAATCTTAAAATGCCATTCCACCAAAATGGCAGACAATGCAACACATAGCAAATGTCTCCTTTCTTTTGAAAGAAAAGGATTTTTTTTTTTCAAACTGAAGAAATGTAATCTTTATTTTGTGTAACCATTGGCATACATTTCCTGTAATAGACATACTTTCCTACATTCAGTTAGTATTTTAATTGATTGATGCTAACCACTTACAATATGTTCATTATTAATTATTCTGCCAATTATTTTCGACGTAACGCCTGGTTGATTAGTTGTTCAGTCTATTAAATGTCCAGAACAACAAAACAAAGTGGGGGAAATTGGGCAATGTCTCAGAGCCCAAAATGATCTCTTCAAATGGCTTGTCTTGTCCGACAGTCCAAAACCCAAATATATTCAATTTACATTGGAGAAAAGCAGGAAATCATCATATTTGAGAAGCTGGAACCTTTTTTTTTACATTTTTGTTTCATGAATGCTTCAGCTTTATTCCAAAACACTTGACTGCACAGATAACATAACCTCAGACAAAAAAATTGCTGCAACTGTCACTGGGCAAACCTTTAAATGCCCTCCCTCCTTAATGGAACAACTTACAGTATGACAGGCATTTCAATTGGCTTTCAGTTGGCTAATACAATCATGATATCTTGTTGTACAGTGAAGTTGAAAACAGAACATGGATTGAGTCAATCAATCCATGCAACAAGTCTCTCTCAAGTCAGCAAGCGTGTTGATATCTAGCATCAACTGCCATTAAATACTGATTGTGTGGTGTCTGTATGGTACATTGCACATCTTGCTGTCCTGTTTATGATTATAGCTTATTGACAGGAACATTTTGGCTGTTATTCTTAAGGCCTATCCTCTGTGAAAGACGGCATTAGCCATTATCTTAGTACAAAGGTTCAGGAAAAAGGTCACAAGATCACAATTTATGATGGCCCATTTGGGAATCAATATCACAGCATCAATAGAACAGGGAAATTAGTTTAGACCATTGTCCCTTGTCCCTCACCTCTGACCTTTGGTCAAAGGCCATCGACAGCTGATTGGGATGATTAGGATTGTTTCACACATATTCTTTGCACTTTACACCGTGCAAATAATGATGGTAAACTCTAAATGAGTTCCTTCCTTGAATCCTTCCTTCTCTCTCCCTCTTTCTCGCTGTCACCCACATCACAGTCATCACCTTGCCAATCACCTCCCTCAGAGACATTCAAGTTTGATGGTTGTGTCAGACAAAAAGGAAATTATTATCGTGGGATTTTGTGATTGATGGCACTAGCTAGCTGTCGGTACACCGCAGGACGTGGGGGTAAGGGTTTAGCGTGGCATTGGTAAAACAAATTCAGCAATAAACATGGTTGGCAGTTTGGTGCAGTATCATACGTCTTACACCACTTAATTCTATATGAACACGTCAAGTAATTGTGTCACACTTGTCTTCTGTCTTGTCTTCGTGCTTTGTAATACATCACCATATGACTATGAGCACACAGTGGAGCTGGTCAGCAGATCTGGAGAAAAGAAGATGTAGTATTTATGTCCTGAATGATGGGGGAAGCATTGAACTAGTTAAATAGTGGAATAGCAGCTGTAACATGATATTATTGAGGGTAATTTTGAAGAGTTTTGTTAGGGACCAAAATACCAATTGTTCACTACAGCTAAAAAAATATTTTCGAGTGTTAGCTTAAATGTTAGCATAATTATTTGAAAGGCTTGTACAATTAATTGTTGCTGCTAATTGTTTTTCAATAAGCAAGTAAGCTATTATAAAATGGCACTATTAATGACACTTTGCCTGCAGTTTGACTCTAAATGTCACCTACACAAAAAAAATACAGATTGGATTGTGCTATATCGTTTTGATCCTCTATGGAGGGGGAAAAATAAGACTGTTTTTATAATGACTGCAAAATAATTTCCCTTACAGCAGTCTTTCTTTGAACACTTGTTCTTGAACTTAATTCGTCATATAATGCTAATAAAAATAAACTGTCCTTTTTGTCTTTCAACATTTTCTGTTTCTTTCTGCTATAATGGCAGATGTCTATGGAAATAAAAATGATCGCCACCTGTTTCATAGTTTTTATTTTACTGTGTAATCTGTATCATTCTATTTTAATCTTCTATGAATCTTTAATTTTACTTTTTCATTTTTTTTTTTATTAAATTCATGTATATCTTTTATTGCCTTGTTTTTCTTTTATATATTGTCCTAATGCCTTTATGTTTCGCATAAAGCACTTTGGATTGCCTTGTTGTTGAAAGGTGCTATAGAAATAATGCCTTGCCTAGTCTATGGGTAATTTTAGCGAAGGGAGAACAGGTGCACCTCCGATGCAAAGTCTTGGCTTGGTGGCGACTAATTTGGTATTTTTCTGCAAACTGAGTCGGCAGGAACTTGTCATATTTATTTGCTTCAGGAGACAACGGTGCTGCACCCATAGATCCTGAATTCAAGTCTGTCTCTCCTTCTTTCTCTCCTCCACTCTCTCTCTCCTTTTGTCTGTGTTTCTGGTGTGAGGCGACATGCTGACTTGCACCTTAAAAGGTCTTTGGCAAGTGTGTGTGAACAGAAAATTGTGCCCAAACCTTTTGACCAAAGTCTCCCTAAACAGTGAGGCTCTGTCTGCAACAATGAATAACGCAGAATATATTTGTGGCACCCTGTAGCCTACCTCATCACCTTGGTGTCCTGCATAGGAAAACAAGCTTAGAAATGCAACAGTGCCCCCACTTGGTTGACAGAGGTAACACACCAACAACACCACTCATTCTTGTGGGCACATGAGGTAAACTATGCTGGAAATTTCTTGTCAGGGGTTGAATTTAGGAGCAAAGTGGCAGGAGATGCTTGAAGTGATTGGTGGGGATTTTTAGACAGCTGTAAAGAGGTTGACAGTGTTGCAGGGTTTGCAGAACGTTCAGCGTTCTGGCTAACAAGGCGTGGAGGGGGCCTCCGAGGAAATAGAGCTCTCCCGGAGGTAAGAGGTGCTTGCTGACACTGTGGAAATTAATTCCAGCTTGAAATACCTGTGAACAGTGTGTGTGGTTTGTATGTGAACAGGAATTAGGCACTGTTGCATTGCTTCTAATCTCTATTAGCAGATTGTCATATTGGCTATGGTAAAGTGAAATGCTGCAGATGCTGTACTAAACTGGAGGCCAACTCAACAAAACTCTATTAGCTTTAGATTCCTGTGAAAGCATGCACAAACAAATCTGAAAACGTGACATGGCTTTGAGATGCTTTGATGGTGGTCATGGTAATGATCTATTTTTGAAGTGTTAATTATCATATTTACATGGCCCGGCATTGATGTGTGTGTGTGTATGTGTGTGTGTGTGTGTGTGTGTGTGTGTGTGTGTGTGTGTGTGTGTGTGTGTGTGTGTGTGACATTTGAAGGATAACTAAGCTACAGGGCAGCTCATTCGGTGAAGATGAGACAGCTTTCTCCTCTAACCATTTGACTCATCTCCTGCTACATTTAGATTTGGGCACTAGGCAACAAACTGAATAGCATTCATTTTCAATGAGTTGATGGTAAATTCATTTCCTAACATGGACTGCAAGCAAAAAGTTTGAATTATTGCAGCTTTCTCTTATGCTTCATGGCAGACTCTCACATGGATAGCAGATTTGACACAGTTTACCTCTTGTGTTTTTCTACCAATCACAACTTTCTTTTATCCTAAAATAATCTCTAGTTTGCCAAGGTGAGTTGGAAATATCCTTTGAAAAGAATCCATGTAAAAGTAGAATACTGTATTTGCCTCCAAATTACAGTACAGTATGATGTGGCATGGAATTAAAATACTAAAGTACCTCACATTTGTACCTAAGAATTGTACTTGAGTATTTAGTTTCAGAGGGCTACAACTAATGGTCTTTTTCACTGTAGATTAATCTACTGATCCTTTTTTTTTAAATTAATTTGTTAATACAACTCAAAGAGTAACGACAATAACGAGATTAAAAAGAAAAGTTGCAAAAAAAGTAGCAAATCTCAAAATTAAGAAAAGTCAAAATCAGCAAATGTTTGCATTTTTGCTAGATGAATAGATGATTGAAAAAGATTAGTTGTCAAAACTCTCTTTCGACAGCAGCCTTTTCTGTGTGTCATTCCCTCTCTCTCCCCCCTTTCATGTCATTCTCCAGCTGCTCTATCGAATACAAAAATAATTAAAAATAGTTGTCTCTTGTCATCTGGCAGCTCACCACTCACAGATGTGTTGCAGAATAATATGCAATACTGCTGCATATTGATAGTTGTCAGTAATGTTATTAAGTTTGTTGTTAATATGTCTGCAGTAGTGTTGTCACTATACCAAAAATGATGACTTTTATACAATACCTGCCTAAATATCTTGATACTGAAATATTACAACAGCAAAAACCTAAAATTGTGTAATGCCATTTAATTCAATATTAATATTTTAATTAATAAATAAATATGCCTATTAAATAATTCCTGAAATAAATTTTGTAAATGAGACAATAAATATATTCATTATTATCCAATTTGTATGTTGAACACATCTGCTGAGATCTCCAAAACAGTAACTGTAGAAAGGAGAAGATAATGCTTATCCTTATCATTTTAAAGCTTATTATACCTTATTACACTTTATTATAAAGCTATTGATATCCGAACCACACGTATAGATAGGTAGAGAGACAGATAGTTTGTTGGCTGCCAATCAAACAAGTGATTCATTAGTTTCATGAATGTCTGTTTAAATGCCTTGCTGCCTCAAAAAAGCAGAAAACAAAAGAATGAAAACACCGGACATATTCAAACTCCTATAAATAATAATCTACTTTGCATATCATCTTTGGCATATAGTAAACATTGTTTACTCCTGGAGATTGTGTGACCTCCACAGTTCACCAACTAGGTGTCTGTCTGAATATGTTTTAAATATTTCCTGTATACGATTTGACAGACAGGAAAACAAACAGCCCCCGGGAGAAACTTCCCATGTGAGCGCTTGCTGTGCGGATACACATGCAAAGACTATCTCTCTCTCTCTCTTTCTCTCTCTCTCTCTCTCTCTCTCTCTCTCTCTCTCTCTCTCTCTCTCACACCTAATCAGACAGACACGCAATCCCAATGTGATTGTCAGCAGACGTGGTTTCATTCTCAATCATTTCAGAGGCACATCTCTTCATCTGTGTTTCTCTCAGTCTCTGTCTCTCTTTCTGTCTTTCTCCCACTCATTCTGCCACCCAAATGACCCCCTACGCATCCCACCCCCTTACTTCTTGTTGGTGTTTGGTGTGCCTTTGCTAAGCCTTTAGACACACAGCCCTCTGCTCTTATTGATAATCTTACACTGTGTCTTCCTCGCTTCCAATTCCCCTCCAGCGCTGGGTTTCTGCCTGGCTGCTGCCTGTTCCAGTTGGCTCCTGACAGACTAAATGACTGACTGATTGGTTCGTGTTTAAGCATACTGCAGCAGCCTCCTTATAATTTGACAGGAAAATATCTTTACTGATGGATCATTTTAATTTTAGCTGTTGATGTTGACCAGAAGTCAGAGAAAAAGGCAAATGAATGATGAAGTTACAAAGCCAAAATGATGACTAAACCCACAAAATAAAGAATAAACAAACAGTCATGCACCTTTTTTAATGTACTTTTCCTGTTTTTAACATAGGATCTAAAGTGATATGTACCATGATAAAGATGAAGCCTTTGTCAAACACATGTTGCTATTGTGGAATGCCTGGAGCTGCATCATAAAGGATACAGCGGCAGTTTCTCAGAAATGACCTCCAGCACGGGAAAGTTACTACACTTTTAACAGCATAGTACTCATTGATTCTTACCCCTGTGTTGAAACTATGCACACTTGTTTTTGAGACAGAAGTTGAACTGTAGCCCAGAACGGCGCAAGATAAAGCTCCTCTGCCGCTGAGGCAAGCCCGGCTGCTGAGTTGAATCTGCAAGGAGCATGACTGACTGCTGCACTGATGAGAGGAACTGGGTTGTAAATTTTGAATAAGATGCTGGTAGCTCCATGTTTTGGTTCACAAAGGCAGCTAGAGGGACCTTTTCTTCTTCAGTTGTAGCACACAAGGAGCCACATGCTGAAGTTGTTCAAACAACTACAATATCTATCAGGGACCTGAGGGCTGTTTCACAAAACCAAGATAAGGGATTAAGCCAGGATATTCCAGTTATCCTGGCTTAATTTAGCCTTCACTTGGTTTCACAAAGGCAGAGGAACCTAAGTTACCATGAAGATTTAGCTTTCTAAAAGTTAGCTTTCTCCTGACCAGGCTAACAGCCAGGATTTATTAATCATTGAGCCTTTTCTGTTCACTTAGCAGTGCTTTTACCTTATTATCAGCCTGCATTAAAATACCACAGGTGCATATTGTTGTTCAGTTAACTACTATTATTATTTAAAGTTGTGAACATTATTTTTGATAATTATTCATGTGACATTGTTACTGTTATATTGCTGTATGAAGACTGCTGTTCATATTGTTAGAAGTGTGATGAATATATTACAGCAGTTGTTGAGATAATTAGAAAAGGCTGATAACATTTCAAATGTGTTTTAAATGAAGTCTGTTAGTAAGGGCAATACATAAAATGTTGTACATGTGTGTTTCTATAGTGGACCAATGCACCTTAAATTATTTTAGTTGATTCATTTTTTTAAAATTCTTTAATAATAAAGGATCATGTTTGTTCCTCTTCCATGTGCATTGTATTTGGCATTCTTAGCACACAATTTGTGTTGTCCAGTAAACTGGGACTATGGCCTTTTATTGTGGCCAGCCTAAGGCACACCTGTGCAATAATCATGCGGTCTAATCAGCATCTTGATATGCCACACCTGTGAGGTGGATGGATTTTCTCGGCAAAGGAGAAGTGCTCACTAACAGATTTAGACAGATTTGTGAACAATATTTGAGAGAAATAGTTCTTTTGTGTACATAGAAAAAGTCTTAGATCTTCTGAGTTCAGCTCATAAAAAATTGGGTCAAAAACAAAAGTGTTGCGTTTATAATTTTGTTGAGTGTACAAGGGAGAAAAGCATATGATATGTAAAGAAGGAAACTTGGCCTCTATAAAAACGAAAATGTGAGAAAAAGCGTGACAGATAACAGCGGACCGACTGAATTCTTGTCTAAAAATATACATTTACGAACTACTGCTTTTAACTGAAAGCATTCAGTGAGTTACTTTTCATTTGCAAAAACGAACAGTGGAAGTTAATATTACTTTATTTATTTATATTTTAGCCCATGAGAGAGAGGGAGAGACAGAGTGAAAGAGATATTGCATCATATTCTAGCATTGTAGAAAATTGATCTTCATGGTAAATTTCCTGAGTAACATTATCTTCTGCTTACTTTTAAGGCAAATAGTGCAACAATTATGCAAATGATTAGTAGCCTAATCCTTCAATGGTATGATTATGACGGTTTCAATTCAGAGCAGTTAATGTATATTTTTAGGCTACATACGCATTCAGTTAGTCCGCGATCGCCTGCCACACTTTCTCTTGCTGTTTCATTATAGCGGCCATGTTTTTTTAATTTTTAATTTTATACAAATAATGTGTTTCACGTTATCATACTTCCACAAGAAGCTGCTGCTCACTCTGTGTAAAGTATGTACAATACGTATTCTCCATTTTAGCATCACTAAAATTGATATCGACCTCGCAGTCTGTTAAGGAAAGCCGTGAACGCGCATCTATCCGAATTACTTCAGCCTGCACACGCACCAAGCCAGGATGTATAGATTAAACTAGGTCAAGGCTCGCTTTATCGGTTATCCTGGATTTATAAATTCTGCTTTTGTGAAACAGCCCCCTGAGAGTCAGTTCAAACCATGATTAAATTCACAGCAAAAGCCATGCATAGGAAGCTGAAAACTGCACACACTCGATTCCTAAAGCTTTCATGAACTACAACTATAGGCTTAAGTTTAAATGTTCGTGTTTAAATTGTCCAGCATGAGTAAACTTTTGACCTCAACATATTTAAATTGCCAAATTCAAATGAAACCCCACATCTGCACATCAACCAGGGCCTGAAGACGAGCTGTAGAGCTGATCTGCAAGCTATGAGGCAGATGGGGTTCTAGCCTGATGTCAAGCTTTTTGGCAAGAAGGAAAGGAGAGACTGGTTTCAGAAACCATTTGCAGCAATTAAGCCTGCAAGAGAAGCATTCGGTTAGTTCAGAAATGCAAACTTATCTACCTGGTGACAACAAAATGAGCAAAAGGTGTCCTTAGTGCTTTCAAGTTCTGACACATAAGATACTCTTAATGTAATAGATTGTAATAGCTTCTGACAAACAGTAGCTGTGAAGTAACTGTTTCATTATACCAGTGTATGGCTTGGTTGATTTACTCTTTTCTGTTGCGGCATCTGTTTTTCACGGAGCCATAATCCTGGCCGTTCCCTGTGGGGATATATTCATGAGATGCACCTTTTTCTTCATACAAAACTTTTAGCAATGCAAGCATGAGCTGTGATACTTAGTACATTTAAAAAATTTATTTTTCTGAAAACAGTCTTTTTTCTTCAGTGATCAAAGCATGTTTAATATGTCAGAATGAATCACTACAGAATGATGAAACTGGCTGCAAACAAACACAAAGCACATTTGAGACCACAATTTTGCTTATAGAGCACATTATTCTTGTGAATTAAAATCTTGCAAAGCTGAGGCAGCGTACGGTTAGATTAAGTCGCCAAAGGCCCCCAATTATCAGGCTTGTGTTGCCTCTGCAATGCACCACATCCATAAATGCAACAGTCACCCTCTTCACTTTAACAACCCTCCTGTCAGTTCAAAGCCTATGAAAAAACATCAATGTATGAAAAAACTCAAGGACAATCAATAATCTAGTTGCCGTACCTTTCTCAGACACAACAGCATAGGAGGCTAAATTGGTCGACCAGGGTGTATGATGAACCATTTTCAAACCCAATTGGACTTCAGTGGCCATCAGAAAAAGCTTTTATTCCGCACCAGGTAATGGTTAGCTGCCCTCCCCAGCAATATTAGATGTCATTCAGTGGACTGCCGTGGGGACAGCAATTACCCTTGTGCTAATGTCTGCCTGCCCACTCCATCCCCACTGCCCACTGGCTCCATGATTTCTGCAACTGGCTCCGGCTGGCCACTTTGTTTACAGTGGAGACCTCATCAGACACACATCCTCCAGATTAGATCAGAACTCCGACCTGGATGTCTGAACAGGCTCAGCCGCCGGCTAATGGCCACAGTTGGCTGGAGATCAGGTGGACACAAACACATACAGTAGATACAAGCAGCACCTACGTGTACAAATACACACCTTTATGGGACCTGAACCCTGAATCTGTGTAAAGGCACACACAGACATGGATCCACAAATACAGTAGGGCTGAAAATAATCATATATATATATATATATATATATATATATATATATATATATATATATATATTTCTCCATTAATCAGTTAAAGCTATAGTGCATAGTTTGTTTCTCCCCCATGAGGAATTCTAAATAATGACAACAATTATGTCGGTGCATCCACATGATACAAGCCTTCTGTGATCACGCTTCACCCCCACCCCTCCTCCACACAGTTGCTACGTAGCCAAGGAGAACACGGAGGATTAAAAAAACATGATTGAACGTTTCTGCGTGCAGAAGTCGCCGGACGACACCAATTTCTAAACACAGCCATGCTGAGAAATACAGAGAGTTTTGTGGAGCCAATAGACTTAATTAGCTTTGTATCAACTTATTTTGCAATGGCTTGAATGTAACGGACGTTCATTATTATAAAAACGTTACGCACTAAAGCTCTGTTTCGTCCATAAAACATCAGGAAGTCGTAAAACAATTTCCTAAATCCCAAATTGACAAATTCAAATTGCTTGTTTAGTCCGATCAACAGTGAAACAGATTTAAAAACGGTTGTACTATCATAAAAGCGGCATTTTTTGGCATTTTTGCTTAGAAAATTACTATCTATTTGATAAATCTCTTCAATATCGATAGCAGTATCAGCCTCAGAAGTCCCTCATTGGTCGGACTCAAATTTACAGTAGTTACTGTATGTGTTTGCGATGTGTTGTTTGTATAGAGTATATAGAGGAACTGAAAGATCCTCATAGTGCAACTAATTGATGTTCATTGTGTTACATAAAAGCATAGCGTACAGAGTGGGTGCACTCTGCATCATCACATATGTAGGGGACGCTGGGGAAATAAGCTTCTATAGCTTGTACTGATGAGACAGAAGCTCATAGGCTAAACACTTCTTTGCCAGCCAGCACTTGTATAGCTTATGCATCCGGAGCACAAAGAAACAGCAGATGGGAGGGAGACAGGGAAGATAACTTCACTGTTTCTTCAGATACAATAGAGTACATTTTAATTCACACCATTAAAGCATGACGTTCACATATCCGCACATGCAGGCGCCAAGACTCACACATGTGATTAAGGATATTACCCTGGTTCCTTCCCTTGTTGCCTCGCTGTTTTTGCGCTTCACACATACAGTAGCTGACATTCAGGCATTCTGGATCTGAGCCCCAGATACAAGGGTCCCTGCCAGAGTCAAAAATAAGACCCCAATTTCACCTGCAGTAAGGGTGGATGACTGAGAGCTGTCACCTTTGTTCAGAACTAACAGTGCATCTGTCTGCTTTTGACACTCTATAGGAGGATGTGTGTGGCTCTCTTGTGCCCACATGAAAGGATAAAAGAAAGTGTGCCTCAGTTTGCTTTGAATAGGATAGAGCCTCGTCAGAAATGAAAAGGGATTACTTCACAGCAGGAAGGCGGACCTCATTCATCTCCCTTGGGCGCTTTCTAAAGCTACAAATATCGAGATCCAGCAGTAGAATTGCTTTATTGTAGGAAGAAAAAGTAGCAGGTGTTTTTGACAATTTTGAATTCACCAAGTAAAATGTTTTACGAGAATTTTGTTTGATGGACTTATTAAGATGGAGAGATTCACTGCTAACATGAATATATTCTGCACAGGCATTAGATTCAATTCAATTTTATTTGTTGATGATTTTGTTATCATCAACAAGAGTTATCTAAAGACACTTTTCAGATAGACGAGGTCTAGACCACACTCTGTAATTTACAAAGACCCAACATTTCCAGTAATTCCCCCAAGAGCAAGCATTTAGTACGACAGTGGCAAGGAAAAACTCCCTTTTAGGCAGGAACCTTAAGTGGTGAGGAAAACTTCCTTTTTAGGGAGAAACCTCGGACAGACCCAGGCTCTTGGTAGGCGTGTCTGACGGTGCCGGATGGGGGTGTGATGAACAGTGGCAATTATAGTCACAATAAAGATAATGCAAGTGACTAGAAATAGTAGTTGTAGTAGTTCATGGTGAAGCAGGGTGTTACAGGGTGTAGCAGGGCACTGCAGGGTGTAGCAGGGCACAGAGCAGGCGACCGCTACAACCATGATTTAGGTGCCACCCTAATCCAAGGAAACTGTGGGGCGAAAAAAAGAAATCCCCCGGCAGTCTAAAATTATAACAGCATAATTAAGAGCTGGTCCAAGGCAAACCTGAGCCAGCTCTATAAGTGTTGGTAGATAAATCTGACGACTATGAAGAGAAGCAGAGAAGAGAAGGGGTGCCGTGTCTGCAGATTTACACCCTTCCCCATCGGTCTAGGCGAACACTGCAACTCCTCACTCCCTAACTGTAAGCTTTATTAAAGAGGAGAGTTTTAAGTTTACTCTTAAATGTGGTGACGGTGTCTGCCTCCCGAACCCAGACTGGGAGCTGGTTCCACAGGAGAGCAGCCTGATTGCTAAAGGTTCTGGCTCCCATTCTACTTTTAGAGACTCTAGGAACCAGAGTGAAAAGTGTAGAGTGGGACACGAAATACATTCAGCTATACGTAATTCTTCAAATCTACATGTACAATGCAGATTTACATTTGCATAACTTCACATTCTCACATTTAAATGATGAGCATTTTGTCAGAGAAGAATGTCAATGCAATGGCTGCAGCTAAAAACATGACGACAGTGAGCAGCAGTGTACCATGGGGAAGTCATACATGAGTAGGTGACAGGAAATGGAGGTATTTCAAAAAATTAATTCAGAGTGAAGCTGGCAAAGAAATGCTGTGTAAGATGTTTTTCTCTGCTGCCTTGGGATTAAATAAAGCATGGCACATATGTTTCTGCTACAATGTTACCTTATAGGTAGGATATGTAGTGTAAGAGCCTTAACAGTGGCACACAGTTATCCATATTTGATGAAGACTAATAAATATATATATATATATATATATATATATATATATATATATATATATATATATATATATATATATATATATATACTAATTAGTAAACTAGTTTACCCTGCTGCTGTGTGGTAAGCGATACAGGAATATCAGCTGCCGGTGTTGATTGAACCTTGATATGGTTGTTAGTGGCTGGAGAAATTATGGTTGTTGAGGAATAAACTAAGTACCGTTATTTGATCAATCTGTGATTAATGTCATCATGGCATCTGGATGGATGGCATTTTAGAGGCATTTTACTTTTTTGAGGTAAGATAAATTGCCACTTTGACTCCCTTGACAATCCTGGATGAACTGGGGAAGGGATGTGCGTTCTCCCAGATCTTAACAGTCATTACCTCCAACATTGCTGGTGTGGTCTTAAGAAAGGTAATACACTTCCATTTGCTTACCTGGATCTGAGTGACCATCAGAATTTGGACTAAGGAAGCGACAACTATGTGGCTGTGCTGAGCAGCTCCTGAAGTTTGTGAACTATATGTGTAATAAAGTAACACAGTGTTAGGAGTTAGTGTTTGGGTGTCCAGAGGCAGTGTTCATTTTCTGCTTAGATACAGCTAGGTGACTGGCAGTTCTGGCTGAATCATGAGTAGCTTAAAGATAAGTAACTGTGTCATTAGATTTTTTTTTGTTATGAAACACCCATCTTGTGTTTGTGCTCCTGAATGGCTTATTCTCCATAACAACAGTGGTTATGCATCTTGGGTATTTTGGTATGAAACAGAATTGGCCAAATTCAAACTGCTAGCCATATAAAAAACCTGTAGTGTTGTTAAATTATCCAGAAGACTTCTGTGTTTCTATATTAAGAAACATTTAGGATATCATAAAAGATTAACAAAAAAAATGTAATTCACAATGGTGAAAATACAGAATCCCCTTCCACTTTATACCTTCTTTATTTGATTGTAAAACTTGGATGTTTTGAAACAATCTGATATTGTAAGTTAAAAACCTGGTCTGTCAGTTGTTCCCTCTTTCTTTTCCCATATTTTTCCCATACGGATTAAATTCATCAAGTTGTTACGAAAGTGATTAAATAGGTAAGGACTGATGCTATACTGTGCTATACTGTGCTTCAACTTTCATTTATATTTCAGAGGTAATGAAGATAATGGTCTTGTACACATACACAGAGAAAATATACCTGCATATACCCTCAAGACTGCTTGTGATTTCATCCCCATTTATCAGTCATCACCCACTTCACAATTACAGAACTGTCTGAAAGTGTTTCTCCACTTCTCCATACAGCTGTGCGTCGGCTAAATGATAGCTCTGTTCGCTTCATTTCCCTTGTTGCGTATATCTTTGAGCTGAGAACCACAGGTACCCTTTCAAGTAATCCATTTCCGAGTCCCATATTTGAATATATGCATAATGCATGACAAAATAGCACACCTAGGAGAGTGGTCCAATGAGAGAGCACTATTTTTAGTATGCACCTGGCATCAGTGGCGCCCATCCTGATATCTCAGGTTAAATTACAAAGGTTTGGTGCGGTAGCAGCGATGAAGGGCTGAGGTGTGTGGGCTGAGGATGGATGTGTAAAACTCTCCCCGACTGTTCTCCCCTCTTTCTGTTCCACCGAGTTGAAAGAGTTTTCTCACAATGCAATCAGGCAAATGCAAATATTAACACGCTTTTGAAGCAAACGTCACTCAGTCAAGGCAGCGGTGTGAGAATAAAGGAGGACTTCATCATGCCAGTATATCAAAAGGAAGGAATTTTAGAAAAAAAACATTGCTACACTCCCGCTCAACAAAGGAAAGAAAAGAAAAAAAATACAGATGAAAAAAAATTGTACTATTTTTCATTTTGACATATCTTCTGTCAGATTTCTGTCAGTGCCGTCTATTTGTGCCATCTGTGTGTGCGTTTTCTCTCTGACACACTCCCCGTCTGTTTAAATCAATTACATTCAGTTCAGTAGGCTTTGCAGGCATGACAAGATTACTGTATCTTGACAAATGGAACAATAACAGTAAACGTGAAAATCTTATGGCAGATTCCCACACTTTGTTTATAGATTGTATCACAAATGTAAATACAGTAAACTCTATTGCAAGATAAGTCAAGCTTAGAAGGCAGTGGATTTCCTCTCTCTGTTTTCCTATCTCTGTCTCTATCAATTATTGTTTCACTCTATTATTGGTAAATATACTTGTTCCTGTGTACTTGTTACTCAGTGGGTGGAATTCAAATGAGTGCCATTCCCCCCAAAATATATTAATATTTTCCCGAGAAGTAGCAGGAGGCTATTTTATCCCACTTTCAGTTTGGGGGACATGAGTTGTGTGGAAAGAAGTAGGACAGCTTCTCTTTAAATTACATTATATTGAGCAGAGTCCATTCTGCCTACCTGGTCTGCAGGGCACAGATTTCTCTCCAGTTTCATAGCGGGCAGATGAAACTTCCTGATAAAGTTTAATGTTACCTGTAATCAAATCGAGATTGGACACATTTTATATGATTTTGTTGCGTCATGATTTATTTCCAAGCAGTCCCAAATTACTTGGTGCATAAATGTATATGCCGGCGCCTTTGTATGTGATGACGGTAAGTCTATTGTAGTATGAGGGGACAGACTGAGATTTCTATCTCCATGATGGATTGCCAAGTGCAACTGCTTTAAAATACTATTAGGACGTAGTCCCTGGCTTGCTAAAGGGTATTCGCTAATGTATTGCTTCTCTTGGGACTGAGTTTGTGTCTGCTCTAGTTTAAAAGTTTGCAACAAATGCACCTACAAAACAAGATAGCAGAGTTTCTTTGTGTGCGTGTAGAAGCAAGTTGTGCAAGGGAAGAAACACAGCAAGACATCGTGTGTTTACTGATACAGAATACAACTGATCACACTCACTGCATCTTCAGCTTGCCTTGTTTTGGCAGAACAGTTTGGTTATGCAATTAAAACATATGAATTGGATAGCACAGCAAAACAACAGTCCCAGTTTAATTCCTGCTCAGTGACATTGCTACTAAGCCAACCCTTGCCTCTAGAGGTAGTACAGGAAAAACCTCATTGTTTGTGTGTCCCTCATTATTATTTCTCCTAGAGAACAGCCCACCCTTATCTGCTGAATGATTAGAAGTGCACATTTTAGTAATCAGACCAACATGAGCAATGTAAACCACACAAAGCCCAGCAGGGATGTCCCCTGGAGAGATGCAAATTTACCTGTTTGTCTATGCATAGGTGGCGAAAGAATAACAGGAGACAGGGATATAAATGGTGGTCGCATTTTATGTTAAAGTGCTCATATTATGCTTTTTGGCATTTTACCTTTTCTTTATTGTGTTATATATCTTTTCCGTGCGCGTTATAGGTTTACAAAGTGAAAAAGCCCAAAGTGACTTACCATCTCCAACAGAAAACACTGTTCACAAACTGCTCCAAACAGCTCTATTGTAGTCCAGCCTTTACTTCCGTGACGAACATGGTCACATTGTAACACACCTTTTAATGCTCGCCTAGCTGCTAGTATGGCACTCCCTCATACTCTGCTTTTGACTGGCTAGTAGTCCTTACCTAGCTACTGCGCATGTGCGACTCCCAACAAAGATGGAACAGAAGTGTGATGCCTCACTCGGTTGCTAAAACAGAGAGCTCAACACACAGGGTGAAAAGAGGAGCTGCAACAATGTGCAGTACAACAAATATATGGTGTTTTTTTTAAATCAATCCATGTAAACCTATTCTGATATAACCTCTTAATACAATTATAAACTGAAAATGAGCATAATATGAGCACTTTAAGAGTAACGACAACCCTTAATATACACGCAGTGTGATAGTGAGCAGGGAAAAGAGGACCCAAACGCAGAGAGAGGCAGACAGGCAGGAGGTGGTAGAACTTCAGGGTTTAATATAACAAAAAACGGCAGTACAGAGACTGGAAAACTCACAACGTCCGGCAGGGAGAAAACAGAAAAACAACAGCAACGGAATACAAAAAGATACACAAACTGACGGCACAGGGATACAAGTGCAGGCACAACACAAACTGACAAGAGACAAAGGGAACACGGTGGTTAAATACAAGAGGTAATGAACAAACGAGGGACGGGTGATACAACAGGTGAAACACATCAGGGCGGGGCAGGACAATCAACAAAGGCGGGAAAACAAAGTAAAACTAGACATGACGAGACAGAAAACAGACTATCAAAATAAAACAGGAAGCTGGGAAAAACAGGCAGGAAACATGACATAACTTAAACACAGAAACTTGACACAACACAACAGGGAACACAGGAATTAACCAAAAATTCACAATACACAGAACACGGTCAAGACAGGGGAAACACAATAGACAAGGAGATAACTAGACATGAATATATACAGAATAAATATACAAACACAGGGAACATGCAGAAATAATAATACAGGCAACCGAAATAAACAAAACCAGGCAACAGAAATGGAACAAAATACAAGACCAAAATACCAAAACCATAACACGCAGGTCTTTATAGACCGTGGTGATTTTGTCTGTGAATGTGTGTGTACTTTGTTTTTGTTTTTCCCATCTTGAGGCCAATAAATAAATGATTTATCCTTGGCATTGTCTGAAAATGTTGATTTCAGCATGGTCCAAGTATTGATCACTGGGTATTGACTGAAGACCAAGGTGTCAGATTCAATTGTGAAAACATGAGGGTGCTGTATTAATGTGCTTTTGTTTTTTGCTCATTAAGCTTATCTTCAATCCTCTCTGCTTCGGATTCTATTGTTGTCTGACAGGAGTGTACAAGTGATTTGACTGTACATGTTGTTTATCTAAGAGTTTATTTTCAGCCGCCACTGACACACAATAGAAACCCGTCTGAATAAAATCCCATTTTGTGACTCTGAATAGTATTAACAGTATGGGTTGGTTCTCATGCAATTAGCTTTGTCTGAGAATAAAAGCGCTATTTTTCGCATGATTTAACAGCCTGCCTCAAAATTTTGTCATTCAGTTTACTTCTCTTACTTGTCATATGTGCAGTTAGCTTTTGGCATTTTACCTTATCAAAGGTTTTGTTGTCAGCTTGAAAAAATTAACATTCATGTCTTTGAGAAGCCTTTAAAGCCTGTTTTTATTCATTTTTCTCACCTGTACAAATATGTGTTTTAGCTTTCTTTCATTCTGGGGTTTACCATTTTATATGCGTGAATAGATAGGCCCTAAACTTCTAAACCAAGCAATGGTATTTTTGTCTGAGGCTTACAAGCTTAATCCACATTTGGGGGGAAAAAAGGCTGTAAGCCAAATATTATTCCATTACCTAAATGCCATGGTGCAGCCGGCTTCTGAAATAAGTACATTTCAGGACAAGCTGGCAAATGCTAAAAAAATCCACAGTCCACAGGGACCACGGCAAAATCCCACATTGTGTAATTGACTGAATATTGTTCTTATCCAAACACTGCTGCCAACACCCTCTAGCCTCAGGGCTCACTGTTCGACTGCTGACAGACACAACTGCTGTTGTGACAAATGGAATTTTATTTGTTCTAATTTTATTTAATGTCAAAAGCTGCCAAAGTTCCAGCAACTACATTTTTTATGTTGAGTACACATGTTTTCTTATTGGATAATAGCCATGGGTTTATTAAAGCTCTAAATAAATAATTGACTGTCTAGTCACGTTTTAAATTTATCCAGATACGCTATTTATTTGTGTTTGTGTGCTTATCTGTGTGCATTCTTGTGTGTTTAAGTCAAACTTTTAAGTGTCCTGATTCTGGTTTTCATTGACGGGACTGTTCTAAGAAGATGTGCTTATCACGTGCCCTTGAGGCATTCCTATTAATCCCTGGGAAAAGATGACATCAAATGGAAGCAGAGCAAGGAATTATAGGGGATGTTGTGGAGCATGATCAACTGCCACTCTACTACCTCTATTAAGTCCTGGCCAGGTATAATCTTTAATGCATTCCTTGTGAAACCAACTTTTCTCGGTTCACATCCAACAGTATTTCAGTGTTAGCTGAGATTTTCTGTCTCTTTTTAGAGAGCTAAAGATTACATACTGTTGCTGATAAAGTTAGCTCAAACCCACTCAGGTTTTATTTCTAGGTTCCATATATTTTACAAATGGAATTTCAGATTTTGGAACAAATAATGGGTGTACCATCTTTTTGGTATACATTCTTTCCTTTGGCATTGCCATCCTGGCTGACATAGAAACAGGAAAAATGTCTTTGGGAAATACACCAGCGGCTGTATGTGTTCTATCCTCTTAGAGAAACCAATACCGGAGTAAATAACATCCATGCTTACACAGTTTCATTTGTTTATGCTTTTATTGCAACACACCTAAAGCAGCTATGATCAGTATTTTTATAATAACAATGGAATCACAACACACAGAATTATCGCCCGACTCTGCAGTTCCCCTCAACTGTACAGTGTCTTTCTGCTCGTTTTCGTTTTACAGCCCGCAATTTCACTATTTTGGTTCAGTTTTACTTTTCACTCACAGCATCGTTTTCAGACAAAAAAGGCCAGCATTACACTACCTGCCCAGCCCCAAACGGAAGACAGAAAAACGTATATCCTATCTGGTGAACAAAGTAGAGCATTTAGTAGCTAAAGAGCCTGAGGCTTTTCTCAGGAGTTGGTGGAGCCCTAAAACAGAGCTAAAAGGGGAGTGAATGTTGGACATGTATGCATGTGACACGACTAGAAACATGACTCCAAATTAATGCTAATGTTGCTCAGTATCTCTTAGATTTGTAAATAAGAAACTGAATATTATTATTGAATAATCTACTGATTATTATTGCATGTCAAAAATTATGACAAATGCTCATTTCAAGTTCCTATAGACCAAATTAATTCAGTGTTTGCTTCATCTGTCTGACTGACAGTCAAAAACTTTGTCACCTTTATTCAAGTGACAATATCAAACCGAGCAAGAAAATTCTCACATTCGGGGAACTGTAACTGTCATTGTTTTTTTAAATGCATTTTTACCTGATAATTGTCATCTTGACATCAATGACCTCATCTTAAGAAGACATTTTGCATTGCTAACAAAGATCAATGAACTATGTTAATATTATTACTATTACAAATAATATTCGAAAGTAATAGTAAAAATATATATAACTGTTGTATCTAGCACACCTAACAGTTTAAATCATAATAAAAATAAATCACGCTTGAACTCTCTTCTGTAACTTGAGCTCATCACTGCAACTAAAACCTGGAAAACATTAATAATTGTCCATTGAAGCTGATCTAATGAGCAGAAGCACTTGTGTTGTTAAATATTTGTCTTGTTCTTTTCTCTAATTACACATTAATGGGCCCATGCTGAGTTCATTTGTCACAGCGTGAGCAAGCAGTAAATAATGGTACTTTTGGAGAAGTTTGCAGAAAATTCTCCTCATGTAGAAAGGGCCTCGCCTATTGATCTCACCTTGAGTTATGCGGTGAGAAAAACTATTGCATGTCAGCTCGCTGTTGGACTTTTCCGGTGAAGATGTTTTCCGTTTTTGTAGTAATCAGACTAATTTGGGTACACAGCCACTCTTCGACTTCTAACAAAGAAGCTGGAGGAGGAAACAGGGAAAATTAAACAAAGTCATGTATTTTCAAATCCAGACAATGCCCCTGGGTCAGATGGAGTTTGCTGATAATTATGTTTGTTTGGTTTCAAGCAAAAAACAACCCTGAATGTTCTTATACTGTTACATATGATATATCTTTTGTTGTTACAAATAAATGAGCAATATTGGATTTATATGTGACATGATAGAAGACTTGATTCATACCACCCCTACTTTTATATATCTTCAATTCTTGACGTAGAGTGCATTTCAGTGCTCTTTCAACTATCTTCAACCAGCAAGTCCTCCAAATTAAACAGCCAAATCTGTTTTTTGTTTTCCCCTTTAAACAGATAGAGGTGATTTCTAAACTTATGCCCCTGTCAGCATCATGACGTCGTTTTTACAATGATATGGTTAAGGGTTGGTTGGGTTAAGGCATAAAAACGACATGGTTAGGAAAAGATCATGGTTTTGGTTAAAATAATACATTGTCCAGACCGCTATCATGATGGGTAGGAGACTGCTCGTTCAACAATGGAAGTCAGCTTGCACCGAACGCCGTGCAACCAGTAACCAGAACATAGCTCAAGCAGGGCGTTCATGACTGGTCATGACTGTTTTCCCAAGATGGCGATTGCCTGTATACCCGAAGGTAATGTCTTTATAAACTATCTCCTTAATAAACTGTCTGTACATTTAAAAGTTCTCAATGCTTCGGTTTACATGTAGGGACCCTCATTATGCTACCGTGGGAGTGTGGTGCTATTTTGAGCCTTGTTAGTGGTATAAAATAGCAATTTATTTTTACTCTACCAGTGCCCCGAAAGCCTAGCGTTAAGCTAATCAGCGGTTCACGCTAGCTTGTTTCAAGCCAGAGAAACATTCGATTACCATGAAAACATATCCCAGAGAACGTCGACTCGGTATATGTGTTATTAACCCCTAGGTTCATTTTGCGCCGGAATTATCCTTTAAGGGCCATTAACGTAGTAGAAAGAAATAGAAAACTTTCAAATTCCCATTTGAAATATTATTCTTATTAATAATTGTCCTTTAAAGAAAAACTCATGGCTTAACTCCCTTGCACGCACGCATGCACACACACACACGCACGCACACACACACACACACACACACACTTTTGCTCACCTGGAAGCCTCTTTTCTGTCACAGGGCATGGCATCGCTTGCCTAAAGTCGGTTAACATAAATATTAGGAATTATTTACAACCACTAATCATGTCAGGCCTGATAAAGAGAACTATGAGTGCATGTCCCTCTCTCTCCCTGAACAATTTGACAGAAATAACTGTAATAATCCTTGAGCGTCCTGGATTCATATTACTGTTATTAACACTTAAAATGTAATGTCCCTTATAAATCATACCTCATCTCACTGTCAGGGTGACCTGGTAATTAAAGAGATGATCCTTCAGCTGGGAGGACTGGGTTAAGGCCCCTCTGACAGCAACCTTCTGAAAAATCCTTTTGAAAATTATGTCGGGAGCAGTCTGCTGTGCTGACATTATAGTCTGTATCCCAAATGAGAAGACTGTGTCTGCTTTGAGGATTAATAAGATATCAGTGTAGCATATCAACAACGCACAATTAGTTAATGAGGGGAATGATTAAGAAAAAGTTAATCGCAGTGACTATAATTTTGGATAATCAATTAATCGTCAAATATCTTAATGTATCAAGGATAAATGCTAAATATGTTGGTCTATCCTGTTTTTCCCTGTTTTACATAATTGTAAATTGAGTATCTTTTTGGTTTGTAAGTTAGATAAAACAAGAAATTTGTATTTAAACCCAACAAATAAATTGGTCCGGCTGATGCATCGACCAATATTAGCTTATTCCAGATTCATCAGTATTAGTGTATGGTCAACTAGCTAACTGACATAATAAACATTATTTATAGGTCCAGAAGCGTTATTATGAATCCCACCATTATAAATGTTCAACTGAAACATTGGACTTTTTTAAACTTTTTCAAGTATCCGTATTGGCTAATTAAAAATAATAACCGATTCAATAATAATGACAGCTACAATGCTTTCATATGTCATCAATGCATCCTTTATCTAATAATAATTTAAGAAAAAAATGGAGAATATCTAAACCCCGTTCCCCCACCCACGCCCCTACGCCTGTGAAGTCTATTTTAAGATCTGTATCATTTATCATGACTTTAGACATCTACCTGTTAGGGGCCTAAACATATACAGCATTGTATATATCAGTAAATCAATACCTTTTTGAGTTTAGGTTTATTGAAGCATGTCATATGTAGTTTCCCTATTACTAATTTGACAGGAGTCATTTGTTTCCAAGGGCAACTACCCATTTACCACCTAAGGACAACATATAATACTGGTTATATTAATCTACTACCAGTGGATAAGTGAGCCATTATGAGCAGTAAAGTGGAGCTGTTTGTTAAATAGGAGACAGATGAAGGTTGCTAAGGTCAAAGATGACACTTGGCTGCATCCCACTAATTATTTTCCAGAATGTTCATTAGCTTGGGAAAGGACTTGTGGGTATGGCTGTCCTCTCAACCTACTTTACAGTCTCTCACAGGAACAACACTCATCCAAAAACTGCGCATTTCTGGCCTCTACCCAAGACTGCAACACAGTTGGAGAGCAGCGAGAGACAGGGCGAGGCTGTGGCTGCATGTCTACTCATGCCTGAGTTTGTGAGGAGTGCTGTTGTGTCACAGTTAATCACCAGCTCCTCTTTCGGTGTCTGAAGGGAGGGTGGGAAGCCAGTGCACTCCTCTAGGCCCCATAACGGAGCAGCACCACACGGTCTGTCAGGTGTCTGTGGAGACAAATCCAGAATCAAATTGATTTCAAAAGCCACGGGACCAATGTGCTTACCTCATCAAGCATGCAACCAAGTGGAGAGCATAAACAAAATTAAAGGAATAAAAGAGCGGGTAGGGTTATCATGTGTGCAGTCACCCTCCGGTAATGACACTGCCTGCTTCCCCACCTGCACCTTGCCAGTTTTTATATCCCACCCTATCGGTAAAAGAGGAAGGTGGTTTGCTGATAAAATTCCTAGTGTTCCCATAGCTGGGTTTTCTACAGGCACAATTATCTTCCCAAAGCAGTCATTCCACCCTCTCTTGGGCGGATGTGAATTGCCTCAATAACAGGGCTGCCTTTCTTTTTCCCTCCATCCACTGGTCGTTGGTTACTGATCTCCCTTATGGCCTCAGCTCAGGTCTGTCAGAAAATCAGCCCCAGGCTTAACTTGCATTATCAGCCTTGTTGATGCAATCTCTTTCTTGCAGATTGCCCCAAAATGGCTAGTGGAGGACTTCTGCTACCTGTCAGTGACTCTAGATTTTGAGATTTGACTGTGAATTTGAATGAAGTAAATAAAAAAACATAACCCTATTATCAGTTGATTTTGAAGGGTGAACAGTTCTGAAAAATGGCCACCAATTGGGTGAATGATTGTTAAAATGGGTTTAAGGATGAGTATACCGCAGAAAGATAATAACGATAATAGATGTGCTGATATTGTGTTTTTTTGGAAATACTAAATGTCTATATTTGCCTGGAGAAAGCTTTTGAGTTCAAATGTGCCTCATGCCCAAGTTTGCAACAAAAAAAAGTTTTGGTTCAATTATAATTTGTAATTTCAATGCAAGTCATTGTCATATTGGATTTTTTTAAGTTTTCCTGCTGTATCGAATTAGTATCGATGAGAGCAGTTACAATGTCTTTGAAGAGAAGTACTTATAAACAACAAACATGTCATTATGTAAAGTAAAGCGTGAAATATGTAGTCATAATGGCTTTCTGAAGTCCATGCAAATGTGTAAAAGCCACAAAAGAGGGGTGAGGAAAAACCTCTTTAAAATCAAAGGGTGTTAGAATGTTGGTCTTAGATGTTAATCTGACTATAAGTAGCCATTTACAGAGCACAAAGACAAATGTCAGTGTGCAGTGGTAAATTCTCAATCTGCATGCAAACGAAGAAATAATGATGCCATTATGTGGTGTAACCAAACAGTGGAACAGCTTGATATGTTGTAATATCCTCACTGAGACCTCTGTTAAAACCCATAAAAGAAGCAGGGACCTATACTTATTAAAGCCGGAACAAGATTTCTCTTCTCAATAAGAGACCAGGGAGGTGTCTGGGCACCATCATCTGCACAACCCCTGTGTGGTATCTGTTTCCATGTGGAGGCTTGTTTCTATTCGCCCGCAGAACGAAGGTAAAACCACCCTTCATTCAGCAAGCTCCTGTGCACATGACAGTTCATTTTCTGCATGATCTCCCAAAAGTCGATACGATTTTGTAAAGACAAATACCAGATAGCACTGGCTAACTGATGCAGTTTGGGGGGAACACCATTAATCATGCTCTCCTAAGGGGCGGGGATGAGGTGCGGGTCTACCAAGCAAGTCTTCATGCATTAATAAAATCACCAGATGATCTGCGAATGAATTCGCAGCTGACAGTGCCTTCATTACCCATGGTTCTGCAGGGTCTGGGAGCACAGGTATCAAACGAGCAGTGAAGTAACTGGAGAAATCCCTGTTCTTGAGATGATGTGTCTGCTCAATTAGGAAGTTAGAGACTGATGTGTCATTCCAGGTCGACTACATTGTAGATGCGCTATTTGATTGAATGAGGACGCACAGTGTCTCTGATGCAAAGCATTTAAAACCAGACCTGCAGTGTGAACTATCTGCAGCCTTATAACTGTGAATGTGCACATCTTTTAGTTTGTCAAGCAAAAAGAGTGACCCTCAATCACCTTTAGCTTAGCTGTTGTGCAAGATAACACAATTACCAGAAAATGCATGAAGTCTCATTGCGGAAAAGCAGCAGTATACATATAATTACCATACTGTAGTTCAGTGGGTAGATGGCATAACAAATGAACAATGTCATGCAAACAAACCATAGAGGCAGCTGGAAAAACAATAAAAACATAGAAAAACACTCATGTTTGAGTACCTCATCAGTTTTCCCACATGGCTCTACACTGTTGTAATAATTGAGGAGGTTTCTTTTGTATTCCTGTTCTTTTTGTAGTGTAGCACAGACTGTCTGACCAAAATCCCCAAACAGAGATCAGAAAATGTATATAATCACAATGTTTAGAAGACAGAAATGTTGACTTCACACCTTTGTGACTCCTACATAAAAAGATATTTGAAGAAACAAACAAAGCAAGTTTCTGCTTGTGTGGGAGGGTTACATGTTTGACATTAACTCATCTGTCAAATGTTTTTTAACTAAAAAATCACCTCCAGAGAATACTTATTAAGCCAAAACTTTAGATATAGATTTTAAAGAAATATTAACCAATTTATATTAGTATACTGTACAGAGAGCTGAATACTGTGTCAGAAAAGTACCACATATCTCTCAAGTTGTGTGTGTTTTTTTGGGGGCATTTTAGGCCTTTATTTGGACAGGAAAGCTTAGACTTGAAAGGGGAGAGAGAAGGGGAATGGCATACATTAAAGGGCTGCAGGTCGGAGTCAAACCAACAGCCATTGTGTCAAGGAGTAATCCTCTATATGTGGGAGCCTGCTCTACCAGGTGAGCTAATCAGGCGCTCAAGTTGTGTGTTTGTGTCATAACTCCCTTTTCTCAATTGCTCATGTAACTGGGGCATTCAAATGATTTTATCTCAAAAAGTCGGCGCTTATATACAGCACTCGCACATGGGTTTGATCACAATTAAGATTGCCATTGAAACACTTATGCACCATGACAGTGAGGAAAGCTCTTTGTAATGCATGGAAATATTCACTAAATTGGCTGTTTTTACCAAAGAAAGTGCAATTAGTCAGATTAGCGGGGTGTCTATGAAGAAATGTGTCATATTTTGAATACAGTATGGCATTTGAAGTGAACCATTAGGACTGGGTCACTTTTCCTGTTGGGTTATTTGTTATTGCATTTTTGAAAGGGATACCAAGGCAGTGAAATGGCGTATTGGATGGCTGCCAGTATTTGTGATGGTGCCTTGCAAGGTTCAGTCCATTGACAAAGCCTGATGCACAACGAACTCTAAACGCTTTGTTGCAATGTTGATTGAAATGTGTTAGTACCAGTCCAGGGCTATAAATAAAAACATTTATTTTCTATTATGGTTGTTTATAATTCTATACATTTAAGAGCAATTAATTGATACCTGCTGCGTGATTATGAGTCATGTGTATTCTCTATGTAAAGCTAAATGTAAGCTATACTGTAATATAGATGATTTAAACATTCTGCAGAAGTGTCATTTTCCTGTCTTTTCTGGGTCCAAACAGTTATTGATGAACACCATTGGCTCCAGTTTAATTTTGAAAAACTCCACACTTTTGGATATGACTTTCATCTCTATCTCCAACTAATTACGTCTACTTTTTTACTACTAAATGGTTTTGTAATTGATGCATGGATAATGTTAACGGGCAATGGGTTTTTTTCTGTGCTATTTTCTTATACAGCACAGTCAAAGTCCTTAAAAACGTTAATAATGCTTTAGTTGCCACGAGTGGCTAGTCTAGGGAAAACAAATCACATGCCATACATTCAGAATACTGTAAACATGTTGTGACTTTGCAGATTTTCATCGTAAACATTTTCCTTTTTTATATTGATTAAATCTGAGTGGCTTATTTGAAAACATATCTGCTGTTGCAAATTAGTAGTGCTATAATCATATTTTTTTGCAGTGAAGATACTGAGATAACTACCATTTTGTTCTCAAATTGGCATGTACACCAATTGTGAATTCTAGACAATCTTAATCTGAAATTGTCCCCCTGCCAATACTCCCAATTCCTTTTTGATGCATTTTCAACTGCCCAGTAATAAGAATGCTACAGGCAAAATGATGTCATCCTAAAGACAGCTCAGAGCTTAAAATGTTCCAATGGCTAATAATGATACACAAGGCATCAATTACTGTTTGTGCCGGTCAAGGCTGTCGATAATCTTGCATTTCTTGGTTGTAGCCAGAGGTGGAAAAAATGTATAGATTACTTAAATCATTGAACAGTGTATGTGTATCACAGCAGATATGTGAGATCATGTTGTGCTTGAAGCTGTGTCAGCACATAGAGTAGTGTTACAGAAGAAAACATACCAGTAGGTGTAAGATTGTAGCTTGTCTTTCCTGCTTCTTAAACATGGCTGTGGCTTCTGAATGATAAATAACTTGTTGACATTAGTAGAACTGTCTCATCTATACTAGTGTATACAGTTGTGATACAAATGAGTACAATCCAAGGACTTCTTTTTCTTCCATCAGAGAAACTGTTACTTGGGAGTTTCGACATCATGACACAGTGCCGGAACTGAATAGCTTCCATTGTTCACTTATCACAGTGTGAATTGTACATGGTAAATCAGTCTGCAATGGAAACTGAATGAATCTGTTTTCACACTGGAAGATACGCATTAGAGCATTAGATGGGAATGAAAGTTTCCATTTGGAAAAATCTCATGAACAGCTCTCCAATTGTTGCCGATTAATGGCAGAGAGTTATGATATCATATGTAATGAAGAGCTGATAAGAGTTAAGCTCTCCCACAAAACTCAGCCAGCCCACACTGATATAGGACAGACATAGGAAGAGGGAAACCAGAGACATGGTGCACATACAGTAGAGAGTCACTGAATATAATGGAGTCAACAAAGACAATATAATAACGCTTGAAATAATGCATGATGTATAAAAAAAATGAAATGTATAATTTAACACAGCTGCATTTCAGATTTTCTTGTGCATCTCCATTTGCATTTGCTCAAAGAGAACCTATTTGCATTATTTTAATTTATTTGCAACATACGGTACTGTATCTGGTATAAATTCTGTTGCTCATCTTCGTATGTTGCATAATGTGTCTAAAATTGGCAGCACAAGCTTTGATAAATAATTCATCAGTTATTTTCAAAAACAGTAGCTTTTATGATTTTCCGCTACATTTCCGTCCCGTTAATTATTTAATTTATAAATCATCACCTCTTGATTTTACATTGAGCAAAATGAAATGTGTACAGCTTAGGGATGTAACGATTACCAGTGTAACGGTAAACCACGGTAAAAATGTTGAAGATAACAATCACCGTTTTCATTTAAAATATCATTATTATGTCGGTGGATTACCACGGTGTGGATACCGCGTGTTCCCAGCTTAATCCGAGGCTCCCGAAGTTGCCTCGTGGGCACACTGCGTAGCCTACAGTGCGTTTATTGAAGTTGAAATCATGGCATGAGGAGATGACAGCGCTCAGGACATTTATCAGCCTTGTAAAAAAGGCCAAGTAACACTCTCTCTGTCTCTCCTGAGAGGATTGACCAATCAGTGATGAGAGTCATCGCTTTGATCTCCTGCCAATCGCTCAGACTCGAGAAGGGGACAGAACAGCTGTAAACAGACTTTTTTCCTTTCCCTTTTTCGGACTTCTTGAAGTGAAGTGTATAGCCAGGCTGACCAGATTTCCCAGAACTAAAACCAGGACACTGTGCATGACCGTAGTGCTCATGCATGTACACGCTTCGGCTTGTTAACGTGAACATGTGACAGCCCAGGTCAGACTTAGACAGACAGATTACACACAATTTTGAGCCTACTGCTCACAACATAATGGGGTATCTCAGTTAATATTCATGAATTTTCTTGGTATGTAGCCTATATAACTAAGAAATAATATTAAAAGACATTAAATGAGTTTCGTGTGGGACCAACTTTATTTCTCAGAATTAAAGTATTCTTTTGGAAAATGCACCCACAGAACTTGTGAAAAACTTTGTGAAAAAGTATTTTTCATTGCATGGCACTAAACAAATTATTTGGAACTGCTGCCACAGGCTTGAACTAAAGGTATGGTAACACTTTACAGTAAGGGTACATGAAATATGAAACCGGAATTGACATGAGTTCATAGCCTCTCATTCATGACCTCATGCACATGCATGAACAACACATCAACTAAAGCATTAGGTAAGGTGGATACATCATTATGCACAAGTTATATTCAAATAAGAATTTGAGCAGTGATGACCACATTTCATGATAATTCATGTACCCTTCACGTAAAGTGTTACCAGTGTTATTCTAACCAACAACACACACACACACGCACAAATGTAATATCATTTGATAGAGCAGATGGCTTCCCTATTGGAAACATTAATTTTGTATATTTGTTAGAGGAGTGAATTTGCTCAAGAATCAATTTGTTGGCTGAAAGCTTACTGTGAAATTGCGCACAGGTGTCAGCAAAATTGGCGCGTGTGACGAGTAGCGCCTTTAAGGTGGGAATGGTCAGGCAGTTCCTCTCGTCAGTCCATGTGTTGTTCATGAGCGAAAAGATCCGCTCAACGGGAGCATTTGTGCCCGGTAGACACATGGCGAACTGACAAAGGAGACCTACATTTTTGAACGAAATCTCCCTGCTTTCGAAATGCGCCAACATTTCCACCCAGTGTCGCTGTGTCCATTTCTTTGACTGTCTATGGTTCAAACGAGACAGATAAGAAGAGGCATAGCAACAATGTTTACAAAAATACATTGTAACGCTGGCTGCACAGATTATGCAGATGCAGACCGCTACGATTGACTGACACACACACACACATTGTTAAAACCATACCCTGGGTGCTTTATTAGTCTTTCTACAAGGGTGTGGTTTAGTTAATGATCGGGCTATAATAAGACCACATCGGCTACGTAATCAATGACAACCGGGACAATTTCATAGTGGTTGGCGTAAACCGGGACATTTTAGCGTCCAGACAGGCGTTTGTCGGGACTCGGGACACGCATCTGAAAATCGGGACTGTCCCGGTCAAATCGGGACTGTCCCGGTCAAACCGGGACGTCTGGTCACCCTAGTGTAGCCCAGAATGTAAGTAAATGCCTGATTTTGCAGGAGCTTTTGTAAAAGATTGCGATAAAAGTTGCAATGTCTTTTGTATGTTTGTTACAATGAAGTTGTGAAAGTTGCAAAATAGTTGCGATTTTTTATTTTTATTTTTTTTTATATATATATAGTTCTTTATAAATAAAAAGGAAACTTGTTTTGGGGAGAATAAAACTACTCTGGGCTGAGATTTCCTAGTAACCTTACCAAAAAGGCTCAGGATGCTGCAAATGTTGGTATAATATGAAAATGGCTGGTGGATTTAAGACAAAAAATAATAATGTATTGAATGAATCAAATTTGAACATATGTGTCAGTGGATTGTTGATCTTTACATTGTTAGTTAATTTCCTAACCTGGCCTGGGACACACATTCATACGGTTTGATGAAGTATTGACTTTAACTTATCATTAACTTACAATAACGAGCGCAGCTGTCCTCAGTTTAGGTCATTGTGTCGTCTCATCTCCTTTTTTTTCCTGCATCCACCGTGTGTTGTTTGTGTGTGTGTCTGTGTGTGTGTGTGTGTGTGTGTGTGTGTGTGTGTGTGTGTGTGTGTGTGTGTGTGTGTGTGTGTGTGTGTGTGTGTGTGTGTGTGTGTGTGTGTGTGTGTGTGTGCAAGCGTCAGTCGCGGGGGGAAAGGAGCTGCAGCCCCACCCGCTGCAGATAGCCGACAGGATTGAAACGGCAGCAACTTTAGAGTGAAAAAACGTTACAGCGTACATTGATGTTAGAATGTATACAGGACGGTCTAAAATGTTGTTGGTAAAGACATACTTCTCGTCTTCATAGCACAAACAAGGAAATGATCAACCCGTTCTCACTCCCGCTTGGTCATTGGCTCTCAGAGTGCACGTGGGACTGCCGGGATTGGTTGAAGTCGCGGGAAACTTCAGGTTATTATAGGATCACAGGATCTTACTTTAGAGGCAAAAAGAGAGGGCAATTAATGTCTTATGTTTTTCAAAAATCAAAGAAAGCTATAATAAGATAAAAAACTTGCTAGGTTAAAGATAGTAGGATAGGTTAGATGATAACACTGTGATCTTCATGGGTATTCTTGAATCCCCGGCCTGTTCGCCTACACGTTTGCTTCCTCCATATTTTTCAGATGAAAATCCCCATGTATAATGAAGACAACATAGAGGATAGTAGTCTGCTGCCAAGATATCTCTCTAAAATGAATTACTCTTTAGAATTATTTAAAAATGGCGAGAAGCTGCATAGATGGAAAAATAATGTGCCCAGGGGAAAACAGAGACCTCAGTATCACCTACAGAAGAATAAACGTAGATTTAGCAAAGAAATAATAATCTTACTATGCTTTTGCATTAAACCTAACCTGAGGCGAGCATGTGGACCAAAAGGCAGCAGTCCAGATCCCTTTGCTGTAATAAGTCAGTAGTACTTAAAGCTCTATCAGTTTGAATGTGTGTCCTCTAAGGCATGCAGGTTCACTTGGAGCAGCTGCCTTATTTAATTCTTGGCTACACTATTAAATATTTGCCTTATCTTGTCTGTAAGGCTCATATCATTTCAAGTACGGCTTGTCGTGGAGAGAAATCCCGTTTTAGCTGTAAAATTTTACAACTCACTTAACCACACACATTCTTTTTTTCCCTGCCCCCCTCCCTCATTTCTCTTTCCCATGTTCTCCCCTACTTCTCTCCTTCTCATCTTTCCCTCTCTTCTGTCTCCAGCTTCCTGTGCTCTCTGAAGAGGGTAATAAGTATAATCAGAAGTGACTGGTTGAGCTGCTTGAGCTGCTTGAGCTACAGAGACCAATGTATTCTCATGATATCCAGGCACAACTGTAAATGCCAGTGCACAATCCACACAAAATGCACACTCACAAACACACACACTCAAAATGTACACTCCCACACTTTTGCGTGCCAGTTGTTAAAATGCCATAAACATGAGCATATTTACAACAGAAGGCTGTTAGAGATCATTTCTGCAGCACTACAGAGAGGCTGTTTCTGTCTCCAGGGAGAAGAGCTCTGCTTAAGTCTCTGAATATAGTCTTACTGCAGTAGTTAACATCTTTATTTTCACACAATGAACATGCCCTCTGTGTATGAGTTGACATGCTTAGATCTGCATGAGAAACTGTAGGTGTGTTTATGTAAAGTGCATGTGTACAAATTCACAATAATTACCGCTCACACTGTCGCCGTGTCTGGCTGCAAGCCTCCCACTATGCCATCAAACATCGTTAGCCATCAGCAACATGGGACAAAGAGGCAAAAGCATGACTTGTTTACAGAATGAAATAGCTGGCTTGTAGACAGTAGATTGAAATTGACTGCAGAGCTAGTAGACCATTACCCCGGTAGTAACAGGTTTTTTTTCTCACTGATCTTCACTGAACGGGGAAAGTGATATTTAATTGAGTGTATGGACAATGATCAGCCATTTGGATTTTTCCCCCCAATGAAATGGAATTTAAATTAAATCCTTGAAGATGTGTCAGATGAGACGAGATATCGATCACAAAGGAGACACCTCACTGTACACCGGCATTGTTCAAATGTTGTGCATCGGGTCAACATAGCTCTTTGAGATGGAGCTCTAAGGGAGTTCCCACTCTATTCCTCAGCACTGAATGAGTCACCAGGGGCAAGATGGAGAGCTCTTTTCCTCAACATGGCACCTGCACTTAGTATCTGTCAGTGGCTAGGCTGCATATCCTCAGGCTCAATTAATCAGAAGCCCACCTTTGGAGAATTGTGCCTTGGCCCTCATTTAAAGGTACCTGCTGCCGTCTGTGCCAGTTGTAACCCTGGCAAGGGACAAGTAGAACAGGTTAGCCTAACTTGGCAAGGGGGGGCAAGATGGTGTTAATACAGACTTTGGGAGATGATTTCCTTTGAGGGAGATCCAATCCAGTGTCACAGCATGGTGCTCAGGAAGTGGTCGAGCCTCCAGCTGATGGAGTTTCTAATTCAATCTGTTCCAGATCGACAGGGGGGGTCAGTGTTTGTGCCAGAGAGTAACCTTCCATTCTGTCTTCTGGTGACTGAGGAAATGTGACCAGAAGGTCTTATTGAGGCTTATTGATTAAAAAAAAACAATAGGCAATCAATAATCGTGTTGAGCACTTCCTTTCTCTTATTTCTCTGCAATACATATCCTATATGACTCAGCTATGTACTATCTAGTATAATATGTTTGCTTGGCTCTGGCTGATGCAAAACAGAATTTCAGTCTTATTAGAGTGAACGTGTCAGAGTGATCTACTTAGATATTCTGTTATACTACTCTGATACATTGCTGCCATCTAGTGTTTCTAAGTGCACAGGTTTATGAGCAACGTAGGCTACAACAGTGTACTAATAGCCTCAGTACTGGCCAAATCAGTTCATTAGCATTCTCTGTGCTACTAAGGAAATGTTTTAAAAGTTTAGATAAGTTTAGATTTAATAAGGACTGTACAGGAGACAGCAGACAGCCACTGCCAGCACAAGAAAATACCAAAGGAAATCCCCATACAGCTATAATTTTAATTTTAAAGTGAAGCTTTTTTGTGGTTAAGATGATGATAAATCATTTCAGTATTGTTTATGACTTAAATGTGTAATTTGTGCTTGCATTAAGTATGCTGTAAGACTTTATTCATAAACTGGGGTATGTCTATAGTTAACACTATCTGTGAACTCATTAATTTATTTTTATAGCTTGTATAAAATTAACTTGTTTTTATCCAACTGGCATCAGATGGAGAGCAGCTTCTCTGACCTTGTGGACACGTTGACAGCAGTCAGCATTAATGGAAAGATGGGTGTTATAATATCACACTTGCTACCATTGAATTAAGTTTATTAATAACTCCATTATTCAGCTTTTGTTTGTCGTGTCGGCTTCCACATCATTTTCTACCCTTATTATTAATGTTCTTGGGCCTTCAGTGTCAAAGATAAATATATTCACTTGTAATCCGAAGTAATTGTAATTTTCTTAACCTCTCTTCTTTTCTCTTTTAGACCTAATTTCCACCACTTATTTTTCAAACAGCGGTTCCCTCCGTTTCATCCAAACTTGTCCGATTAATCAGAAACAAGTATATTGACTTTCATTAGTCATCAAAAGAATAATTGTTTAAAGGTTTACAATTCCTTTTCTGTTAAAAAAAAACCTGCTGCTGAAATGGGGATTTTTACATCTCTATTAAAATACAAGAACCGGATATAGTAGTCGTGTGATTTTATTGGTGCACAAATTCACACAAAATCCATGACATGTCTTGCAGAAATAGTTTTTAGTGCAGAAATCATAGGCAAAGAAATGTTTTCACTTGTAATTACAGTCAGGTTAATACATTATTGACCCGTTCTTCTTTGACATTCATCCTTCTCCACGTCTGCTTATTTCCGTTTCTTGTCAGCGGTTTCAGTTCCTCTAACTTCGCTTCCATCCCTCTCCTCCACTAGTCTTTCAAAGTTTTTCTGCATCCGTGTTTGAGACCATGATGTGGGGAATCGCCTTCATCCGGGATTGCTTTCTTCTTCATCTCTGGCCTCTCTATCACAGATCTCCCTCATTTCCTCCCTTTTCCCATCTATGTGTCTCCTCCCTCTCTCGTCTTTCAGCCTCTCCCTCCATTTCCTCCATTTGCTCAGATGCCTTCTTTAACTCCCATTTCAGCTCTGTTTTATTATTCTTTTCATCCCTCTCTTCTTTCATCTGCCTCTCTAGTTTACTTGTTCACTTGCAAAGATTTTTGAAGTCTTGAGGTCACTGAGAAACTTCTTCAGCTGTTCACTTCTTTCCTCTCTCTCTCTCTCTCTCTCTCTCTCTCTCTCTCTCTCTCTCTCTCTCTCTCTCTCTCTATATCTCTCTCTCTCTTCATTCAGCATTTTTCCTCAGTAGTTCCCCATTCCTCTCTGTTGAGTTCATCGCACAGTTGTCTTTCACGTCGTTTATGTTCCATTTCCCTTCTTGCTGTTGGCGCCTCACTTACAGTACAATTTAATTTGACTTTTTCCCAACATGTCCGCTGCATAGTCCGTCCTTTGCCTGTAGTAGTTTATCCTTTGATTGGAGCTATTGCTTTTCTACACTGCTCCTGGATTTTTTGTTAGTAAATTCTTTCAACACTCGCATCATATAGCCTAATGATTTCCCTCAACTTTGTTTAGGAATAGAAGAAGCAAATGTCACCATAATACATTTTGTACCATTTTTTACTCATATAAACCATAATTTGATTTGATTGAGCTATATCCTAGCAATGTGTATTCATCTGCAGCTACACTATATACTGTATAGTATGAATGATGTTCACTAGCTCAAGGTTCTTACTGACTTTTCTCCTTCTGCTTTGTCAGTTTAGCCAACCCGTCAGGTTTTTGTTTAGCTCTGTTTTATATTTCCACTCAATGACCTGTCACACTAAAAATGAAAAAATTAACGATGCAATCTTATTTCATTCAAGCAAACCAACATGAAGAATCGTAAAAGCTGAAATCCCTTATAGATTTCACATGTTAAAGACAATACTGTCACAAAAGATGGTCTCTTGTCCAGCTTTTCATTTAATCTCATTTTCAATCACATCATTTTCAAATGACAAAAAGCAAAAATATAAACCGCTTTGAGAACTAAACCACAATTACAGCTAATGTTTTCTGCTACAGTGTATCACTGAGATACGATAATAATGTGCTGCACAGATCTGCAGTTCATTCAAGGATAGAAAAAACAGCTCATAGTTGTCCTTGGGCCAAAATTCTGTATCAAGTATTACAAATAATTTAACACAAGAAAATATGACTAATGCATTCATTACTCAAAGCACTTATGCATGATTTGATGACCCAACTTGAGTCTAAATGTCTAATGAAGCTAATGTCACATTCTCGGATATGTTAATTGATTTAAGTATCAAAATGCGTCAAACGCAAACAAATCAAGAAAGGTCATGGTGTTTGTTGTGAGTTCAGTTAGTCATATTAGAGTATATGGAAGAGAGCATCTGTAATATTGAAGCTCTAGTGTAATATTATGCTCATTTTCAGTTTCATAATTGTATTTAGAGGTTGTAGCAGAATAGGTTTATGTGGTTTAATTTTCAAGAACAACATATTTTGTTGTACTGCACATGGCTGCAGCTCCTCTTTTCACCCTGTGTGTTGAGCTCTCTGTTTTAGCTACAGAGTGAGGCATCTCACTTCTGTTCCGTCTTTGTTGGGAGTCACACATGCGCAGTAGATACTCACTTAGTCAGTGCTTGGGCACAGACATTAGTAACGGGGAGAGTGTAGACTAACGTGACTAGACAAGAACTACGTGTGAAAGGTATGGACATGGTGGCAGTAGCTCAACCATACATGTTCGAACCAGAATCGGATCTTGAAGAAGGAGGGGAGTGTCCTGCAGAACCTGAGACTAAGAGAATTCAATGTTTCGGCCGATGACGTAGATGGCCCTGCCAATTTTGACCAGCTCACCCGGAGACTGAAGGCAGGATACATTCAGAAACCCGTAGCTCACTCAAAACAGCATGGATGGTTTTTTTCTCCAAGGGTGTATGTGTGTGGAAGCACCAGAGACACAAAATAACACCCAGAATCCCCAAAAAGTGTTGTTTTTTTCATAATATGGGCACATGCTACTGCAAAATGAAAATACACAGCATGGCTCCGTTGTACACGTCAAAGTTAACAAACGTACACTGTCACTGCTGAGCACTTAGCTCCAAGTGTAAATCTCAGCAGCTTTCCTCGTCTGTTGTACACAGACGAGCTGACAGCTGTACAATCCTCTGTGTGACTTTGGGAAATGTGCTGCCTCTCGCTGAGTTGTGTCTGGTTGATCAGACTCTCAAAGCCCCTCCCCTGTACTAGCACCTCGACATTCTCATACAGGTAAATACTAACGGCATCCACTCTGATTGCCACCGTCGCTAGACTGAGGTGACAGGCGAAGACAGCAGCACAGTGAAGATGATTATGCACAAAGCCTCCTGTGACGAGTTCAAAGCCATCTGTTGGCGAGGCAAACCTCAGTGACAAAACTTACAAAAATTATAATTACGACAGAGCGGCACAGCAGTGACAAATTCCCCCACTCTACCCTTTAACATGAAGAGATATGTGAAGACTCAGTGATTAGTTCAAGTGAGGAAGCTCAGCATTCAAAATGTTCCTCTGCGACTTTTACCCTTTGAACACAGAGCTGTTTATTTTCTTTGGTAAAATATGTCGAGGTATAGCATAAACTATTCATTTCCAACACACAACATTTTCAGAGAATGTTGTTGGAATGGAAATATCACTAAAATGTAAGAAAACTAGAATTAAAAGATGTATTGTCACATGCATAGATTTATTTTTACAGTTTTTTACAACAGTAAATAAGTAGGAAAGAAGTATTATTAAAAAAAGAATCAAGTATAAACTTTACAAACCTGTACAATGAAAGTCCAATGTCCATAACCAAAACATTTTTTTCTTTACTATCGTGGAAGACGTAGAAAACCAGCAAATATTTAAATGAGCAGCTGGGACCAGTACATTTTCCCTGTGACTAAAAATCAATTATCAAAATTGTTAGAAGTGTAACACAGTACATACATACAATTATACTTTGATAATAACTGCATTCAGATATTAATTATATAATATTGAAGTTTGATATATTTAATATCAGCATTTAATAAATCACATCACAGTGACAAAAGTGACCCTTTACAACTGGGAAAATACAGAATACTACTTGAAATATACAATACAATATGACTTCCCGGTCACAAGCTTGCTTCTTTAACCTCTAGGCCACCACTTCCCCATTTTAAACCAATCATAACTATTTACACCATAAAGTTAATTGACTGTATCATAAATGTTCAATAAAATCAAATCACTTGATTCAGACTAATCACTGATCACTCATTGGGATTCAGCTTCTCCTGTGACTCACACATTAATTCAATTAGTTATTTTGCTTTTATTCATTAACACAATTGAATGTGCGTACGTATACTGAAGGTTAATCGTATTTGACAGTTTTATAATTACTGTTCATCTCATCTCTGTTTCTGCAGCAGCCTCGAGTAAATAGTGTCTCTTTTTAGTCTATAAAGATGAGGAGCTGGCTTTCAACAGCCACATTAAATACCATATACGTGCCAACTTAAATTAAGCCTCTAGTTATGTGCATTTTAAAAAAGCACATCCAGCACATTAGCTTTAATAGCTGCAGTCACATGTATTTAGGAGAATGCATAATTTGCTGGCAGATGTGAGAGTCTCCGTGGCACAACAGAAGGTACAGTAGAGGCCTCTTCAGGGGTGATGTGGGTGTTATCTCCAGCTTAGTTTCAGACAGAAAAGGAACACAACAGATACACAGTGGAGCTGTTTAATAACATTACTGCCTTCAGTGTTTTCATCTACCACTATAAAATAATTTTCTTTAATCTAAGATCATTTGATTTATCCCTTGAGCTTGATATAGCCAAAAAGATAAGGAGGAGTTTTTGGAACTGGAGGCTAGTGTTTCAGCTCAGACTGGATTAGAAAATCTGGAAAACAACTAACTACTAACTACTTTAACTAACTCTTTTAGTGTTATACTGTAAGCAATAACACAGTGAAAAAGAAGACCAGCCTATAAGATGAAGATCTAAATCAATGAAGAATAATTATTTAATTTAAATCATTAAATCAGCTTGTGTTTTGATAATCATAATATCTGTAAGGAATAAAGAAATGCTGTACTGTGGCTTATTCTAAAAACCAGTAGTGGAACGTGAAACTTTTACTACTTTTACTCAGGGAGAATTTGGGTTTTAAAAACATTGTATTCTTAACAACACATTGTACTCTATACATCATTTTGACAGCTACGGTTACCATTTACTTGGCAAACTAAAGGGACACTGCAGAGATTTTACGGAAAGGGCAGTTTACTCATGAAGTTGTATTAAAGTTGTATGATGTCTTCTGTGGCTCTGGATGAGCTTTCCAAACTCTTGCATAATACATTACATAATAATTTAACAGTCTTGATCAACACATCCTGACTCCCAAAACGACATACATGAGCGTTCTATTTAATGACCGTACCACGTGATTGTAACACTTGACCGTGGTGGCAGTTTTAATAACGTTGTTAATGTCTTGTAGCTGGGGAGTGCACCCCCTGTGGATCGTGCGGCTGATCGTACCACAGTCACTGCAGGGCCTTGTGGTCCTGCTGGGCAAGACATTCTCACTCCAATCGCGTCAAAAAGTGGCATTTCTCAGGTGCCTTTGGTGTTTGTTATTGAGGCAAAAAGTCTCCTTAAGCCATATTTAGATGCCCTTAGACGGGACTCTTGGCGTCACTTTTTGACGCTCTTGGTCGGGACGTACGTTTAACTGACATGCAGAGCAAGAACGGGACAGTTAGGTTTAGGAAAAGATCGTGGGTGGGGTTAGAAAATGTACGTTTCAGGGACACGCAGGACAAGAACGGGACGAGAACCCTGGCCTCCTGGGTGAAAGTCCTTTTGTTGTTTGACCCATCCACCACCCCAGCCAACCTCCTTACGCGGATTTTCAGTTTTTCATACTATTTGCTACCATTGTCGCTCTTAATACTGCGCTGCTGTGCCTTTTTGACCATGATGTCTGTGTGGACAGACCATGACCTGACTTAATTGATTTTTTTGGCCACTTGGGGCCGCATCAAGCTGTAAACGCTACACTGAAACAGTATTACTTTTTAAGTGTATACAGTGAACCTGATAGAAAACAGTTGCTTTGCAAATCCACAAGACATGGAGCAACATAAGCCTTCATTTGGAGTCGTGTTCCTGTCCTCCTGATGAATCTACCGTAAGTCCAATATTCACTCTCATTTTAGCTCTGCTTTGCTCCAACAACACCTGAGGGAAATATCTGTCCTTCCAACTGCTAAATGATCCACTACGTTTACCAGTTTATCGCTGACTTTGTCAGTCTGGTGTGAGTAGTGTGCAGTGGGTTCATCAGAGCTTTTTAATATAGCCGCCTGCTGCTGGAACCGGGGTTGCTGAGAGCGATGAAAAACACAGTCACCAGCACAATGAGCTGAAAGACGGCATAAAGCCCTGTAGAGCTGAGGGGAACTGTAGTGTCTGGTGATAATTATCTGTGGGTTTATCCCTGGTACACATGCTGGCATTTGATCCGTTAGTGGACCTTTAAGGAATTCTGTGATTTATTCTGAAAACTGCACGCTACCATCCCATGTCAGCTGCATAAACAGACAACATAAACGTATTACATCTGCCATTTTTAAATCATTCTTGTACTGTGTTGCTTTTCAGAGAATACTTTAGAAGTTTAGACACACTCTTGCCCACAACAAAATTCCACATTTGTAAAGGTTTAGCAGATTCAAAAGAATGTCTGTTTTCTTTCATATCCAATATGAAAAAAAACATATAAGCGGTAATACCAGACGGGTTTATTTTGACCCAACCTTTCATACAGAACTGCTTCAGCTCAGCAGGCATGAAATTCTTGTTTTCGAAACCCGACACATTCCAATGTGATTTAGGTCCGGACTTTGAAAAGGCCGTTTCAAAACTTTAAATTTCCTTCTTCAGTCACACTCAAGTTGGTTGTCTGCCTCTGATCATTTTCTTGCCATGAGACCCATTTACACCTCAACTGCAGCTGTAGACAGTGGTGGAATGTAACGGAGTACAAATACTTTGTTACATTTTGAAGCAATTATTTATACTTTCTACTCCACTACATTTCTACAACATTTCTACAACGTTCCGTTACATTTTCTGATCAGTTTTTCCCTCTGCCAAAACGTCTTCCTGACCGTCATACGTTTGTCTCACCAGTGAAGTTTGGGTGACATAGATACTGTATATATCGGGCACCGCCAAACCTTCACCGGCTTCCACGCCGGCTCTGGTGCTCCAGAGCCCGGGCGCAGCGCCGCTGACCCTCGGTAATACAGCCAAAGGTAAAAGTGAAAATGAAAATGTTTGTTTGTCGTTTATTTGCATAAGACGTTTCCAGGCAAAATAGAATACGAAAAGATTTTTATATGTCATTTTGAAACAAATGCATTTAATAAATGACATTTTGATGTTTGAAAGTCTCTAGGTTTTGACATAAATGCAGATATTAATGTAATTTAAAAAAATAATAAATAATGATTGATTTTCAAATATTGCACCTGTTAATACAGAACGAAATATTCTGTAGCCTATTTCGCCATCAATACTGCAGACGTTGTCTTAGCTGTAATCAAATCAGTATATTTATGTTTAAAGGTGCACACACCAACACGATAATCTTCCATTGGACAGTCTGGCGAGGTCAGGGACTCGAGTCTGTTTGGTGTGTTCCGTGCCGTCGACCGTCGGAGGGGCCATCGGCCTTCATTTTGGCCGACCTGACTTGCTGGGTCGGAGGGTGGGCAGTCGGACTCAATGACCAATCTGACTGGTGGAGTGCTAACCCGGAAATGGCGAGCGGGATGAACGCCTCTCAAAATCTGACGAAAATCTTTTAAACTGACCTTTGTCGATCTGAAATAAAGACAGATTCAGCAACTGTATTGCCTATTTCTCACTTAAAATGTTTTTAGAAACACGTTTCGTTGAACTATCTTCATAAAATAAAAGATTGTATTTCGAACAAGCCGCCATTATCGGTCAGCTGGAGAAGCCAGACCCACGTGACGCGTTCGTCATTTCTGGTTTTCATTTTTTATATCACGTCTCGCGCACGCAGAACGTAAGTCGGCTTCGCTTTGGTGTGTTCCAAGGCTGATTTTGGGCCTCGGGGAGCCGACTGATCAGTCTGACTGCCTTTTCTGCCGACGGTCGGCCGTTAGGTTGGTGTGTCAGGGCCTTAACATGAAGTATACTACTGCAGTACTACAGTATACTATATACTACCGCCACACATGGGACGCGATCCCCGGGTGCAGGGACACAATCCGCGGCCAATTTTCGACTTATCAATACTACTCACAAAGTAACGCGTTACAGTAACGTAACTACTTTTTCAGGTAAAAAGTAGTGTAACGCACTACTACTGAAAATTTGGCAACGAAACTTAGTTCCTTTTTCAATTTGGCGCAACGTTACTTTTCCCAGGGACAGATTTGACAGTGATACTGCCTTCTCAGCTGCGCGATCATAAGCTCCACACAGGACGTGACAGAGGCTGGTAGCAGAGCCAAAGCTAACTTTTGAGAGCGTTTTAAGCTTCATAGCTTTTTGCTAGACGGCGCTCTGAGCCAGGCAGACACAAAGCTGACAACCTCACAGATGGACACGGTGGAGATGGCCTCATACATACACGGACCGCTGTGGACTTGTGTCGGTTGCACGGACACGCAAGGATTTCCAGAAAAGAGGCTGCATGTGTCTACAACCATCGTGGCTGCACGACCGGTACAAGTCGATACAGCCATTACATACACTAACACAGCGTAACGCCGATGACCTGCCGATGTGCATTCAACCCTCGCTGGACATCAGCCGTCACTCTGTGAGTAGAGAATCCAGTCTGCAGTGTAGTTCAGACACTTCACTGATAAACCAGAGATGGGATTTATGGTCAAAGATAGTTTTTGTATAATTAACTTCAGTCTCTGCCAGAGACGCCTGCTTTTAAAAGTAACGTAAAAGTAACGAGTAAAGTAAAACGTTACTTTCCATAGGGGGTAACTAAGTAAAGTAACAGATTATTTTTTTAAGAAGTAATGAGTAACGAGAAAACACAACTTTTTAAAAGTAACTTCCCCAACACTGGTGGACATGTACTGCATCTGCCTACAGTATGTGGTTGTATGCATGCAGTGCATGTGCAAACTGCCACCTACAGAGGTCACCATTGTCATACAAATTATTGATAAGTTATGTAAGGCAGGGCATGAACCTATGACATTTTTTACTTGACAAATGAGTGATTAATAATTTATTTTATTTTTTAATAAATGAAATAGATGCTATTTCTATATAATTCCTTCTCCAAAGGAATGTAGAAATATGGGACAGATTGTACATGTGTATGTGTGTGTGTTTGTGTATACACAGGCCATATGTTTTATTTGTTTTGTGCATTTTACATAATTACTTGGCTCTCAGGTAAAGTATTACTCCCTCTGGTGGCCATCTTTGAGATCTAAAAACTCCTTAACAGTAGTGGCTGTTAAAGAGTGGTTTCTTCTTAGCAGACTATTCACAGTGAACAAACCATCATGGTCTTGTTGACATCATTTTGTTTGTACAGCTCCTGGAATTCAGCCCTAGGAGTTGCCAAATATTTAAGGTCTGGTAATTTTAAGGTGTTAGAGGGGACATTACCACCTCAGAAAAAGATGTTAGCTCCTTGCGGTCCTTGTAGACATCTGTAGCTGAAAATCAATGCAAACTGAATGACAGTAGTGTTACAGTATAGTAGGTCCAGTGGTGAAGCCTGTTAGAGTCTCACCTAGTCCTCTAAATTCATCCTTATCTAAAGAAAGTAATCATAAACCTAATATTATAATTGTTAATATCACCAATGTACAGTTTATATTTATACAATAGACTAATATTTTTAAAACAACACTTCTAAAAAAATATGAAACAATATTTATGTTTGGAATTTTAGTTGTTTGTCCTCAAGTTTTTTTTAAATACTTTGTGAAAAAGGTTATGGGTGAAACTTGCACTGTTTAGATTCAGCAATAGGGTAAAATGATGTGTATTTCAGGTTTGTCCTTTTCTTTCTGTACCCAGCCCTGCTGTTACGTTAACTTTTGTTTAAACTCTGCTTTCGCTCCCAAATAAATCATTTCTATAGCTAATTTTACATGGATTATAGGTAAGGACCAAACTGTGTGGTCAAAGTAACTTATTTAGGAAACACATCTGTCTCCGGTCTCAACTCAGCAGTACACACACACACACACACACACACACACACACAAACACACACGCACACAATGTGGCGACTACCAAGTACACAACCTTGGAAGTTTCACAAACTAGCCCAAGTGGTCAACTGGGAAACCACACTAATGAGCCTTGAAGTGATTGGTACAAGACTCATGGGATGAGGGAAGTGTGTCAGATAGAAAGTGTGTGTGTGTGTGTGTGTGTGTGTGTGTGTGTGTGTGTGTGTGTGTGTGTGTGTGTGTGTGTGTGTGTGTGTGTGTGTGTGTGTGTGTGTGTGTGAGAGAGAGAGAGAGAGAGAGAGAAGTGAACATTTCCCCCCACACAGCTGGTGATGCTTGCCATGAGAAGCAACAGGGGCAGATGGTGCCCAAATGGTGCCCAGCCTGGACAACACTTTTACACGTACAAAAACATACATGACAACTCTGAGTTTGTGGTAAGGATTTATTTCATGCTAATGTTTTTCTGTGGTATTGTGTGTTGTGCTTGCTATTAATTAAGGCGTAGTGTACTCTTTACAGGTGATGAGTTTAAACATGAAACATGAGTGAACAAGAGTTTAAGCTCCAAAGAAAACAATCTGGGCTCCATTCATTATCTATTTGGCACCAGCCGTTAAGGGTGTGGTTCCCTTGGACAACAGGAACACACACACACACACACTATTGTACTTGTGAAGAGCATTACATGGAACCATCCACGTTATTTGTTTTGACAATTTGATTGAAAGAAAACCACATTTTGATAAAGAAACTTTTTGAAAAAGGGTGAAATTTGATCCAAAGGACAACAGGAGGGTTAAGTGAGCATCATTAACAGGGCTGTATTTGAGAGAGAAGAAAGCATTTCTTGTACTTCTCTTGTGGTTTTCCCTCACAGATTTACCTCATCAGTCTGGTAAGACTGCCTCAGTCTATCTTCATACACTGAGGCATACACTTCAATATCTTTCAAACACAACAACAGTTTTTGCATCTTTGTTTATCTTTGCACAGTAGAAAGCGTAGGCTTCATTTTCAAATGACTTAAAGTAAAAATATGCATATTGGTAAACCGCCGCCTAGAAGACCATTGCATAATTTTGTGTCTGTGCTTTTGATGTTTGAGAGAGTACAGAGCCACAGCTGAGCCTCGGGGCTTTGGCTCCAGAAGTGTGGCAATTGATTTGGCCAAATGTACTAGGACAAACTGTGGAATAACACACACACACACACCCAGAAAGTCAACGGTAAGAAAGAGAGACAAAAACGAGAGAGGCACGCAAGGAGAGGAACAAAGAAATGCCTGACATAAAAGGTGTTTTTATGTCGTTATGCCCCACTAAATGAAAAATAAACCTTTTTTTCATTTCCCTGTTAGTTCATTTCCTTCCCTACCACCTCCAAGGATAGTATGTGGTTGATCTTTGACCCCTCTTAAGAAGTGCATGCAAAAACATAATGGCCCAATCCCACGGAACGTCGACGGAGTTGACGTGAGGTTTCCATTAAAGTCAATGTGTTTATTTCCACTGACTGCAGAACGTCTGCGTCCCTACTCCATCCCAGTTCCGTCAGTCCGCAGCCCTCCGGAGCAGATACGCAGAGCTTCTATTTTTGACGGACGCCGGAGAGCTCCGCAGCAATTCAGCACAATTCAGATTGTGCGGGACAGGAAGTCGAGCACAGAAACAAAATAAAACATCCGGTTACTTTTCAAAATAAAATACACCGTGCTCACAGCAGGTCATATTTCCCTGCACTAGACCTTGAAAACACAGCACAAAGTTGTTTCCCCTCTACTCCTCTGGATGGAAACAAACTGTTGTTGGTTTTGTGGTTCTGTTTATAGAAACTACATCCTGTTATATCGCGCGGACATACGTGAATTCGCAAGATCTCGTGGTCGGCTGGCCGTAGCCGTTACGCAACAAATCCGGACCTGGTGGGTATTGACGGACGGCGGAGCACGCAGTCGTTCCGCAGCGGAGCCGGTCCGCAGACGTTCCGCATCCTGTGGAAATCCACGGTAAGTGAGTGAGTGTGTGAGGCCACAGATAGGTATAAACATAGATAGTCTATATCTATGGGTATAAATGGGATTGGGACAGCACTTCACGAGATCACATGTTACCTTGGTGACATTTAATAACAAAGATGTTGCTGACACTTTGGTTTGGGAATCTTCATTTTAAGTTTGTTGCTTTCCTCATGGCCAAGGCACAGGAGACGGCTGCCTGATTCCAAATTTTTTCGAACTCTTGTTTTACAAGCTGGACGACAGGTTGGTCTGTGTTCCGTGGTCGTGTGTCATGCTGTTGTTTACCTTTTGTAATTTCCAGATTTCCCTATGGTCCCCGCGGTAAACGTCACAAAGCTTTGAACTGTGGGTAATTCCCTTTGTTGAAGTCTGCATCGATGCAGACTCATGGAAAGGGCTCGGTAAGTGTGTACTCAAACCCTCTCGCCCTTTGAAATTCGACATTGGGACAACCCTAAGCCCTTATGAATTTTGTGAGAACGCGGACCAAAGTCCGTGAGTCTGTTAGTCCGGACTTTGGGATTGGGCAACTTTGTCTAGACATCAAGAAAGAATAATTTCACCCTAAATGAATGTTAACTAGATACAGTAAGGATGAATACATAATGAAAGATATTTTTGAATGTTATATGCAGACACTGCAACTGTATAACATTTGTATTGTTTTGATCTGTCCATGCTCAGAATGACACGTATGAAGGTGCAAGAGTTTATCCGTAAAATCTTCGGGAATTGTGTGTGAGTGCACATGCTGTATATGCACAGTACTGTAGATATGAAGTTGAGAAATACTTTTGATTAACAGACAGTATGATCCACTTTTGTTGCGGTGTTGTTAATGATTTAATCAGTTACCATCGTAACTAAAATCACTTTCTGTGACCCAGATATAGCTGAATTTAGCTGTGTTCCAATGACACCAAAGTGGTGTGTGCCCTATGAAGCATAGAGGACAAGAAATGATGGAGAGGCAGGGTTCATAATTTCAGGCTTTGACGAGTGTGAAGCTTGTCCCTGCATGGGGTGTGTGTGTGTGTGTGGGGGGGGGGGGGGGGGGGGTATATGTGAGTGTATAACCAAGTTCACTTCCACACATATTTACCCTCTCACACTTGCAAAGAAAGACTTTCTGTGTAGCACACACACACACAGTGGGCTGCCATCTGTTCTCACCAGTCAAGCTGTCTTGGCGGCCCCTCAGGCCTGGGACACAATCAATGACTCTCCCTCTTTTTCTCTCACACACTCACAGAGGCACTCACCAGCCATGTGCAGGCCAACAGACTGAGAGGTCATAATCACTGGCACTAAACTAAGTCACTACTCTGCTGCTCTCCAGAAAAAAGGGAAACCTGATTATTGAGCATCTTTCTACAATGTGTTCATGATCTGTGCTTCTAAAAAGATGGATATTGTATGTCAAATAATATAAGCAGGTTAAAAACATCAATGTATGGATTTAGCCTCCTGTCATAAAATGACAATAATAGTTTTGCCCCCTAGTGTGACGTGTCCTTCACATACCTGCAAACTAGTCACTTTATGGCGAAAATCGCCGTTTTGAATGGGAAAATGTCATCCACGTGAATCGTGTAGATCCGAAGAATTTTTTTTTTTTTTGGGGGGGGGAGGGGGTGCTAATGCCTTACCCTGTAGGTAACTGGTTCCAACTAACCTACTGCTCCGAATAAGTGATAAAATAACGCCAACATGTTCCTATTTACATGTTGTGATTTGTAGAGTCACATCGTGTACAAAAAACAACGTAACATGAGACACAGCCGTCTTCTAACCGTAAACAAACTGGGAACTATATTCTCAGAAAGGCTTGCTGCAAAGCAAATCACTCCGCCCTAGTAGCAGAAGTAGCAGAGCTTTGCCTTTCTGAGAATATAGTTCCCAGTTTGTTTAATTGTTAGAAGATGGCTGCGTCTCATGTTACTTTTTTTTTTGTACACACTGTGACTATACAAATCACAACATGTAAATAGGAACATGTTGGCGTTATTTTATCACTTATTCGGAGCAGTAGGCTAGTTGGAACCAGTTACCTGCAGGTTCTGTGCTAGGCTAAGCTACCGGTGGAACCGTCAGACAGCGTTACAACACACACAGACACGAGAAGGGTATGTATCGACTTGCCTTATTCTGGGGGTTACGGTGAATAAGCAGAGTGTTTCCTAAAGTCGGCGTGTTCCTTTAACACTACACTTGGCAGCAGGTAACGTTAGCCTACTGTTAGCTAGCAGCTGGAGTAAACACGGTTAAAATGCTGACAGCTAAACGGTGTAAAAGTTTGTCTGTATTTCACTGTAGAGGAACGTATGACAGTGTGCAGCTTCACTTCAAACTCACCTCGCCAGGCTCGTGGCGCATTCAAAGTTATTGTAAAATACCCCTTTCCCATCCAGTGGTTGTTTTTGTGAATAATTTACTGGTGAAATAAGTTATTATTATTACATTTGTAATAAATCATTTAATTTTGACCCTGTGGCCTTAGCAATAAACAAGCCGTTCTTTAATGTCGCCGACAAAAAAAAAATCTTTTTTCAATCTTTCGGTTCAGGTACCGTTTTAAAAGTATCGTTTTAACACTGGGAAAATGATGTGTTTTCCCTTTAGTTTCTTCTCTGGGGGGGTATAAAATGTGTCACCTTTTTCAGCCCTCCGGAGTTTACAGGTATGCCTTCAAGAAAGTTATATCCCTTTTTGTTTTGTTGCAGATAAACATGTTTAATCTGATTTTCCCTTCTAAAAACCTTTACTATGTCTGCTCTGGAACGTGTGCAGCAACATTAGATCTTCCTCATGAGGTTTACAAGGCAATTACAATTTTTGGTGTCGACATTTATTTATTGTTATTTATTGTTCATTTATGATTAACCTTTTGATTTATTAAACTGATGAAACCATATGAGACACTTAGCTGTTCTCAGGGACAAACTGTGTTTTTTTAAAGATTTAAACAGTAACTGTTTGAAGAACTAGGTTTCTTCTGTTTGTTCTTCACAATGACCATAACCCGTGGCATCACCCAACTCTGTTTACAGGAGAAACGTGACCTTTATTTACTTCTTTTCGGAATGATTGCACGAAGAGTGATAGAACACTCAAAGACATGCACACTGCCAACTCTTGTGATCTTTAACGATGGTGTCTTGTAATAGCCATTATCAATTACATCAAATTTTGATAATAGAGATGAGTAATTATTAAAGACAGCTAATAATTGGCGGAGATTTAACAAAAAGCTATGGTGTTGAGTTAATATATCACAAAGTAAATTCTCAGTGCTCCATTTTGTTTTTTGTTACATGAACATAATGAGCGTGCCTGCATGCATGCGTGAAATCAAAAAGTAACCCTGAGTGGTTTTGATGTTATTGTCACATAGAAAAGAGTCCCACGCTCTGTATGACACTCTGCGTGAACCCAGGGCTACACACACACACACACACACACACACACACACACACACACACACACACACACACACACACACACACACACTGATGCCCTCTTTCATGCACAGTAATGTGCACACACAAGCTCAGACACTTAGTGCCAGCAGCACATTGAGCTTCAATGGCTAACAGAGTGTTTTGAAGTGTGTTTTTTTGTATTCATGGTAACTCCTGTTGACAATAACAAAAGGCTACAGAACTTTGACACACGTGATTGATTAGCTGGGCAGATTCCCACAGGTCAAAACCACTGCTGTAAAAAGGGATTTAGTGTCTTTAAATGTGTTGATTTTATCTTTAGAATTATATTTGCTCGACCGCATGAATGTGTTTTGTATTAACAGCATTGTTAACTCTCCAAACAAGATTAGGAATTTCTGTACAAATGCCACAGCAAACATGCTATCACTTGTGTACAAGGTGCATGTGGACTTTAGGCTGTCAGTGTGAAACTGCAGTTACAATATCGTTGCTGTTTAATGAAAGACTGCGTCAAAAAGGAAGTCTGTTTTATTATTTTTTTATTTCGTGTACATTTCCTAATTGGTCCCCTTTGAAGTTCCAAAGGGATATTGCTATTGCTAGCCTGCAGTTACACCATATACATTTTATTGTGTTAGAGGTTCATTAACAATACGCACTATAGCTTTAATAAGCTGAGGCAACTGAATTAGAATTCTTTTATTTTATGTAATTGCCTGTTAGTGTGGCCTACAGGCTACTGTGAACATTTTTGATACTGCTGCTTGTAATTACTACCTGACATGTGGCATCCAATAAAGCTAGCTAATAAAATAAAAAGTATAGCTAGTTAGCTGAGGTACTAGCTGAATCTAGCAAGTGAAATGCACAACCAAGCTTTTTTGCAACAACTACAATGGACAGATACCTTTTTGTATATCCATATTGAGCGGAGGTTCGATTTCTAACAAGAAAGAGGGAGAAACACAAAGACAGAAAGAAGGACAGACTGAAAGGGACAGGATTAACCTTGTACCAAAGGGGGGGGACCTGAAGAAGGGATATTATGGAGGTCAAATACTCAATAAAGAGGGAATAATGAGTCTAATTTAATTGCTGGTTTAATGTGTCTCATGCTATGTTCAGAGGTGAATTAAGTAGATAGTATAGGCTATATTTAAAGCTTTTATCTGTGATTGCTATAGTGTCCCATCAATGTAACAGTCATAGGATGACAGATTTTTCATGGTGGATCGTGTTGGTTAGCCTGAACTGTACTCGAGCACCAGCATCCAGTGTTGCTCCACACCAATCATTAAATGGAGCTTTAATGACTAAAATAACCAAATACTGAACATAAGAAGAAGACTGAACTTGGTACCAGGGTCTTGTTGTTGATGATCATGTTATCCCAGTGGGCAAACACATTAGCAGAAACATTAACACTCAAACACTCATCATAACCCAATGTAGCAAACCACGTCACGTCTCACATTTTATGAAATTCTCTCAGACGTCTGTGGTCTTGGTAAGAGAATTTAGAAGAAAATGCAGTATTTCCTATAAATGAGGCCATAGCGTCTCTCTGGGTCGTACTAACTTCTCACTCACACCCTCTGTTGCAGAGACGTGCAACGTGAGAAGCTGTGTGAGTCTCATACAGCTTTCCAAATAAACATGTTTTTTACATAAATCTTCTTTGTTTATTTTCCAGCCCTTCTCTGTAGCCTCTCATTCACAGAGGGAGTCGTGGATATGTTGGTAAAGAGAAGTCAGAATTACCATTAAAGGCATAAAAAGCTGTGAAAGAAAGCAGACTCATTATAGACAAACTGAAGATTTGTTCGTTCAAATCCATACCCCAGTTTCAAGGGCATGAACACAAAATGAAATGTCAGCAGTTGATAACTTCTGACCTGGGTATGTATCACGTGTTGAAATCAAACCTTGCATGTGTCTGAAGGTTCCAGTTATGACTGTGACATATCCTTCATGTAGTGTTTAAGACAATTTTTTTCCTTCGTGGATCCCTTAATTCATTGTCCCCCCCTCCCTCCATCACCATTGTAATGCACATGATGATTCCTATAATCTTAATCCTCTCTGCCCTTTATGTAATTCTCCCTCTCCCTCTGTCTCTCTTGTGCATATTATGGCATTCCCTCCCCACCTCTCATCTTTCCCATTGTCCCTTTTCCCCTCCTCCATCACATATCTTATCCTCTTTCTCTATTTCTGTACCACCATCTTCCTTCTCGTTCTCTTTTCAGTTTTTTTTCATCTTCTCTTTGTATCTCTCTGTCTCTCTTTCAACAGTGCTTTTTGTGTTTTCTATAATCCTCTTTCTGGGATGGTTTTAATCTCCACTTTTAAGAGGCAAGTGGCTGTAGGCCTTTCGATGGCCCTCGGATAACTCTTTCTTCACGTGCATGAAAGACGGTCGGCTTGTGTGTCTGAGTGTAAAATTCTGCCGAAAGAGATGCTCGGGTCGTATTACTCCTGTAGCACCATGTCACAGTTGGCTTGAAATAATAAATCTAAAATACAGCCTGTCAATTGACTTGTCAGTGTCAATGTCAGGGCCACATCTCTCGCCCTCATCCTTTTTATTTATTTATTTTTGCTCTTTCCATGTGCTGCACACCTCCACTTCATCCTTTAGCTTCGTTTTTCTTTTCTTTTACTGGACCGTGGACTTTTCTTTTATCCCATTCTCTCTCCTTAAGGTCAACGCCAAGAAATACAGTATATATACGGATGACATCCAGAGTTTTACAGTTACAATTAACTGCAGACAGACATATAGATAGGCTCTAAATCTAAATGAGATGATAATTTGCTTATAAAAAAAGTAAATCCTACCCTTGATAAAGTCAGCAAATGCATCTTTCAATTTTGTTTTTTGAGATTGTCAAAAACAGTTGAAGTAAACAGAATTACTCAACACACTAACATGATGGTGTATTTAAGCAAGAAATAAATAAAAGAGTGTTGCTTACTGGTTCAAGTAAAGTTGTGATCCTGTTAACCTGTGTGGTGCTGTAGTGGGTGTTTTTGTTCATTTAATCTGTAGCTCCTGTCTCCCAATGAATCTAGTCGTAGATTGTGAAGATTGTGAAGAACATCGACAACTTCTCAGTTCCTCCCCCCCTTTCTGCTAAAGCCTAAACAGTCTTCTAAGCCCCTCCCCCTACAGGGGAGAATGAATGCATGTGCATGAGCAGTGACTGACACACAGTTAGACCCCCCGGCCCTGATTGGTAAATCTGAACAGGGAGCGGTGGATTTTTGCAAATCGCACTACAGGCTGTAGGTGGAGCCAGAGGAGCCGGATTTTTCTTTAATTACCTGGATCATGTAGTTCTACTGGAACATAGGGTCAGTTTCAGCAAATATGACAGAAAATTATTTTTATAAGTGTTACCTACTGCATCTTTAAAGGAGAATGAATTTCATCCAGAAAGTATAAAGAATAAAGACATGCTTTCTTGAATGTTTCTCGGTAATGTCAAAGAAATGTATAGAGCTGTCCAGCCCTTTATATTATACAGAAACAGACACACTTGTTGGCAGAATCAAGAATTGTGACAGTATCAAAATGGTCAGACAGCTGTATTAGACAACCTCTCTTTCTCTCTCTTTGCGTGTCTCTGTTTCTGTCTATCTAATTATCTGTGATAATGAGAGATGATATAAATCAGCACAAAGAGTACATTTGCTCTTAAGTGTAAAAATTTAAGAAATAGCACATTTCTCACAAAAAATACATTTACTCTCTTAATTCTGATTGGATGTCACTGATAACTATTTGATAAGACATAGAAAGTATTTAGCCATCCACACATTGAACTAATTGGTGATCTGCTGCCTTGGCTCTAAGTGAGGTTTTAATTACACCATGATTCAAGTCCACGAAACACTACCTTTCCGAATTATTGCTTTATTTGCAATAACAGGCTCCCAAAAAAGCATATTACCTGAAATGGTCACAACACTTGTAATGCCATTTTCCTAATTTATGCATTACATGTTGTGTCTCAAAGCAACTTCAATGGTGAGAGCTGAAATTATTTCTTATCAGCCTCTAATTTCAACTGGTTGTGTGAAGAAAACAACCAGCAAGTGCCTGTTAAGTAAGGGATCATGTAGAGCGAGGCGGTTGTTATTGGGAATACAACGCCGACAGGGTGATCAGCCTGAAGGTTTTTTTAATCCCGCTTATTACATGGCTACTTACCAAATAAATAAATAATTTGACACAAAATATTGATTTTAAAAGGAGTTTATTGATTTAAATACGATTGTATTGCTAAAGAAAATAGTCTGTTCCATCTCTACGGTTGGAATCCTGTGTCCATAGCAACGTAAACTCTGTAGCTGTTTAATGCAACCCTTTGTATATTACTCAACATCACAGTATCTCCCCCTCCTGCAGCGAATACATTTCTGGCAAAAGCCACCGGTCCCGGCACGCATTTTATCCCCCCTTACAGGCCATAGTAGTAGCCGTATATTTTATGAGTCGGGCTGTATAGAATGCTGCCGTGCTATCGCTATAGGTGGACAAATTACCCAGCTGCTGTTTTAATCACTGCAGGAATTGACACAACATTAGCTGAAGCGTTGTAGTGAGCTAGCAGGCTATCGGCTGCTCTAATTCACATTAAACTGAGCATTTCCGTTGACGGTGAATGGGACTTCTTTGGGAATATTTATGTTGACGTTTATGTCCTCATTCATCTTGTTTCCTTTTTGCACAGCCGCTGCAGTTGACACACCTGTAACATTAAACATGTTGCAATGTAAGCTAACTAATTAGTGTTGTTGTCCCTACAGGTGACATTACTGCGTAGCGATCTTAGACCGTATATAAAGATGTAGCGATGGCGCTCACCAGACCTGCTGTCATTGCTTGAATTGGAGGACAAAAGTTGATCCATGTTTCCCCAGTTTTTGCCACAGCTGATACATTTTCCGGACTTTCAGCGGATTGATATAGCTGTCCTCCAGAGTGAACAGAACTGCGTCCATGGCAACGCTCTGCTGTGCATGGCAATAGTGTGTTATCCTTAGCAATGGTCTGTTATCAAGAAATAACAGACCGCAGAATGCCTTAGAATTCAACCAAGCCATGTAATAAATTGTGTTAGTTGTCAGTTGAAGACAGACACTGTTAACATACAGTTTGGGGCGTTATGACTACTGTCTATTACATGCTAATTGATCAACTGTATCATCATAATTAATAATAATATTAATAATAATTTTCATAAAAGTAGAAGGTGTTATTTGACAAGGCTGACCCCTAACTCCTCCTTTTCTGGACCTCATTATTCTCTGTCTACACACACACACACACACACACACACACACACACCAGAGTCCAAGCTGGGTTTCTGGACTTCATTAGTTTTCCAATTAGCTGCTGTCATCTGTCGACCTTGGTTACTTGGGGCAACCATGACACCACAGCTAATTCTCTGCATTGATTTGTCTCACTGTGAACAGATGGACTTCCTGTTTTCTTTCCAGGTGATAGTCAAAATTATTCTTTACTGTAAACGTTCATGAACGTTTTCTTTTTCTCCTAAAGTTAGAAAACATGACATTAAAAGAAATATAAGACCAACAACATTTTAAGATGTAATGAATAATATATTAATCTTAAATAATAATGTCTTCCGTAGCAGGGTGGTTTATGACTTAATGGTTTAAACCTACAAACGTAATTGAGCACTCCATCTTTGTAGTATGAATAAGTGGTTGAGGGTTTTACTCATCTTCTGACTGCTGATATTCTTACCACAGTTGTTACTGAAGTTTTTTTGTAAAAGCATTTTGCTCCCCAGTTCTTTACTGACCAATGATCATGTGTAGTTAAAACTTAAAATGCAAAGTGCTAAAATACAACACCAGTGTGGCATCCAGTACATAACAAGTTAAGATGTTATTCCACTGTAAGTTCAGGAGGGTAAACCTGAGATAATCAAGACGTTGATGTTAGCCTCAGCCAGGGCTTCTAGGACTTTCAATCAACACAGTTGAATGCAGTTTATGAGGTGGTTTATAATAAACATAACAACATAGTTGTCAAGGGTTTATTCACACACCTAAGTGAATGTGAAAAGTCTTGTGGTTTAATGATAACTGGGTGGGAAAAACTGTTGTTTACTGCCATCAGGTTTAAAACTGGATTTTGAGGCGTGGCAAACAGTCACAGACAAGCTCATCCAAACCCACATATAAACATGTCAGCCATGAAACTGCTATTAACTTGTGCTGTCAAACGATTAAAATATTTAATGTAGTTGCGGTCTCATTGCGGTAAACCATAATCGCATTAATGTCATAGTTAACTCGTAATTAATCCCAATTAATCGCACATTTTTCTCTATTCTAAATGTTCCTTGATTTCTTTTTGTCCCATTATTTTTTCTCATTTTAATGCGCTTATCAACATGACTTTTAAAACAATGCCTGAACCGAAAAAAGAAAAAAGAAAAAGAATATATATATATATATATATATATATATATATATATATATATATATATATATATATATATATATACTTACCTAAAGGATTATTAGAAACACCTGTAAGAATTTTCGTTAATGCAATTATCTAACAAACCAATCACACGGCAGCTGCTTCAATGCATTTAGGGGTGTCGTCCAGGTATAGACAATCCCCTGAACTCCAAACTGAATGTCAGAATGGGTACGAAAGGTGATCTAAGCAACTTTGAGCGTGGCATGGTTGTTGTCGTGCTTTCGGGCGGTCATTGAGTCTCCGTCTTAAACTCTGCCATTTTGACCAGCTTTTTGTAACATTAAATTAAAATGGACTATGGATCATTTCTATTACCACCGGGTCTCAGACCCCCCCCCCCCCCCCCCCCCCAAAAAAAAAAAATTACAAACTTTTCGGATCTACACGATTCACGTGGATGACATTTTCCCATTTAAAACGGCGATTTTCGCCGAAAAGCGACATTTTGCAGGTATGTAATACTCTTTGGCCGGCTTGCAAGCCCAAACAAGTGTGTCTGTTGTTTTGTTTCCAATCTAGCTAGATCTGGGGTGGTGTTGTAGTTTTACTGGAACGTTACTAGTTGTTGCAACAGCATGTGAAAAAAACTACAAAGTTTGCTAGGCCAAAAAGAACGTTAATCTCGCGCTAAACAAATTGACGGCGTTAAAATGGGTTTGCATTAACGCCGTTAATAACGCGTTTAACTGACAGCACTACTATAAACATAAATAATCTATACAAACAAGTCATTTATCAGCTGTATATTTTATAAGTCACTGTGTTGCGATATCAGTGTTATAATTTGTTGTATACCGGTTTTGTAAAGAACATAACTTCATGTAATCATTTAGTTTTTTGCTCAGATTAGGTTCTTAGTTAATATTGGTGTCATTTGACTGTTGAGCTCTCATTGCGGTAAACCATAATGTATGTTATAATGTCCCTCCCACCGCCTGCTTAATGTATATGTAATGAATCACAATTCACAGAATGTAAACTATGATAATACAGAAGGAGTCCCTTTGTATTGAGTCTGAATAATCCATTTCACACACATGCACACAGTCACAAAGTCATACACGAACAAGTGTGAATCCACTTGCATATATCAGGACACAAACACAGATATACACAGGGAAATGTGTCAGAACTCTTACTTTTTTACTTTACAAATGCTAAATACCAAAAGCTAAAAAAAAAGTCTAAAATGGATTTGTGAGTGTAAGTGAGAGTAGTTTTGCCGGTAATCTGGACCATTCCTAAAAAAATTGTGGATACACAAATAAAGCTCTTTATGTCCTGCGGTTTTAAATATGAATTGTATTAGCATTATATTGACTTAAAGCTATGTTTGAGGTTTGTAGGTATTGGACTTTATGAAGGCCTTCTTCCGAAGTCTGTGCAATATTTCTTCCCCATTGATAGATATGACCGTATTGGTCCGAATATAAGACGACCTTGATTATAAGACGAATAATTGTATCTGAAAATAATACTAATAAAAACACATTGAATAAAACAAGGTAGGCTGTTGTTTTTAACATCTTTTAAATAAAATAATATTTTCAATATCTTTTTAGATGAAAGTGTCACATTTAAATTAACAGTAAATATTTCCAAGGCCTTCAGCTAAATGACTGCTCTGGTAATGAGCATCCCATCATTTTTGTTTTTCAGTCACGTAATCACACTCCTGTCAATCCCTTGGAAGAGGCCGCTTTGAGGACCACAGTAAGATTTTCTCTGGCTGTTTGCATTTTTAGACTGTGTATGATCTCCATTGTACTTCCGTTCTAACTTCTGACTTCCAGGCTTTTTGTAGCTGGATATATCATTTTTAAATATGAATGTGGATAACGTTAGTGATAGTGAAATGCTTGCTACAGTTGCACTTCTAGTGATGAATTCACTGCTCTGATTCAAGGCTTTGTTCTAACGCCGCTGGCTCTCTCTCTTCAGTGTCTCTCTATCTGGCTTGACCATATAACATTACCGTGGGTGGTCGTTGAGGCTCTGTCTTAAACCCTGCCATTTTGTAACATTAAATTAAAATGGACTATGGATCATTTCATTTCTATAGTTTATAGCTGACTTTACCAGCTGACTTCTCTATTGGCTGCTGAAACATGTGACGTCCCTTACGTTCTAAAACTAGCTTCAGTGACTTGAACAGCTGAGTCGGAGCGCAACCATCAGTTGGCTTGAGTCCAGCTGAGACTTTGTTCGAGACAATCGCTGTGTCTCTCCATGTTTCAGGCTCTGGCACTAGCTAGCTGTGAGGGACAGTGACTCGCTTCAGTTAGGAGGGCAACACACGTTTTACTCATTTCGTGGTGTTGGTGACATTTGTTGTTGTGGGTGTATTAAAGGTGCTCTAAGCGATGTTGGGTGATGTCACTTCTTGTTGAAGTATTACAAAACAAAGGAAGTCTAGCTCGTCCCTCCATCCTTCTCATCCCATCCCCTCCCCCTCCCTTTCGCGCACTAACCCCACAGCCCCCACCCCCAAACCCTTCTTGTTGGTTATTGGCTGGAACACTGTTATGTTTAGTGGTGCAACGTTGATTTTGTTGCTGTTTGTGGACTGTCTACAGAGACCGCGTTTTTTTACAGTGTGTTGAGTGGACAGGCAGCTAGCGGATAGTGAGGAGATGTTTGCTGTGTGTGACAAAAAATGTTGTAGCCTAAAAAACGTGTGACATCACTTAGAGCACCTTTAACATAAAAAGCCTAGACCATAGATATAAGACGAACCTACTTTTTCAGACATATTTCCAGGAAAAAAAATGTCTTTATTCGGACCAATATGTGTATTTCTGTATTGATTTACACTCTGTTTTTTGTGATGTGTTGTATTTGTGGAGTTTGTATTTAGAGTAGGCTACAAGTCAAGTTTTGGTCATTTGACCTTTGACAAAAAAGGAATTCTAGAGCTTATGACTTAAAATAGGGCACAATGGTGCTTTGTCATGCACGCATGGGTAGTGCACTTCCCACTTGCATTAGATCCTGCATTAGATTAGATCTGCAAGTGTGCAGAGCCTTTTTTTTCTCCATATTTTAATAGTTTTAAAATGTCAAATTGTTATTCCTCATTTGCATTATATCAGTTACACAATAATTGGAGGGAATTTGGAGAGGAGACAATCTGAGGAGCGATAGCAGAAGTTAACAGCATAAAGTGAAATTACTCTCTCTCTCTCTCTCTCTCCTCCCCTTTGGCTTAGTTTTTTTTCGCTGTTCCCTCGCTGTTTTGCTTGTCTTCTTCTTGTCTGTCCTCTCGTTTTGCCGTTAGCTCTGTCTTTAATCACAGAAGCATGTGCGTGTATCACGTTACTGTTTCTCTATCAGCACAAAACAGACCTAATTACGGTGCTGCAGCCCAAACGAGCCATTGTGTGTGTCCGTGTGTTCCCATGTGCGTGGATCTGAATCGTGTAACCAGAGTACATTATTTTTAATGTATGCCAGTGGCTCCCAAAGCACAGAACCACTGTGTGTGTGTGTGTGTGTGTGTGTGTGTGTGTGTGTGTGTGTGTGTGTGTGTGTGTGTGTGTGTGTGTGTGTGTGTGTGTGTGTGTGTGTGTGTGTGTGTGTGTGTGTGTGTGTGTGTGTGTGTGTTGGCTGTAATCCTAGTGGAAAGGTTGGATAAAAGTTATGACCTTCTCACCAGACTAGGATTAAGGCTGAATCCCATTTCACTGTCGTATAAAAAATGTATAAAACTAAGACACCCAAAACCACAAACAAACAAAAAAACTACAGCTATTCTGAAATTCCAGACCACAGTCTGATGCCTGTTGGCCAGTAACCTTTCCCTCCAACCCCATTTCTTTCATTAGTGTTGTGTATCATAACCAACAACAAGGTACAGTGCCAATACAATAATGAAGGCCCATAACTTGAACGCAGAAACTTCTGCTCGTTTTCAGCCCGAAAGTGGATCAGCTGCCGGGTTTCCCCAGGCGTCCCTGTGTAATACAGGACAGTAAATGTAAAGCATGTATCGATGTCTCCAAAGCAAGTAGTGTTATACACTGATATCAAACGAAATTCGCTGCTAATGGAGTTTAGTTAAAACCGTAGATATGCATGGAGTCTATTCAAAGCAGAGAAATGCGGGACTGTTGTGCAAATCAGCAATGTAATGTTAGCGTTAGTATTAGCGTAGCAAACTAGCGATTTTCAAAAACGTTTCAATTAAGAACATGGTTGAAAATATATATGTACAGGGCTGTGTAGAGCACAAAACAATTTTTTATAATTTTTAAATCAATTCTTTAAGCCGAAAATACTTACATTTATGGGACTCTCTGGTTGATCTGGCCACCATTGTTTCCGGTTGTGCAGTGTATTCTGGGTACCCCTCGGTTTCAAGTAAGCTCGGGACTTTGCTTGGTTTTAAGAAGTATCTACCCCTTCCCCTTAGCCCTACCCCTCGATCAAAATGAGAATTGGGACAGCCCTTACTCTCACGTGAACGCGCAAAACTAAGGGGAAGGGGTAAGACAGAGAAATGAGATTCAGCCTAAATGAAGCTCAGCGTACATTCTTTCAGGAAGACTTCTAAACTTCATCCACCTCTCTCTTCCTAAAACTGATCAGCTGTTTCGAGGCCTTCACTTTTCAGTTAAACAAATCAGAATTGGCCATGAATTCCACAAGCCAATCACAGAATGGCATCCCTGCTTTATTCTGTTCTTCTCTCTGCTGCTGTCAGTTGTCATTTCAGGCAAAGCGTGGAACCCTCCTCCTCCTCTTCCACCTCCAGTCATCGTCACCCACGGCACCCTGGGTCCTCCTCCGGTAGGCCGCTCCCGTCGGCTCCTTCGGTCCAGTCTTCAGGCTCCTTCACCACCACCACCAGTGGCTAGACTCCATCAGGGGGATATGCCTTACTCATGGCTTCTCTACCCCTTATAAAATTATTTTTATAACGATGGAGTCTAATCTCCAAAGCCTCGTTCATTTCATATTATGCACAATAAAACTGCCCATGTACAAATAAACCTATATGCGGATGCGGATGCGGATTCCGTCCTGGTCGTGGAACAACGGACCAGCTCTTTACTCTCGCAAGGATCATGGAGGGAGCCTGGGAGTATGCCCAAGCGGTCTACATGTGTTTTGTGGATCTGGAAAAGGTGTATGACATTTTTAGAAAATGTAATCTTTAAGGATTTGAAGAGCAACAACAGTTCCAGGAAAACTCTGTATTTCTTTCCCCTCCAAATGGTTTTCTTTGACATCACACAGAGGTTAGTCTTGTAACATTCACTCAGCAGGGGAGAGGGTTTAATCTCACATCAAACAACCACCTTTGAAGTTAGATGAGGAATTACATAACTACTGCTCTGGCTGTTATAAGGGGCCATCCACACAGAAACGCTTTTTGGTGCAAACGCACATTTTGCATCGTTTTGGCTGATCGTCCAAACGAATCCTGTAAACGCACTGCCTGAAGACGCACTTTTTTAAAACCTGTCCCAGGCTGATAAAATTTGAAAACGCCGTCCTTGCGAATCGTTTGGAAGGCGAAGCCGCATACTTGCGTATCGATGATGTCATCGCCACACCCTGCGACCTCTAGCCTTTGACCTCTTATCCCGCAACGAAGTCTCATAACAACAACAATGGCGGACTACATGCTGGTCCACACAAACAATTCTGGGTTCCTTGCACTAGCCATTGTTGTCGTCTTCTTCTTGTTTGGTTTCTTCTTCTTCTGTCTGTTTGTATACAGCGCGCAAGCTTTATGCGCAAGCTCCGCCTCTTCTTCTCCGTTTCTGGTGAATTTATGTGGCAGAAACAGCGCCACCTATAGGCCTGGAATATGAAGTAGCGTGTTGAGTCATTTACAAATGGATCCGTTTGGACGCATATATTCTTGAAACGATGCCAGGGAAGACGGGGGGAAAAAAGATTGTTTTGGTACGTGTAGACGTGGCCTAAGTATTTTTATTCCATTAGCAGTCAGGTTGTTGTCACTATCTGGGGGGGGGGGGTTGTGGCCAACTGATGACACAAATCCCCAAGTTTATGTGCACTGCACTTTTAGACAGTATTACTACGTTTATCTTTTGTCTCGTGTTTGTATTTATATCGTCAAAGAGTGTCACCAAATCCAGCTGGATTTGTAGATGCAAATGAGGAAGCTGGGAAAACTAAGACATGTAAAGTGTTACTGAGCTCCTGTTTTGGCCTCTGTCTGTCTACTGCAGGTTGTGTGCATTCACTTTGGGAAAAGGTCAGGCTTGCATTTCTTGCCCAGCGGAGGAAAAAGAAAGAGGAGAAGGTTTTTATAACTACAGGACTACCTTTGAAGTTGGCTGATGGATTACAGAGCTGCTGTCAAGGCTCCACTGAAAGCTTTCCATTCATTTCACACTCCTAAGCAGACGAATCTACCCTCAGCCTCATTTGCAATATTTTTTCTAGATTAGTTTGCATGTGTAGTCTATTTACATGTTCCCTGTAGACGTTCTGTCTGTTGGACACTTTGATCACACAGTGTGGCTCCAAGAGAAAAAGGAAAATAAAAAGACTGAAATTCAAACTGAGTATTCCTGTAATTTTCAACAAATACATAGTTTGAACATGCCACTGCCTTCATTAAAGAATGACGAATTTCAGATCTTCTGTCTGACTCCAAACCTCTCCTCCCTCTTCCTCATGCTTATCAGAGCTGCTTTCATGTATTTCACAACAGTTTGGGGTTATTTTCCAGAAGCTGGGACAGCTTGAAGGCTGTTAACTCTTATTTACCAGGAGAAATAGCTCATGACTGATTACTAGTATGATGATTGAGTAGGCTTTAGGCAAAGTCCTCCTAGATTGAAAAATATTTATGTATAATCTAACAGGAATGTGATTCTCTTATCTGGAAAAAAGAGAAGTTAAGTTTGAACTGCAGCTTCCTTTCATCATACAGTGCATTACTAGCTGTCACTATTTGACACATTTTTCAATGCTACTCAGTACTTATTAATAGAAAAATCTTTTAAGATCTCGTAATGACAGCGGAGCCAGTCCCGATCGCTGATGAAAACCATGAGAAGTGGTTGAAAGGTCAAAAAAAAGGGGCTCATTTTGTCACACATGCCAATCTCAAGGAACTATAGGGCTTGAATCATATATTTAAAATGATACAAGCACAATATTAAAATATCCAGTTTGTGCAAAACAGTCTTTAGAGGAAAAAGGATTACTACTTAGTCACTACTTAAGCTCAGGTCCATAATGGCAGACTTTAAACTGAATAAACTACACCGACAGTTATTTGGCAACAAAGATTTGAATAAAAAATACAGTATTTGTTCACCCTTGCCCTTACTGGAATTTGTATTCTCACTTGTTTATGTGTGTTTGTAGTATGTGTGTAACATGTCTTTATGGCTAACCTGTTTTCTAAAATCAATCTAACTTGATTAGTGATGGTTTGCTTGCACAATATATTGCATAACTACAGTTTCTCCATCTCTCCTCTGTCTTTGTTTTCACTCTTACTCATTTTCCCTGCATCTGTGTCTGTATCTGTTTCTGGCTATTCATTTTCTTAGTGTCTCAGTCACTTTATCAGTTTTACTCAGTCCAGTAAGTGTAGCTAAAGCAGTATACATCAGTTTAATCAGCCACAATGTTTTCACATATAAACCACACTGAAATGATGAATCACTTATTTGTCAACTAAAATATATCCAATATAGTAAGTCATCATCATTTTACAGTGTCTGTCTGTCTGTTATAAATGCATTCTGTACAGTACCTACAAATACACAATCTTGTAAATGATAAAAATGTATTTTTGAAAGAGGGCAAGCTTGTGTTTTCCAAACAGCAGACATATCTTTTTTTTCCTCTTACCATCAGGCAGTTAAAGTTTCAGCTGGTAGAAAATCACATTCTCAAATTATTGTTTTTAAATCAAAACAAGACACCGAGCACAGGACATTCCCAACGATTATTAGCACCCATGAAGACACCACATGTTTCCCACAGTTTACTACCAGATGATATGGAGTTTTATAACTGGAACAAGCTGTCCGGGCATCTTTGTCAGGCATTTAAAACTCAACTTTATAGACTTGCTTTGTGTAATTACTTCTTAATTGCCTTAACCTCCCTTTTTGTGTTTTACTTTTTTTGCTTCTTTTATAGTTAGTATTCATTTTCTGGCTATTTAATAATTATGTTGAACAAATATAAGGGGAAGTGAGTCATTCAAGATTAGAGTATTGCAGGGTAACAAATCAGGAATTCTAAGTAATGACAACAAATCTGTCAGTGCATCCCACATGATACAAGCCTTCCGTGATCGCGCTTCACCCACACCCCTCATCCACGCATTTGCTAGTAACCAAGGAGGACACGGAGGATTAAAAAAACATTATGGACTCACGAAAGTCACTGGACGACACCAATTTCTAAACACAGCCATACTGAGAAATGCAGAGAGAGTTTTGTAGAGCTGATGTGCTGAAGAGCTTTGTAACAATTAATTTGGCAATGGCTTGAATGTAATGGACCTTCATTATTATAAAGGTTTAAAGCTTTCATTTTGATTTAAAGATTTTCATGTTTCACTGTAAATGCATATCGGTTCCAAATCTTGGTTATCGGTTTCATTAAGTACTAATATTAAGTATCAGTATCGGCCTTGAAAAAACAGTATCGGTCGATCCTTACTTTTAACTATATTTTGTACATAATAACTATACATCACAGTACTTGACTAGCTGAGCGAGAGGGTAGACTCCTTACTTGAAAGGGAAATGCTCCATAGGAGCCGCTAAGAAACTAATCTGAACCTTGGCCTGATGTGGCCCTAATATAGATCTAACAATAGCTACACAGAGCCCGTAAGAAAATAATGTCCAGATGCTTTGAATCAGAACAGTCTGAAGTTAGTATGTTCAAAGACTTTCTGTTGCTACTTGGAAAACCAGAATGTGTCTTCGGTTCAGATATTACCTTCATCTAATCTAAAAGGGCATGAAGGCAATGCATCAATGCTTTCATGATTCACCCAAACTCAACATGACGGGCTAAGATAGTAATGTAATTGATTCTCTGTTTTCTCTTTGAATTAGTTCACTCTCTCAACATATTGGTGTATCCAAATACTCCCCACAGTAAAGGTAGATTTGTCCACATGGCAGACATCAAACATGCAGCCTCTTGCCTTTTGTCTTTGGGTGAAGAAAACTCTTGCTTCTGTGTTTTTGGATGCTACCACATGGAGTTACCAAAGTCAGAAAGTGTTTGTACATCCATCGATCACTTTACTCCTGCTTTTAATTTGTGTATTGTGAGCACAACACCTGATAATATTCTGACTTCATTAATCCAACTGTGACTGGAGAAGTCAACAGGTCCCTCTCTCCCCATTTTTCTCCCCAGTTTCTATGGTTAATGCCAGAAGATTAATCTCAAAACGTCTGAATATTTTACACCTGGAACATATCAAAGTAAATAATTGTAATGTCATGAACAAATAATTCACATCAAAAAGAACAAAAGTACCATTGTCGCCACAATTAACTTTGTTGATGGTTCTAGGATTAGTGTTGGGTATTGAACTTCAATATTATAATATTAAAGTTATCATATTTTTGGTACAAAATTAAATTTGTCCGTAGCAGAGTATCAAAACTTTAATTTATCACAAGTTGGAATTGATTACCTTGATCTCAGGCTCCTCTTGTCCATGTGGGGAAATGTAATTGATAAATGATCATTCCTGCTTCAAATCATTATTTAGCAATTCTAGACAGAATTGTATTTAGTCATAGTTCTTGTATGTCTAATTTGTAAATTAATAAAGGATTTATTCCTCAAAGTATTGAAAAAAAGAATACTTACGGAATCAGTACTGCCATTCGGTTACTGTATTTGAAATTATTTTTTGAATTATTAGAAAAGTTTTAATGATATCCATCCCTATGTTTAATGCACTAATAGACAAACACCTGGTACCACTACCTGCAGGCAAGAAAAACAAATAAAGACAGGAAATGGCACAAAATAAGAACAAAATAAAGATACCAAATCCCAGATGATGAAATGTATGCCACAGTATCATGAGCCAGCTTTTGGTGAGCACTTTGGCGATCCTTATCCACATGCATTCATGTCAAGATGTCCTTACATTACATTTTAATGCAGGAGAGGAGAGATATTAGTACATAGAGACAAAACTGGGGTTAAAAGAGTAACCTAAAAGCGAAGAATGTCTTAACAGGATAAGAGAGGACAGAAAAATGATAGCAGTATAAAGCAGTTTAGGAATATTGTGGTGATGGAGGCGGGATGCGGGGTACAGGAAAGTACAGGCTGAGCAGTGTGCACGTGCGACTGCGTGGGGTGCGCTTAGAGATGATGAACATGCTTGCAGGCAATAATCTATAAGCTGTGTGTGCAGGCATGGAAGTGGACTGCATGAGCACGTGAGCCTGATGATCATGCATGCAAAGGCGAGTTCTCCAGAAGCTGAAGAATGTGGATGCACGTGAGGTGGACTTTGTGTGTGCGTGTGCGTGTGTGTTTGTGTGTGTGTGTAAAGAAAAAAGTAGAAGTGAGGAAAAGATGGAAAAAGGGAGGAAATGAGAGTCATGCTCTACTTACTGCTGGAAGGAAATGGGAAAGAGTAAGGCTTGCCATGCTATAAAGATTGATGTGTAATGTACTGTATGCATATGCATATATGTACCGGAAATACTCCTTCACTTTTTCTACTTTATTGTGTTATAGATTTGATTAAAATGTACTTTGTTGGCCATCAATCTACACACAACAAGCCATAAGGACAAAGCGAAAAGAAATGTTTGCTAATTTATTAAAGGCCTTGCAGAACCACGGTACACACTCGGGTTTAATTCCAAACACTATTTCTTGTTTCTTGAGAAATATAATGACAGGAACAAAGGAATATTTACGTTCTAGGCGTAAACCAAGTAGTCTGATACGTACAAAATTACGTAAGTCTTCTAGAGTCGTTGGATAAATTCAACATAACAAAGTTTGTGCCTCAGAAATCCTGAAAAATGTTGATAAAAACCTGTACAGCTTAGCAACAACAAAACATTTGGCAACAATCCCTAAGGGAAGATATTTAGTGCTGTAACGTTCATACCAAGTGATAGTAAATGAAAAGGTGGGTAAAGTATAAGCTCCAGACAGTAATTTGTGTATGCTTCAGAGACATGTCCTCTTGCGTAAGACTCCTTGGTCCTTTCAGGAAAACCCCCTTTGAAAAATACTATATTTTTCCAAACAAATATTTTTTGTTTGGAATTTTTTACAAATAACCCCAAGCACGCAAACACATGCATGCATGTTAAGTTGCTGGAGCAACGCTGCAGTTCAGTCATCCTCATGGACTGACTACAATGTAAACTTTACACCACTCGCACTGCACACAGATGGACACACACACATAGGTATAGAAAGCAAAGCTAATAAATTGAAAACGTACTTTACCTCAGTACAGGCCGTTATGTAAAGATGAAATGCCTTTTGGTCAAACCTTCAGCAGCTTCTCTACATGACTACAAGCTAAAGAATATAAAGGTAGGGCAACTTTTAGATGTGAAAGCATTCTGGTTGCACTACACCAACAGTTTATTAAACATTAGTCTCATACTGTAATGTTTAAAAGTAATTATTTTTTATGTAAAAATAGTTTTTTTTCTATTTTGTCAAACACTTAGTCCATTGTCCCCTGGTCTTACCTGTGATACTGTGATACTGCCATTTACTTTACTAAAGTTGTTTTAGAGAGGTGCTCAACTGTATGATCATTTTTGGGAGGATATAGCTTGTGTTGCTGTTCAACATATTCTCATGAAGGGGTCAGTATGTTATCGTACGAAAATGAATGGCTGGCTACCAGCTCCATGACGCTGAGGGGCAGTTGCTAGTTGTTTAAAGGTCCAATGTGTGGGAATTTCTCCCGTCTTGCATTGAGATCATATATCGCAATGAACCCTCTCGCGCCACGCAGTTCAAAGTACGTATTACAGCTACGGTAGCCTTCACACTTTTTTCTGATGACCCTGGTCTCTTGCTCTTTTCAATATCCTTATCTTTTTCTGGGCGAAGAAGAAGACTCCTGTTCCTGAAATTTGGATTTGTAATACTTGTGGTCCTTCTTCAAACTTGCCGGGGCCGGGAAGCTACGATACCCATTAGCAGCACCTGTGAGTTTATCATGCGACAGCGAAAACCTGAAAGGCGGAGCAGTATGTCCTATATTCTCCTTACCGGCTAACGTATTTCAAGATGGTGCATGAATATGGAGCGTCTACCCCAGTTCATGCGAATGCAAATGTAAAATTTCAAGCCAATAGGAATACTTGGAATTGATGGTGGTGGTAAATATTCATGAAAAAGGACAAGTTTGTGAACGGGCAACATAGATTTTGATCATGAACAAGTAAAAACATTATACACTGGACCTTTAAAGCCTCTACAGAGCTTAGTGACGCCGGCTACAGACCTCTGTCACAGCGCGGTCGTATCAGCGGCAGTTAGTAGACGTGTTTAGCCACTACAGAGCCCTGCGACGCCGGCTATGGTGCACAGTCGTATCAGCAGTTGTTGGTGGTTCAATTAACCCAAGAATAGGTGACTTTGAGCTGGGCACAGAGCACAGAGCACAGTGAGCTGCCGGTGAGCATTATGCGTTAACAAAAGTTAAGTTTAGGAAAAAGGTTGTGGTTTCGATTGAAACACTCTTAAGGAACATGCATGTCCTGGGTGCAAGTCTTTTGTTTTCCCCGGAAAGCCAACCCTGCTCCCTGGCTTGAAAGCCCTGTACTCCCTCCCTACGCAGCCAGCCGCGTTTTTATACAGCAGCAGTCAATGTGGTGCATACAGCAACAAAAGAAACGTGGAATGCCTACGGATTACAGTGCTTAACTTTTCGTATCATTTTGAACATATGGTTCATGAGAACAGGCTGTGCTGTTGTACCAATAAATTAATGCACAAGCATTCACAAACATACCTGCAATTATTAAAATTGCAACATCCTTCAGATATTTTTCTTAATAGCATGTTGCATTCAGAATATTGTATTCTCCACTCCATGCCATGTCACATCCTGTTAATTCTCCATATGAGTTTTCACTCTCAAATGTTATTACATTTCCAGTAATCTCTACCTGCAAACAACAAAACCCATGTTAATTACTATAATCATCTCTGTAATGGCACATTTCCTCACACACACCCTGACTGCTGGCTGGATATTTTCCATTGCAAAACAAACATTTTAGTTGCCGTTTGCACGGTCGACGTCATGCAAACAGTGAGTGTGTCTGGTTCTCTGTGAGGATCTTCCTGCACTCAGTCTGAGTTTCCATCTTCACTATTGACATTATTATAAATGTATATATTTTTTCAGAATATAAGAATTCTATGTTATTTGATTATGAAGACAAAACACTGAATCGCACTTTAAGTTACCGTTTTTCATCATGTATTTTGAAGCAGTATTTGTTTGCGTGGTGGCTTTTCTTAGTGTGGCTGCTCCGCACATGTCGTTGATTTTATTCTGCTAAATAAGTATTCATTGTCATTTTTCATCTGGGTCACAGATAGCCATAATGAGTTTAAGTATGAAATCCTTCAAATTTGAATCTAAGCTATTGATCTGATGTAACATATTTATGAAAACAAATGGATTTTGAACATGCATTGTAGTTGTAGTTCGTACATTTGTGTGACACTGATCATTTTTAGAGCTAGTAAGATGCACATACTACAGTGAGGCAATTGTCAATATATTGGGTACTATCAATCTCGTTTGGGCACTTTCAGAAGAAACATTCTTCAAGTTAAAAACACAACAAAGGTTGAGGATAGAAGTTGGCATATTGTTGGCAATCGTGAAACAGTGTTGGACAAGTTCAAGGTATAATTATAATTAATTTGTCTCCAGGGGAAAAAAAAAAAGTTGGACTCTGCACTGCAGTACCAATAAATAAACAGCACAGAGGAAAAACACAGGCAATCACAACACGAATGATATAAAACCACCAATCATAAAAAAGATCCAACGTAAGACTAGCAGCATAAAAACATAAAACCAGCAGCTTAATAAACCAAGAGTAGTAAACATAAAACATACAGCATGAGTCACATCAGTCTTACTTCACACCCACACACAAGAAATGCAATGATAGTGATGATAAATGAGAAAAATATCCATAAACAATAGATAAGATAAGATAAACTTCATTGATCCCCAGTGGGGAAATTCAGGTGTTGCACAAGAAAGAAATGAGTACAGAGACGTAGATATGTACAAAATAAAATAAGGATTAATATATATTAAGGTATATACAAATAGTAAAAGAAATTAAAAGCACTATACAAGAGCAATTAAAGGCAAGTTACGAGGTAAGTGACAAGTCATTTTAACTTTGGATGGTATGGTTGAAATCTTCAGAAAACAACTCCTCCCACAACTTTTTAAAAGAGTAGTGGCATCTGTGCCCGACCTTTTCTGTGACTTTCCCGAAACAGACAATCCAACATTCACACCCACTTCATTTGCCAGCTGTGTGGAGGTGAGAAAGTAAGCTGGTTTTTGAAATTTCTCTCTCTTTTTTTCATTCTTGATGAATCTATTTCTTTCACTTTTCATGTGAACAACCGTTTGCAACACTATTAATGTCTTCCAGGAGAGAGTCTCTAAAAAATATGCACTGTCATCTCCGTATTTAAATGATATATTGTCTTCCCCCTCTCTATGACAGTCAGCTTTTCACTCCACCATTTGATTATAGCCATTCGGATAAATAACTATAAACTATAAGTTAAAAACTATAGACTATAAACACTTGATTATTGATCAGACAACGCATTTTACAGCTAGCCTTTAGACAGCTAGTATAATGGCTGCCTTGGTTAGCAATAAACTGATAAAAAAAAAATCTAAATTCACACATCACACTTAATGAGCACAAAACAGCTTAATAAAAGGATACACATAAATGGTTCTTTTGAGAATATAAATTGAAATATTTCTAAATCATTTGAAAAACCAAACATTTCATATTCAAATATGTAAAGTACCAAAAATACTTCAGATATGAGCTCAGGCTGTTAGAGACACAGTATGTGATGTGATTCTCTGTTAGGAAACGCAGCCTCAGATCTCATCACTAAGAGGATTACTTGGGAGTAGAAGACTGATATCTGGGAGTCACTGTTGAGGAATGTACAGTATGCTCATTAATCCCTCTGTCTTTTATCCCCTCAGGGAACAAGAGGACTTCCAGGATGGGAAATTCCTCCAATATATTTTTTCTAAATGTTGAAATGAAACCTCATTATTCCTCTGCAAATCCTCTGTGCATAGCTGCAGACAGATAACTGTGGCTCCACTGAACTGAGCACAAGCGGCTATATTTGAAACCATATATTAGCATAGACTATTAGAGTTTTAGGGCTGCAAATTTGATTATTTTTATTATCACTTAATCTGTTATTTTTTTCAATTACTCAATTAATTGCTTGGTCTGTAAATTTAAAAAAATGAAACTGTAAAAAAATGTGTCTCGAACCAACACTCCACAACCTAAATATGTTCAGTTTACTATCACATAAGACAAATAAATACAGTAAATTCCCATAATTTTGAAACTAAAATAAGTGAATATTATTTCATTGAAAAATAATAACTATAATAATAGTTGCCAATTATTTTCCTGGCAATTAACTCATTTTAAAGAATAACAAGGTGGGTATCCATTAATATGCCATTAATATATTTGTAATTTACTAACATTGGTTTTTATTAATATCCAAGCCATTATTACTATATTGGCATTACTTTCCTTTTAAATTAGTAAAATAAAGTAGTCCGCTCCTCATCAAAGAGTCCATCCATGCTGCAGCTCCCTGAGGTGGCTCAGAAAAGCACATCAGGTCCCGTCTGGCTCCAGCAGCCACCCGGGGTGCCCTGTCCACGGGACAGCAGCCCAGGATGGATTGAGTTGTCTCTTTGCTACCTGGCGACTCCCTTCACCATTTCTTGTCTCCCCAGGGGCAATTGTTGTGTCAGTGAGATTAGGTAGTGATGCATCTAGTGTGCCTTCTGTTTGGATTCATGGTGCTGTTGTTGAACTCATCATGTGGCCGGCCCAAACATTCAAAAATCCGATGGCACAGAGTGTCACTGCTGGCCTCTGCTGTGTGCTAGTCAAGAAGAGGACTGTGTGATGTGTGGAGGTATGTGATGCATCAGATTATCAAACATATTCTCCTTATCCATTTTTGCTGTACTAGCAGAGAAAGGTTTATTTATCTGACCTCAATTTGAGTGCAACAGAGTGCATGATGTCCAGAGAAACATGGAAGTATAGTTAGCTGTTTACAGCAGCATCCCTCCCATTCTGATTTCCAAGAATTTTACTGTGCTCTTCTGTCCTCTGTGGGCTGAATCTGGACCATATCTGGTATTTTACATCCCACCCTGCAATACAACTCTCCAATACGATAATTCTCTGCAGGGTTTGTCTGGTTTAGTCCAAACCACATGCTCATGTGGGTTGACTTCCTGAGCTTCCTTCCTTCAGTTCCCTGACTGTCAACATGCAAATATGTTGCGAAGATGACGACGAAGATAAGATGGTGAATGGCTGCACTGCCATGAAACCCACTCAGACTCGGCAAGCAGCTAAAAGTGTGTCATGAAAAACTATGCGTGCCCAGTAGGTGTGGACAGATTCTTAAGTACGTCAATCGTTTTACAAAGTTGACGCAGGGGGGAAGAAAAGGACGCTTTGTTCAACGTCAGATTGTATTCCGTCAAGCCGGAAGCCACATGAAAGCATCAGAGTGACTCAGATCTAATAGAGATTCACATTCAGTCATCATAGCGGTCCTGCAGAAGAAACAACAGAGCACTGACTCAACACAGAAGCTGAATCTTTTGTACCTCCTTTTCATTCTTCAGACCTTTTTGTGTTCTTCTTTTCCCTCTCATGAGTCATGAACAAGCATGATTATGAACGTCAGCAGTGGCAGAAAGTATGGCATTGTTGTTGACGCTCTTGTGCATCTAATGCTGCGTTTCATTGGTTTTGCTCCCTCCAGTGCTGCCTACTTTCCTCTGTATTCTTTGTGAATCACAAATACATGATACCGTGAACCTACAGAGTTCAGCAAAGGAGTAACAGTATTACCAGTATTATTTTATATTAAAATGAATGGGACATAGGCGAGTGAAAGTGTGGAGTTTATTAAACCCGGCAGGAATTATTAAGATTTTAATTTTAAATCATTTTTTGCATTTGTTATGTAAAATCAGAAACACATTATACTGTGAAAGTGGAATTTCTTCCAGGAAACATAGTACCAAGCTAGCAAGAAATAAGTGGGAGAGTTAGCATTTCACCATTAGCCACGTTGAGCAGACCCCTCTCTCTTTAGCGGCTCCTGGTCGGTCTTTTGTCGGGAAGTGATTTAAACATGAAGATTTAGCTTAATTGAGATTAATGAAAGTGAAATTGATTTAATGGAGCAGAGGCTTGTGGCTTTTTTCCCCCCAAAGTCTCGAGATATTCTTGTTTACAATGAGCATTACAGCCTCACAAAGCCACCAGTGTGGGCTCATACTTAGTATTTCCCAAAGTCAGTCAAACAGAGCAGATAGTACTACTGCCCCATGTTGGATTTTGTAGTGGCTATTATTGCTGTGGCTATCTACCCAGTTCCTCTTTGTCCTGTTTCAGACAAACATTACTGGAAGTGTACAATGCACCACTTCTTGTGAACAAGAGGATACATGTATATAACCCTGGAAAAACCTACCTGACACCAGGTTATTAGAACAAGGCCAAATGCTCAGTTTACAGAGTGTGTCTTTCCACACATCCATCTGCGTTTGCGTGTCTGTGTGTTACTGCCATCAGCAGTATTAGGCCAGTGGACATCTGCTTGGCCCGTGTTTGCAATCCCAAGTAGCCTGAGCCTAACAGCTACATAATGAGGGTACAAAGCAGCTGGTCTGTGTTGATGTGTGAGTGCGTCCTTGCCTTAAGATGTGGACACAAAGCAGTCATTAGGTGTATTTGTGTGTGTCTTTGTGTGTGTTTAGTAGATAGTCAGGACACAAAGCAGCCTTTATAGACAGAATGAAATTATCCCATTCACCACTGAGAGGGCTGTCTCAGGACAAGTGTGTGTGTGTGTGTGTGTGTGTGTGTGTGTGTGTGTGTGTGTGTGTGTGTGTGTGTGTGTGTGTGTGTGTGTGTGTGTGTGTGTGTGTGTATAATGTCTGCGCAAACTAGCCATTTGGATGCAGTGTGTGTTTTAGCTGTTCAAGTGTGCATTCATGCTTACATCTGTGTTGGTGTTTATGTACATGCTTGGTTGTGTCTGTTTATGTAAGTGTATATATCTGTATGTATTGTGTGTGTGTGTGTGTGTGTGTGTTCTTGTTTAACTATATTCATGGGGTCCAAGAACCGTGAATACTTGTGGGGTCTTGACAGCTTTGTGGGGCCAAAATGCTGGACCTCACAAGGTTAAAGGTTAGGCATTTAGTTGTGATGGTTAAGGTTAGGGTAAGGGGCTAGGGAATGCATTATGTCAATGACGGGTCCCCACAAAGATAGTGAAACGCACTGTGTGTATGTGTGTGTGTGTGTGTGTGTGTGTGTGTGTGTGTGTGTTGGTCTTGCGTCTCATTCACAAATAGTTTCCACCGTCGGTTTATAGCAGTTGCTTGGATCGGTCGAGTTTGTGTGCCAGTGAACATGCAAACACACACTCACTCGCTCTTTCTCTCTCGCTCACTCTCTCGCTCTTTCTCTTTATTTTTCTCTTACTCATTCACTTACACACACACACACACACACACACTCACAGCTCAGGCTGAAGGTGACTGTGTTTTTATGCCAAAGTACAAATCTTAGCACAGCAAGTGGTATTTTGATTTGTTGCAAAGCAGAGTTATGAATAATTGTGTGTACGTGTGCATGCATTTATGTCTGTATCTTTGTACAACTGTGCGTGTGTGTGTGTGTGTGTGTCTTTGATATTCAAATTCAGCTCCTTGCTCTGGGTCAGTGGGAGGTGAGTCCTTGTGAGTTTTGTCTCTTTCGTAACATCCTTCAGCTCCTGCAGTTCAGTCCTGATGCACCGACTTTCTTTCACAGTGGTTAATTAGCACATTTAATTAATGCGATATCTTATAGTTGAGGATCATTGATGTTTTACAAATTATCACCCAACAGTACCCAGACTGTTCAAATGTAGTCATTTGTGTTTGTGTGAATGAAAAGACGTGAATAATCTGTCTCTTATCTGTCACTGCAGGTTTTAGCTGCAGCTCAGTAGCATTGTTTTCATTGTGACGCTCCCTCTCTTTTCACATCTGCAGGTCGTTGTCTCATTGAGTTCAGAGTTGATATTATAAGCAGCTGGATGACGGAGTTAATCAGTTGTTGCCATGAGAGTTTAGAAGCTGTCTTTGGTCTATCACAATAACACAAGTCTCAGATGTCAGTGTGTGTATTTGCATCCTTCCATGAGCGAGTCTGCTTACCTGTGTATTCATGCTTTGTCATATGTGCGTTGCTGAGTGACATCAATCTGAAAGGTGACTCATATACCTTAAGGTCACTGTGGTCAGAGTTAACCGGGACAAACTAAATAATTAACCGGCCTCATCAATACCTTATGAACACAATGCAAAGCTGCCTCATGTCACTCATCCACAAAGCTCAAACATCTAGAGGAGACAATGGAAAGGAAAATCTGAAAAATAGTTGTTTTCTCTCTTAAATTCAAGAAATCAAATTTCCATTTCATATTGATCTGTTTCCCATGATGCTACTTCAATTAAATGTTCTGCTCCAAGCAAGATTTCTACTTAACACCCCTTTCCCTAACTACATTTGTTAACACCACAATGGTCATGAGTAATTCAAATAGTGGTCTTATGTGTCAGGACATCAAATCTTTACTTGTGATGTAAATGACTCCATTTGAATCTATCCAGTCAGTTTTTATGTTCTCATTTTCGCCAACCCCTCGATGTATATCCTCGAGCTCCAGATTGAGCAGCCTTTCTGTGCGTGAGATCTCTGGGCTATCCCTTTACACGATATGTGAATTATTCAGAAGTCTGGCCACGTTACCATGGGTGTGCACCTCGTCTCATGCCAGCATTAGCTTGGTGACCTATATCATGTTCTCAGCTTTTATGTTACAGTTTTTTTCAATTGCTTACACGCTAAAATTAAAACTTTCCCACAATTAGCAAAACCTTACAGTCAAGGAGCAAACGTTAAGCACATTGTCAGCTTCACACTTTTTGCAAAACATTGCACACAGTGATTGGCAAAACACTAAACACACTTGTATGCATTTGACACAGAAATTTATCATGATGTCATTTCCTTGTAATTTCAAAGCAAGGCTGTCAAATGAGCACACCCATGAACCAATTGGTTAAACACAGCCACCGGTGCGCAAACACATGACTGCTTAATTGTAGACACACCAATCAGGTTTAAGCACCATATGAAATGCAGCAGGGAAGTTCATCTGCCTTTAACCAAAATGGAAAGAGTCAGAAGAAGAAGACTGAGACTGAGACTGAGAGGGGGAATCCACAGAGGAGGAGAAGGAGGTAGAGGAAGAGGAAGAGGTGGAGGCCCAGTCAGAGGTAGAGGCCAAGGTGGAGGTAGAGGAAGAGGGAGATGGAGAGGGAGAGAGAGGAAGACGAAGACCTGAAGCCAAATTTATCAAATGAAAGTTGTGCAACACTAGTGTACCATGTTGTGAACCACGGATTGACGCTGAGGGAGGCTGGACTAAGAGCTCAGCCAAATCTTAGTAGATATACAGTGGCATCTGTCATAAGGACATTTCGACAAGGAAACAGGTAAAAGAAAATCTGTCTAGAGTTACAGTAATCAGCTGCTCATTGTATGCACCATATCAGCACTTTTGATACCCTTCCTGTGACATTTTACAGTAGGTTACATGTATTATTTTCTACATAGGATTGAGGGTCGAGAACGAAAAGGAGGAAGGGGGCCCATATTCAAGCTAGGGTTTACGATCTCCGGCCCCAGGCTCAGGTACCCCTCATTCAGGCCATGGAGGACGCCTGTGACCAAGTCGACGCTGCAGCTGTGCAAGGATGGAGTCAACATTCAAGACGGTTGTCTTGCCAATGAGGATATTGCCTGTGATGTTGATGAAATTCTCTGGCCAGATCCAGCTAGGAGAAGAGATAATGTCTAGTATTTTCTGTACTTTTTCAGATCATTTTTTTGTTTGTTGCTGGATACTGTATTTTATGTATGTCTGTTGTTTGCAGAGGTAACAGTCTTATCCACACTACTGCAGTAGCTGTATGAAAACTGGTACACGTTTTGTTGTTGATTCTCCATGTCGACATGTTGACTGATTTGGGTATATGGAGAGAAATAAACTATATTTTCTTCAGTCTGCAGAATTGGTCTTGTGTAGTGTTTGGTGAACTTATTGTATATTTGCACTTTCTCTGTGTAGTTCATTTACAGTACTCTAATCACTGAGAAGTAGAATTGCAAAAAGTGTTTTAGGTTAGCAACAGCAGTGTGTAACTGGTTCAAACAGAACTAAGTCATATGGAACGTGTGTGTTTCATATAGTAACAAAATATGTTTTTTATAAATTGGTGTATAGTTTTTTACAAGAGTGTTTCATTTTGGAAAGGGTCTGAGGTGTTCTGCTAATTTGGTGTGTGGTTGTGCTAATTGTGTGTAGTGTTTTGAAAAAAAAAATGTCCCTGTTTTCAAAATTGTGCTTAACCAATTGAAAAAAACTGTAACAATGAAAATGAATGTCGCTGTTGTTCACCTACCACCGACATAATCACTGAAGATGTTGGTTGAGATGAGCTATTTTGTCTCTTCTCCTAATGTTGCAACATGTACATACCTCCTACATGTTTGTGTACCTAAGGCCTCTTGATTCCCTGTCATGATAATGGTTTTCAGTGGAATAACTGGGAACAATAGACTGTCAGTCAGCTGAAAGCACCTCTGTTTGTTTTTGTATATAATAATTTTATATCATGTTAAATTGTTGATTGTTCATTTTTGTCATGTTAAATTGTTGATTGTTTATTCTATGTCTTTTCTATTTATAGAACACTTATTTTTTTATTGCATTTTGCACCATGGGTCCGAGAGGACTGAAATTTCATTTGTGCCGTATGTCATGCATGTATAGCACATCTGACAATAAAGCTGACTTGACTTAACTTGAATTGTACAGATGTGACTGCTGGGTTTAGTGTAGCTTAGAGGTAGCCTGTTTTCTTTGAGAAGTCAAACTTGTTTAAGAAAAACATAATCTGCCAGTGGAGGGATTTTGATTTTCTAGATAACTGTTCTTCCAACTGACTTCCCACTTCGCGGATTTATAACTGTGGACCCAAAGAAGTGCAGTGTTGAGTGCAAGCTCTTGAGATCTACGAGACATATTTATTAGTAGTTTGTTATGTACATTACACACTTTGTAGTGTATTGAGAGGGAATAAATGCTTTTGTTCCCAGAAATAGCCGGGTCCTAAATAGATATCTGTTAGCAAACAACGTGCATACTCTTTCATTGCAAGGGGACACAACTACGTCATGGCAGGTGTATTGCTCAGGATCCAAGGAAGCGCAGTGTCGAGTTTGAAGTTGTTTGGATGAGCGGTTCTTGAGAAAGCTGCAAGCTGCAATACTGGAGGTTTTGAACATGCACTGCACCAGTCTTTTAAAAGACATGATGATTGAAATTCTCAGACATTTTCACAATTCAATTTTCAATAGTCCTATTTTAAAAAGTATACATCAGAGTTTAAAAATACAATCATGATCACGTCAAACTCCATGTTGAAGAATTTCTCATACAATGTTAGAACAATTTTATTGCACAAAATATTTGTTTACCTCTATAAAGAAGAGAATAAAAGTCTTCATGTTTGGAAATGCAGTGCACTGTATGTACATTTAAAATAATACAGAATATTCAAGTATTAAAAGATAATCAGCCAAGGTTTTATTCTTATGTAACTATGGGACCTTTTTATTAACCATCGTGAAGAACGCTGACACAGCTGCTGTTTTGACATTTCACTGTGTGACACCTCCTGGTTATTACTCACTGACTCACAGAGAAAACAAAATGATTTTGTTTGATTTTATATGATTGAAATTTACCTCAGCAGAATTACTTTCTAATGATCAATAATGACAGTGTTTGGGTGAATTGTGGACTTGGCACAGTTGAGCCAAAGACAGACACGTGATTGTCTTGGAAAGGAAAACATATGACAATTATTGATTGGAGACACTAATTGTGGACTGTGGTGTTGAGGACAATTGAAAATTTTCATTCACAGTCTAGTTTGAGCCACAATATCTTCCCTGTTATTAGGAACATTTTAAAGGTAAGGAGAGAAGATATTCTTAAAAAAGATGAGAAAGATGCAATGCTTATTGTCAACTATATGTAGGGGGAAGGTTTATATCCATGTATTTATGCATGTTGGAGAGGAACAATAATTATTTTGAAACAGGTTTATTCAGAGACAAGACCAAATAGACTTAATTTTAAGCAAATGGAATAATGAACATCTTAGTGCTAAGGGTACACAAGGACATTTTGTTGTGTTTGGCGTTTTTGATATTCTGTTGCTTGAACAATAAAGGAGGCATGTTCTGTTTAATAGTGTTTTAATACCTATTGGCACCACTAGAGGTTATTAAAAGCCATTGATCACTTAATGCCTCTTTTTAAATGTTCTCATCTGGAAACCAGACATGGAGAAGTGAACAGGGTAGATATAAAAACAGAAAAGGTGATTAAAAAAAAAGTCATGGTCCTGTTAGTTAGAAGACATGTTCAAAAAAACCTTTCTGTCATCATTCGAGAGAACTGAAGGATGACCAAAAACTAAATCTGTCAATACTTGTCATGCATCAATATTTTTTGGAAAATTAGCCTACCAACACGTCTAAAGCTCACTAATTATACACATCTCATTTGTTTTAAACTGTAAAAAAAAAAAAAAAACACACTATTTCTTGACAGGGTGCAGTGACTTCTAGGATAGCTGTTTTCCCATTCCCAGTCTTTGTGTTAGGCTAAATGAAAGTTGACTGGCTGCTGTCTGGAGCTTAATATTTACTCTACAGACATGAGAGTTATCACAGTCTATATCCTTGACGTTCCACTTCTGGGATTGCTCCGTTGCCTTGGACTTCCTTTGTGTTGGCATTTTAAACTCTGGTGGATTTATGAGGACTATGGTAACTGCTCCTCAGATCTCTGCAGGGTAAATTCAGACAGCTAGCTGAAAACTCTGATTAGACAGATAGTCTATCTGTCTAATCAGAGTTTTCTGTTGCACGACTAAAACAACTTTTTAACATAAACGTTTCACCCAAACAAGTTCCTTCCCGAGGCTGTTTTGCAGCGGCACCGCAGCTTTTCACGGTACTTAGCGCCGCCCAAGACGATAGTAATTGGTTTAAAGAAATTCGAATAAACCAGAGCATGTTTTTCTCCCATCCCGGAATGCTGTGTGGACTAGCCAGACCCTCCTCTGCAGCACTGTGGAGGAAGGTCTTCTTTTGAAGACCAAACACATTTGTTTACATGAAATGTCTTGTCCATGTGTTTTGGAGAGCAACATGGTTCAAGTTAAGACAACACAGGTTTCTGAGTCTAACACTGGGGATCAGGAGAGAGAGGGAGAGACGGGGAGAAGGAACACAAAGGTAGACAAAAGATAAAAAAGTTAAAGAATAAAGTGTATGTGGATGCTGGAAAGACAAATTGATACACACCACATTTCAAAATGAAAGTGTTTTTATAGTGTTTCTATGAATCTGCATGCACAGATTGGAGCATTACTATTACTAATATGTATGCCTTTAACTGTGGGATTACTTTGATGCTTAAAATTGGCCATATTTCAAAATTTGTATAACAATTTGTAAAAGAAAATCCCAAAAATGCCCTTTACAGTACTTTCATCAGCCATAGTGAAGTGTCAAAATAATATTTTGTTAAGTGTTATTATGTATGATGAATGAGATTAAATGGAATAAACTATATATTCCATGTATCTTTAAATGTACACTTTTAATTAATAGACTGGAATGCATATTCAGACACGGTGAGGTCTGCAGCAACATGAGGTATCATAGAGTTTCTGAAGAAAAAAATTATGCAAAGATTTTAGGCTTAGTTTAATCTTATCAACTGAGCCACCACCACCACCACCACCTATCCAGAACCCAAACACCCTTGTTTCCTGAAGCAGACAGTGTGGCGTCATTGTCAACACAGGTACTGGGTCAAGAAAAATAATACTGTAAAGTTTGTATTCTCTATTCATCAGAGGCAGAGAGGCTTTTCTTTTTTTATGTTTTACAACTCTTTAAGTAACAAAAACAGGTTGTTTTAGCTGCAGCTGTGCTTGCAGCTGAGTGTAATTCAAACGTCTGGGCGAATCATGACAGCTCTGCTCTCATGGGCTGTACTTTCTCACAAAGAGATTATATTTCCACCTTTGGCTGTGTTCCGATCACATTCCTATATTATATCAGTGCATGCTGTGTGTGTGTGTGTGTGTGTGTGTGTGTGTGTGTGTGTGTGTGTGTGTGTGTGTGTGTGTGTGTGTACACACTTTGCATGAACTTGTTTTACCTTCTCCAGATAAGACTTTTTGATTTATATGATTTTGTACTACCAGGGTTGGGTGCACTAAACTTAAAGGGGAACATACATTTATCCACACTGTACATACCAATATAAACTTAGCACAAAAAGTAAGGAAATTTGTGTTTGGTAGATTATTTCTCTGTGGTAACAATGCTTTTTGGCAATAAATCTTATACTGTTGGAAAGCCTGTTTAGTTCCCTTTCAAATGGTGCTCCATTTGTAAGGAACATGCATTAGTGGGATGAGCAGCAGCGCGGAGTATGTGGGTTGCGCCTATGAAATATTTGCCAAAATCTTCACAAACACACCCACATCAATCACCTTTCCAATGATATCAGGCACACCCCAGAGTGTCAAAGTATATGGGAGCTGTACCACTTTTAATTGGGGTATGACGTTTAGACCAAAAAGCATGGATTTCAAGCGTTTCTTCAGCCACTTCTGTCTACAACAGTCGAGAACCCTTTTGCAGTTATGTAAGCACATAATGTAATCTGAAAACTGCTGCCCTGATTAAAAAAATAATGCAACTGATCTCAGCTGGTATTCTTTCTGTAATGGACTGGAATGGACATTTCTAAGTGACCCCAAACTTTTGACCGGTAGTGTATAATATATATATATATATATATATATATATATATATATATATATATATATATATATATATATCAGTTTTCTAGTCATGGGGAGTACTGCTCCACCTGTGAAAACAGCTGCAAATAATGTGGCTCTAGAGGAGCTTTGTCAAATCTGAGAAAATAAACCCTAATGACGGCAGCTATCTTAGTTTGGATTTGGAGACAAATCTGCCTTTATAAAATTAGGACATAGAGTTTGAAAGATGTGGGCATTTACCAGACAGGAAGGGTCTAACAAGAGGCACTGTCAAATTGCATTATGGCAAATGTAGGATCCAGAATCTTTGGAGATTGACCTATACTAGGCACTAAAAGTCAGTATATCCCGGCCTCTGTTGCATCAGTGTTAAGAACTCTGTTCAATTCAGCAGAACCCATGAGCCTTGTAGAATAACAGGAACTTTGATGAGTGACAAAAAGCATAAAAAACATAAGTTCATTGCATGTCACATTGTGTTAGAGGGATCTAATAAAGTAAGTATTAGTGGCAATCTGTGTCAGACTGTAAAGTATACATTTTGAGGCATGTCAGATGGTTTAATGAACTCCTGGTGAATCATAGCACTATGGTGTAATTAGTAGGGCTGTCAGCATTAACGCGTTAATCGCGATGCGATTAAGGGCCGAGCATAATGCGTTAATTTTTTTTAATCGTATAAATCGCATTTATTAATTTATTTTCACTTCACTCGGCTTTGCGTCGTTCCTAACAGGCTACTATTTTGCCGTACTTCCTCGTAACATATCCTGCTGCTGCAGGAATAGCAACGTGGATTTTGGTGCCTCATTCGGGGGCCACTAATATGCCTGCACTTCTCTCTGATGCTCTGAAACAGACGTTACAGGCAACAGAAACATTGCTGCACGTGACGCTAGTTAACACTATACTCGACAGAAGCTAACGTTAGCCTACCGCTAGCTAGTAGCTGGATTAAACACGGTTACAATGCTGACAGCTAACGCTAAACGGTGTAACGTGTGAATGTATTTCACTGTAGAGGATGGTGCATTCAAAGTTGTTGTTAAATGCCCTTTTCCCATCTGGTGGTTGTTTTTGTCATTCAACAGCTATTTACTAGTGAAATAAGTTATTGTTATAGTGATTACATTATTATCAAACATTTAATTTTGGCTTGTTTATGGCCTTAGCCATAAACAAGCCGTTCTTTAATGTCGCCAACTGTTTAGTACCCTTCTTTTTTGTAACTCTCTTAAAAAGTATCAGTTAAGGCACCGGTACCGTTTTAAAAGTACCGCTTTAGCACCGGTATCCAAACCAAACAATACCCAACAATAATATTGACTCTAGATTCAAATGTGTGACTAGATTAAATATATAATAAACAAATACAAATCTTAAAATCAAGTTCATAAAGTCATTTTCTTTGCATTCATTTGAGTCCCAATCAAGATACACTGGTAAGAATTGCTTTCCATTGTTAATATGTACTTTAAAACAGTTCTGAAATGCAAAATAATATAATTTTAATCATGTGATAAAACATGCGATTAATCGCGATTAACTATAGAAATTCAACGATTAATCGCGATTAAGAAAATGTAATCGTTTGACAGCCCTAGTAATTAGAAATAGCCTAAAACATACAAGCAGATGTGTCATCCATCTGTAGAAAAACAATGGACAAGCTTTGGCAATAGCATTGACACTTTAGTACATCGGTCAGTGGCCAGCGAAAAGAAGGCAATGTAAAATGCAGATTCTAAAAAGTGATTTTTAGGTGACTATGTTTTTGGCTTTCCACTAGGTCAGCAGTGTGTTCTGCATCATTTCATGTTGTATTTTGACCACATTTCTCTCATGATTATCAACTTTTGTCTGGGATGCCCAAAGCTGCAGTCGCTGAAGCTCTTCCCCCTCTCAGTGCTCGCTCCACAACATTGTTACTAAACCACAAATAGAGCTTTGGGCAGTTGTGATGGTTACAAAGGAAAGTTCTAAGATCTGAAATAGCCTGGGGGCAGGGTGGATTACTTTTTTTTTCTTTTTTTTGCAACTGTCTAACTCACATTTGGCTATAGTCTAATTCTATTGACCAGTCTTAACATACTTTACTTGGAATCAGGTCACACTTAGAACTAGATTCAGCTCAGTTCAGCCCACAATGCAATAGCTCTGTTAAATTAACGAAATATCACTCTTCATCTACAGCTCATTTAAGGATAGATAATGTTTCTGTTTTGATTGCATCAAGGTTAAAAGATTTGTTTCTTTTCTTTATTTGTGTTTTTTGTTGGAAGTCCCTCTGGAAGTTTTACGAGTCCTGTCAGAAACCTTGAACACATCACAGCTGAAGAAATTCCAGATCAGCTGCATGCCAAAAGGAAATTTTACATTGTATGTGTGTGTGTGTGTGTGTGTGTGTGTGTGTGTGTGTGTGTGTGTGTGTGTGTGTGTGTGTGTGTGTGTGTGTGTGTGTGTGAGAGTTGTACACAAATACTCTCTCAATGTGACCGCCTGACCTTTTCCCTTGCGCCACCTCAAAGGACAGACTTTACGTTTTTGTTCTGTGCCAGAGCCAGAAAAGTACAGCCAAATGCACAGAAAGTAGTCACATGAATGGCAGCAATTGTTAATAAGATTGACGTAGCTGTACATGCCCATGATAAACAGAAACTCTGAAATCAGCATATGTCTTTAAACATAGTGATAAATGTCAGCTAAACTGCTCCAAGTAACCTGCACCACAACTTCTGTGTTAACTGAAAATTACTTCAGTAGGAGGGATATGTAAGTTGTTATTAGAAATCGACTAACATGAACATGTCAGGCCCAATGAGTAAAGTGAAACTAAATTGCAATTCATGTTACTGATAAAGGATCTATGCATGGCAAAATTAAGATTTGTATTTGTGTTATGGGTTGTAATAAACACTGCAGTCTCTTGGTGATTGGGAGCACTTTATATGTTGTTTTGCAATGTGCTATACAAATTTAGATCAAAGATCATTTTTAAAAAGGATCTTTGCACACCATGTTATCAACAATACTAAGCAGCTGTTTATATACATGTTATTTAGTCCTGTTCCCACTGCCCTATTGTTGCCTGTGCTCCCATCAGCTGTGTCCATCGGAACCTAGATGTGAGTGGACTGAGCAGTCAGTTTTTAGAATATGGCCATAATAGGTTGTAAAAAAAAAAAAAAAAAAAGACAAAAGCCAGGATCCATGTCATGAAATACCTCAAAATAGGACAACTCCTGGGAATAAACATATGCTGCTTTCATGGTGAATTTGATGATGGTATGGTTGTTTTTCTTGTTGACCTAACATCCCTGTCATCAGGGACCGTTATACACATTAACACAGAAATGGGAGTGTGGTGTCTTTGACATCTAAAAGGTTGTATAGCAGGATTTGCCATCATCTATATAGGCAGTTAATTCTTTAATGAATAGTTTAACATTTTTGGAAATACTCGTATTTGCTTTCCTTGCTTAGATGATGTTCTTTGAATTGAACAACATATAACAAGTTTATTAGTGAGCTTTAGAGGTGCTGGTAGGAAGATGTTGGTACATTTGAACAGAGCCAGGCTAGCTGTTAGGTAACTGGCTGCTGGTTGTACCCGCATATTTAATTGACAGACATGAGAGTAGTATTTATCTTCTCACCTAACTCTCTGCAAGAAAGTGAATACGCGTATTTCCCAAAATCTCAAACTATTCCTTTAAATGATTGATGATTTATTCTTATTCAGTCAAGTCTTTATTTTAGAGGTCTCCGTGTTTTTCTTTAAATCCATTCATTTTTTTCCATCCACTCTGTTATGCTAGGTTTCTGTTGTTTCTCCGTGGTCATGTACCTCCAGCCCTGTGAACGTTATGTGCACTCACATACTTTTCTACGGAGATATATGTCAAAACACATCGACAGTGAGAGTCTCTGCTAAGCACTAATGGCTTGTCTGTTTATGTGTTGACTGAAGTGGATATAGGGGATTTCAAGTAGGAATCTGTACATACACACACATACAGTACGTGCTCTCTGCCATTCTGTACTACTATTTACTGTCTGGAGACCTAGTTAAAGTTGTGAATTTATGAATTTATTTCTTTTTTAGAAGACATGCAAATCCAAACAAATTACTACTGATGTGTTTGTTTTCTTTGTTCTTTTCATGTCCCAGCACATTCAGACTCAGGACTATACAAGGAAGGATAGTCTCTTTCAGTTTAAGCATTATTTCAACAAAATCATTTTATTTTAAGGTTTCTATGGAGGTCGTTAAATACATAATCCAGGTTTTTTATGGCAGGCCTCACAAAGTGCTGATCTACAATCAGTTTTGACTTCCAGATTACTTTGAATAGAAATGTAATATTACATGAAAGTCTAGTATTTTAGATGTCTATAGGTACAACTTACATTAGTTATGTAATAGTGTAAGGGTGTGTTCAAACTGTATGCAAAGTAAATTATAGAGGCTGCACAATTGCATATGTCAATGCAAACACGCAAGTTGACACAAACATGTGAATTCACATTAGACAGGGCAATTTAGCTGAAGATGCGATGGCGCCATTTGAAAATGGTTCAGCATTTCAGGAACAGGAGGAATTTAATAAAAAAGAGCTGGAGTCAGACACACTCCGTGCACACGTTTGGTGTGTATGTCAGCTTGCTACAGCTAACATCTGAAGTCCAAAGGTCAAATTTGTAGAAAGTGAGGGGAACATTTTCTTCAGTCTGAACTTGCCTTAATAGTTGTAGTGGTTATTGTCATTTCTTGCCCATATAAAAGCACTCAAATTAACTTAAAATTAATATTGTACAGATCTCAAATCTCAATATGCAAAATTATGATGACTTAAAAGGTAATCAGAAATGGCCACTAGAGGAAGGAAAATTGCACCCTGGAAGAAAAAAGGCAAAGATTCAACCTCCAGTCAAAACCATCCATCCACTACTTATCCTGATGGCTGTAAAGTTGTGAACAGCATGATGTGAACATAACATTTTAAACAGCAATTACATTCCTGCCCAGGGCAGTTAACCTCACCCTCCACCCAACCTCAGTCACCTGAGAGGAATTATTCTCTCACACCTGTGTGCCTCTCTGCCTGTACGCACCTGTCTGTCTGTCTGTCCATTTTCCTGTGTTGCTGGCTGCTCAGCAACTCACACAGACCTACACACACATTTTGACGTCCACAGAAACAATTAGGGTAAACTGTCCATACAGGAATATTCTGGTTTTACTGGTTTATTCATTCCTTCCTTCTGGCAAAACATAGCCGCTGCCTAGCATTCCGTTATTACCAGCAATTACTTCCCAGCATCTGCACACCTGTCTGTATTATGCAGTGTCCCTACATGTCTGCATTGCCTAAACACAGAGAGTATAATTATTTCCTGCAATTACTTTAAGCACCTGCCTATACCTGTCTTCCTACAGATCTGTCTGCCAGCTGACCTGTCTGCATGCAAATCTTAACGTTAAAGAAGGTACCTGAAGGAAACCCAACACAACATACAAATAAGTAAAATGCAAATAGATATTTGTATAGTGCAATTCTGAAAATCTTTTAAATACAACCTTTCATTACGAATTTATATTGTATAATTTTAAATATTTCCATGGTTTTTGATAAGGCTTCATTTGACTATTTAAAGTTAGTTAATCAAGGGTTTAATTTATTGTATTAATGTAGCTGGTTGAAGCTGTGGTACTTGAAGCAATTGATAAAGCCCCATGATTTATTTTAATACTGTGCTACCAAACAGTAGTTTTTGTTTGCTACTATCACTTCTCAACACCCACTCCCCTAATCTAAACCCCCAAACTACCTTCAGAAGTGAGGATTATCTATAATGAGTCAGTCACACAGTGGACAGACAGTAATAACATGTCGACCCCCTGAGGTCCAGGCCTCAGTGTCCTCGGAGAGAGGAAATCCATATTTAATGAGAAGAGAGAAGAATTCATATTTATAGATTTAAAAGTCTTGGTTCAGTTTAGCCTATTTTATCATGATCCTGTATTGTTTAATTCTTATGATGTTAATTCATATGTAATGTGCAACTGTTGCTGGGTTGGGAGATTTTGGAATTAACTACTTAAGCAAACTGTACATACAGTATGTTTTAAATGGATTATTCATTCCATCCTATTATTTTCATATTTAAAAAACGATGAAGAACTCATGTTTTTTTTTAATTTGGACTATTCTAGAATGCAGATCATTGTCTACAGTATGTATAGGTCAACGTTAATATAACATTTCAAAGCAGACGTACGTTTTCCATCATTCAAACCGACCACAGATTTGTTTCAATTGAGATTCAATTTAACATTTTACATCAAGAAGCATCACAGTGTTCAAAAGAAAGATATATGTCTCATTTCAGAACACTGTGCCCCAACAGGATTTTAATAAATCAGTAGAAATCTGTTGGATTGCTTTGTGGCACAAAAGAGGAAGCAAGAGGAAGGCCAATGTTTTAAAGTTTCTGACAGTAACAGAGACATCACCTCCAGCATGTTAGTAAATCTTCGACTAAAGTCATGTCATCTTTGACATAATGTACAAGCTGCTGATATGTCCTCAGTGATTATTCAAACATATCATATCACACCTATAATTTGGGGGCCATATTGAGCTGTTTTGAAGCAGTTGTATGCAGAGACAGTTTATACACTGATGGTTATAATCAACCCAAAAGGTTTTTGTGTGTTTTATTTACAGACTGCAGCCTGTATTTATGTATATATCTAGACACTCTGTGTGGCTGCTAATACACATCTCTCACAAATATACTCACTGTCGATGAGACTTAGAGTGCGTGAAACTTCTAAGGAAGCAAGCAGAGAAGTGAAACATCCCAGTCAGTCTGATACAAATGGCAACAGAAACCAAGTCTTAACATTGACAATTACATGATCTATTTTGGATGTCTTGTAAGAAAAAAATATCATAACAATATCCACTTTTATCTAAATTTTTAGTTAATTTTTTAAAGGTTTAATATCAAATTCAAATGGACACATGTGGAACATAATGGATTGCTGTGGATAGGGTTACTTGAGTTCATCTGATGGAGCTGTGAGGGAACATTTGACAGAAAAAAGTTTGAGAACAGTTGCCTTAGAGCTTTCCAAATGTCATTACCGTTATTATCTCAATGTCCTGAATGACGTTCTGGTTAGTAATCATATAATAAATGTTTCCAAACCTTTCCCTGAACCAGCACCATTTTTGACTGATTAAAATGACAAATGATGTCATTTTCATCATCATTTCAAGACAGATTCCTTTTGGCTGAAATCCTCTGTATCAGTGTCTTTCTTTCCTTTGGTAGATTATGTGAGGCTGAAGCGATCTAATGGATGAAGACAACAGACGTCTGACTGATTAACAGTCACTTCAGCTGAAGACTGGAACAGACAGCTCACTGATGTGAGATGTCTTATCCTGCAGATCAAAATGACTCGAGATGGATTTGCACAGCATCAGTGTCCTGCAGGGGTCACGACCATCTTAATCCGTCACAGTTTGCTGTAAATGGTAGCTGGCGTCATGTCCTACTGTCGTTTACTGTATAACCAGAAGACCAAGGGAAGGATTGGCAAATATTTGACCACTACAGGATTCTCCATGTCCAGGCAGAAAACATTTGTGGCTTCTTTGGGTTAAATATCAGATTTCTTGATGCTAAATTCAAGATAGATTCACAGTTGATTTGCTCACTGCTCAGGCTGCACATGTAAACTGCAAATTAGGCAGCATTTTACAGATGTTCATGCTCGTACTCACAAACACACTACACGCTCACAAACAATGATCTGCAAGCATGCACAAACTGTATACACACACACACATACAGCCATACACACAAAGGTCCACGGTGCAGACAGACATTTCATGGCCACTGGTTTGAGTGATGACAGCAGCTGATTGCATCAGTGTTCAGGGCACGGAGGTTAACACAAACGCGCACATAGAGAGAGAGAGGGCAGAGTGAACACCCACAAACACACAAATCTCTCATGATGCAGGATGGTGATGAATCCTGTTTAATCCTGTGGTCAGAGCGTCCCAGGTGGGTGGGGTTAGACCTTCTTAGGGCTGTCTCTTACAGGCCAATGGCTCTAACAAAGTTCTAACAAATGGCAATTAATAATAATCTACTTTTTTTCTGTTTCAGTAAATTCCCATAGTTTATTTGCTTGTCTTGAAACTATACACAATAGGCTACTCTTCATGTGCCCTAATAGCCCTAGAAAATAATCAGAGAAAATTACATTCTGCTTCGCATTGTGGTGTTCGTTGTATCTGTTTTGTTATTTGAATTTTTCAGGACATTGCAGAGTGTATCATCGCACAGTTTAGTGCTAATTTAGAAATGGATTAAATGATTTAATTGTGTGGCTCTCCTAGACTTTTCTAAGTGTTTTCGGACCAAATAGATCAAATTCTGATCATTTCGCGGGGGTTGTGATGCTTCAAAATATGTAGCTAAACGACTGATTTACAGACGTATCTTTCACCATGTAAGTCAATAAGGAATAAGTATTTTTGGGCAAGGGGGCTGAACACGTTCCTGCCACTGTTTGACCACTATGTTCAATTTGCTTAAAGGGGAACTATGCAGTTTTTTTTTAGCTTAATTTACCTTAACTGAACAGCTTCGGAGTCATTGGAATGGTTATTCCAATGTTTTTTTTTTTCAAGTTGAATGGTGGTTGTCTCTATTCCCCCTAGCGCCTGTGAGCTGAAAAACCACCCTTGCAACTTTCGGCCGGCGAGTCGCCTCAGCGTCAGGAAGTATCGCGTGATAGCAGGTCTTACAATGTAATGAATTGCTTCATGGCACTGCACACATACGCCCATTCAGGAACCGGCTAACAAGGTAGCGATGGAGTTTTTCACACTATCCTCATGGCTGAGGTGGCAAAAAAGAAGCAGAACGCTTTGTTGGAGGAACAGAGGAAGAGGAAACAGCAGACTGGCCGAGCGAGGACTGGAGTCAGACACAAGTAAACATCGGAGCTGCCAAATATCTATTCCGAAGCTGTAGGGGGAGCTCTATAGAGAAACCTGCGAGCAGAAAGCGAGAAAACAGTGAAGAAATGGCCCAAACTGCATAGCGCCCCCAAAGAATTTCTAATAAGGGAAGAAGTTCCACTCTCTTGTTACTTCCGGCTTCTGAACTGGTTGCAGTTCCACCAGAGTTCCATATAGGGGGCTAAGAAAATACACACTGCTGGGTGTTAGATTTTTTTAAAGTGGCTTTTTTGTTCTAAAAAGCCTTTTAAAATGTCAATGATGTCATACACATCGTACGGCCGGAGATACTGCTTTACGACAAGCTCTGAGTCGCTTCCTTTTTTCTCTTGAGGCATCGACAACACAGCTGACAGGTTAGACTATCCCTGTCAATACACGTGCTAGAAAGAGGTTTGCTAATGTTTTAAAGACCACGCCGAAATATTCACTCTGACATTCTGGTTCTGCTTCGGATGCCGTCAAGCGGGATCTCCGGTCGTAATCAGTCCTTCACTGACCAATCAGCATTCATTAGCAGAATGCTAGCGTGTTATGGGCAACAACGACTCAACCTGTAAGAAATCAAAAGGACATTAGTACTCGTTCATTCAACTTTTGACCTATAATACATGTTGAACTTGCAGAAACTACAATCAAATCTAAGATTTCTCAATGACAATCAGGCGAAAGAGACAAATTTAGCCGTCTAGCGCCATAGAGTCCCATTCATTTTGCACTGGACCGCGATCACCCCCAGTGGAACTCTGGTGGAACTGCAACCAAATTCGGCACAATGGGGAGTGGAACGGCTTTCTGTAGACCGGCTTTGGCGCCCCTTTAAAAGCCCGAGCCAAGGGTAGCTCATCCCCCTAGTTGTCTCCACCATACCCATAGGAAAACACTGGCACAGACAGCGCAAAGAGCTATTAGGCTACCGCAGATCGTGTGCAGGTGGCTTTAGCCTATAGCCTGTGTTTTACGTGTTCTCTGATGAGCCAATCGGAAATTAGGCTATTTTTCTACGTGGCCATGGCAACCCCGCAAAGTGAGCAGTGAACTCAGATATATAAAACAGTCGTTTTATAGCCTATGGGTGAACTACTCGATGACATATTGTAGACTCATTATTACTCTGTGAAGCATTTACGTCTCAATTAAATGTTGACCCACATAATTGTAGGTAGGCTACACACAAAAGACATCACAGAATCGTATTGTTTATTAAATACCGTTGTAAACGCTCAACATTTTAACACTGTGCGTAACTGTTGCCAATCCTCTCATGATGACGTGATTCTACTCCCCGCTAAATCTTCTGTCAATTATAACGAGGACACAAGCTGAACGGTTATACAGTGGGATGTCAACATAAACTGGCCAACACCGTCTACCAAATCAGACGTCACTCCACTCTCGTTTTGAAGGACAAAAATGTGTATTTCTATTTTTTTTCCCCCTTCCTTCCCTCCCTCCCTTTCCATGTTCTCCACTTCTCCCTCGCAGGCCACAAGTGTTTGATTCGCTGTCTGGCCGTGCATATTAATGAGAAGAGGACAGCGGGCTGCTTTTTAAAAGAGCTGCTGGCTGCCTCTCCGCAGCAAGCGAGAGAGAGAGAGAGACCCAAACGACTGATTGGAGGTTCATCCAAGCGCTCAGGACGCACAGAGTTGCACAATCAGCGCTCGACTCAAAGAGACTCCAAAAACAGAAAATCTTCAGCGGCTCTTTCAGTTTTGCCATCCAAACAGTGGATTTTATTTGCACCTCGAAAGACTTGTGTTGATTGTTTGCCCCAGTGTGTTTTCGAGAGCTTGGATTTTTAGGAGCTGGTTTTAGAGAACTTTTGTTTTATTTGTGAAGACATGCATCGGTGCACAGCGGTGCTACTTTTGTTAGTGGTGGCCTTATACGTCCTGAGCACAGAAGGTAAACTTAAAGAATTTCTATTTGTTCATTTTTAGTTTGTAATTTTTTAAAATGTTGCATTGGAGTGATGGTAATGTAACTGAGTAACAAATATACGGTATGTTTTTGACGCCTTATTTGCTTTGTTATGTATGCATGAAGGGAATTAAGTGTAAAATCAGTCTTTCCATTCAGAGTTTGCAACGTGAGTAGGCTAGAGTTGATGCCAAAGATCCCCACGTCTCCAGCACAGGTTGTGAAAAGAACAGCTTAGTTAAAGTGTCTCAGTGGTGTGTTTGCCTGCATACTTATGCTCAAAAAATTACTCTGTTGGCATCACAAATATGCAACCTGCTGCGTGCACTTTACTGTTAATCTGATCCCAAAACATTTAATTTAGCACTTTTTTCATGACCTTATTTTATTCATAAACATTATGAACTAACTAAAACTCGAGTGTGATGATGAATACAGCTGTGGTGTAAAAATCTGATCTCATCATGAGCCCCTAAGTTAGCATTCAGAAACATTTTTACACCCTGAACACTCTTGGACTTTGTTTGTCTGGCAGTGCAAGTGAAGCTCTCAATATGTAGCTGAAATAATTTAAGGCCATACTTATTGGACAATGAGGAGGAGGGATTGGGGAATGAAGCAATGAAATGCCATTGTTGTGAATAACAGATTGAAGTTGGAACACATTCTACAGCACAAATCTAAACGTTTAATTGTACCCAGTGGAAGACTTGTTTCTGCAAATGACAACTTTTTAGAAAAAACTATGTCTGTATTTGCCAGGGGCATTGTTAGTCTTTATTAGCTCTTTGAAAAGCACATATTGCTTACATGCACTTACATAGCATAATAGTTTGGGACAAAAAGAGGGGAACCCATCAACTTACATTCAGCTTTCAAAGTTGCTTACATTTTTAGATACAATGTTTTATTATTGCCATAACCTAGATGGCAGATTATACATGAGTAAACAGGTACATGTCTTTAGAAAGGAGACCCCATCTCTTCCCATAGACTGGAGTGTTGAATCCATTTACCCCCTTCAAAACCCCCATCCCACCATATACATGAATACATTAACCTCATAGCTTTTGTTGTCCGGTGTGTCTGTGCTGAATACTGGTACCACTATAGGGCTTGAGACAGATTTAGTGGCCGGCAGTGAGAACAGATAGCAGATGATGGATGAAGGAAACCTTGGACTATCCAGGTCATCATATCCCACCGCAAATATACAACCCAGCAAAACTCAATTTCCTCTGCCTTTTTTCTGCAGCGTAAAGTCACAGCTACTAGAAAACTGGACATTTTTTTCTTTCTGTTAAAGCCACAGGCTCTTTTCTTTCTGTGTGGATTCATAAAATCGTCTGCGCTGCATTGGTTGAAATAGTAAATCAGTAAATCAGTTACTTTTGCTGACATGCAAACATTAGTTTCTGAAGTGTCACACAACCTATGTTGAGGAGAAATTAAGCCCCCCCCCCCCCCCACACACACACACACACACACACCATTTTTAATGTTTTTGTTTTGAGTTATAATGTATTTATTCTTATTTTCAACATGTACTGTATTCTACAAGTACATGAATTAAGGAGTCAACTGAAAGAAACAGTGTTTGTAAGGCATTTGATGTTTCACCAGACTCAAATATTGGCTCTGATAATCCGCCCGCATCAGTGTGTGATTTAAAGATTGAGGAGCCACTTTGCTGTCAAATGTCACAAATAATTAACTTCTATTTCACTTCAATGTTCAGTGACTGAGACTAACTTTAATAATCTGCCACACAACACGATCAGTTTCCATTATTTTGAAATCCCCAGCATTACAAGTTCATTATGTTACTTTTGATGATTTTTGCATGTGTTTGGTTTCTCGACAGCCTACAAGTGCAGGTGCACCAGAAAAGGGCCAAAGATCCGATACAAGGATGTGCAGAAGCTGGAGATCAAACCCAAACACCCGTTCTGCCAGGAGAAGATGATATTGTGAGTGAGACTTTCATTGTCTTTCTGTTTCTTTTCGTTCTTTTTTCCCGCTGCTAAGTATCTTCACTGTATGCCCAGTTCTGCCCTTTCATTACTAGCTTTCTACCTCTTTTTCCTTTCCTTCTTTTTTTTCCCTATTTCCTCTTTATCCTTCTCATCCTTTGTACGCTTCTTTTCCTTGATCCCTTCACCTTTTCCTACCCATCTTTTCCCCTCTTTTCATATACCCGTTTTTCTTCTTTCCGTTTTTTCCTCTCCTTTACTTCTTCTTCCCTTCTTTCTCCCTGTATTGGAATGCACTGCAATATCACAGTATTTGTACCTGCTTCACATACTGATAAACAACCATGATATTTCCCTGACCATAAACATATTTGGCCGCCGTACAGGTATAATCAAAACATCCTGCCCTCTGTGCTTTAAGCACTTAAGAGGATTTACAGTGTGATGATTAACTGATGATTTAATGGCACCCTTTAGTCAGGAGCAAGACATTATTTATTAGAATGGAAAGGTGGAGAGAAAAGAAACGCCACTTTCCAGAACTTTCAAACACTTTCTACATGACAATAATAAAGGGTTCAGTTAGCTGTTCTACACATGTGCATGTGCAACATCTTAGGCTACATTTACACTGCTACATTTTGGTTTTTAAGCAGAGTTTTGAGCCAAAAGCGATCTCTGTGCACACAAGAGTTTTTAGCTACAGTAGAAGAACTAATATCCAACACGCCCAAACCGATTGTCTCATGAACATTTTCGTATACTGGGCATGCGTGCGAGGTGAACAGTTAGCAGCATGTAGACTCCGCCCGTTGCTGGTAGTTGTCATGGTACCGTTAAGTAGCTTAGTCTCACGTCTCAACGTTGGCATCAGTGTCGTGTTGCCAAAGGTCTCCGTTTGCAGCCGTTGAGACTGCAACATAACCCCGGAGATTCCAAACCAAAACGTAGCAGTATAAATGTGGCCTTAGGTTGTGTGCAATGTATGCATCATATGCACATGCATCTTTATTACATAACATCATACACAAAATAACAATGATATTTGTATATAAACAATGTACGTTTGCCTATCATCCCAACAGTATTATATTTCTATTATAAAATCCCAAACTGGAGTGTCAGTTACAGTTGTAGCTTGCTTTGTGAATTACAGTCTGTTTGATCTACCACCTACTCTCTCCCTCTCTCCCTCTCTGCTATCTGACCTTTGACCCATAAAATCACAGCTCGAGCAAACAGACAGCTATTATGTTCAATTTGAGCCATCGTGGAATGCAGCATGATAACTAGGCCTCTTCCTCTGAAAGGGTCCAAACACACTCAAAGTATCCTGTGGTGCCCAGATAGCCAAACAACTTTGAATAAATAAACATTAACATTATATATACGGTATGTCGTTTTTTGTTTTTTTATGATCTTGGGTTAACTCCTGGAGACGAAGTCTCAGCAGCTAGAAATGTGAGCCATGATTTGCGTGTGGAATTCATTTGAAGTTTCATGTCAAAGCTACATGAAGGGACAGCAGATGGGGATGGGGATGTTATGTCAGCCTCCCTGGAGTCCGTTTTATGTTCAAGGCACAATCTCTGCTGCCACCTGCTGGCACATAACATTATCACACAGACAACATAGTGTGGATAACAGCAGCGAGAAAGTGATAATGTGGATGTGACATATGGCATTTTAGGGACAAAAATGCAAGTCAGTGCCATGTAAATCATTACATTTTAGGGTTAAGACTTGTTTTACAAATAAGGTTGAGGTTATAATACCTTTTAGACAAGTCCCCAACAAATGAATGAATGAATGTAGTCCCCTTAAGAGATTGAAGTGTGTGTGTGTGTGTGTGTGTGTGTGTGTGTGTGTGTGTGTGTGTGTGTGTGTGTGTGTGTGTGTGTGTGTGTGTGTGTGTGTGTGTGGATACATTCCTCTTCGACACCTCCAAACCCGGCTGGCTCTGCTCTGAAGGCCAATCAAAACAGACATAAATTGTGGCCGGCTATAAAAGCCATGCCAAAGCAAAGGAGTGTGTGTTTGTGTGCGTGTGTGTGTGTGTTTGGAAGTAGATTAATCAGATTGCATGGATTGATCCTATACATTTTAGTATTGTCAATTGATAGAAAATGAATCTGAAGCAATTATATTTACTGATTTATCATTATGAACTATTTTTGGATTGTGGATTGTAGGCGAACAAAGCAAGCAATATTAAGATGCCGCTCTGGGAAGTTTTAATGTGCAGTTTTCACCATTTCTTTTTTTTTACATTTTATTGTGAAATGATTAATCGATTAATCACAAAAATAATAGACAAATGAATTTATAATGAATACAAATCATTGGCTGGAGCCCAAGTATTGTTTTTAAAGTTGTTAAACTATTATTAAGGTAAACAACCTTTAAAGTGACAGAAGTTGATATAAAGGTTGAATCTTGTCTGTACAGAAGTCAGAACGTTTAACCATGTTTTCAGCTAATTAAAATAGCTCACGTTACTGTATTGTGTGAACAGTTAACTTTAGTTAATCTTTGATGTGGCATTTTCTTTTGTGGGGTGCAAATGTTCCACCAAACAAGTTCCTTTCTGAGACCATTTTGCAGAGGCAAAGTTACTGCGCCCAGAACTTAAAAAACGATTGTGATTGGTTTAAATAAATGCAAACAACCCAGAGCCTTTTTTCTCCTATCCTAGAATGTATCTGTGGTGTAGCCAGACCTTAATCCACAGCACTGTGGAGATTGGTCTGGCAATGTGAGACTAAATCATGAGTAATAAGTTTAATCATCGAGCGTGTTTGTGTGAGTGCAAAACAACACTCTTGAGAAGTGCTAGAATTGATCTAGTAAAGCTCTGAGGTCTGTTTCTGTGTGAGTGTGTGTTACCCAGCCACACAGCCATTATTTAAGGCTGCTCTATTAGCATGAGATGGGGGCCACCAGCCGCTGGTGCCCAGTGAAAAACGAGCCTCAGCGGGCTCCGGAAAGCCACAGAAAGAAAGAGCATAGGAGAGAAATGAGCGAGAGAGTCCCCCTCTGGCCTTTGTTGTAGCCGTTTGGCTTACGGCGCTCAATTTGGCATTCTGAGCGACCACTCCTAAACCACACATATAAGCTTGGAGCTACAAAATGTCCCTGTTTTCTCCTCTCTTTTTTTTTTCTTCTTCTCCATTTTCTCTTCTTTCTTTTAGTCATTCAGTCTTTGTTCTACTTTATCTATTTTATATCTTTTTTCACCCGCTTTTTAATTCCTATTACTCATTATTTTTGTTATTGGTGCCCTTTATCAGGGTTTTTTTCTGTTTTTCTTGCTGCCTCTTGTCTTCTCCCCGTGTTGTTATGCCTCTGTCAGTTGTATTCAGATCCTTAACTTAAGTAAAAGTAACCTGAGTATTTAAGCAGTTTTTATATTCTCTTTAATGGATGTTTTTAATTGTTTTTAACTGCTTCAATTTTTTATGTAAAGCACTTTGAATTGCCTTGTTGCTGAAATGTGCTATACAAATGAAGCTGCCTTGCCTTTTCCCTTTTGCTCTTTGAGCTCTCTCGCAGCCTTTCCTTCCTCCCCCTGTGCTTATGAAACATTTTGCTTACCATGTTAGAGCCAGTAGCTGCACTTCAGCTGCCCAGGTGAATGATAATGAGGAGGAACTAAAGCTCATATTAACACAGTAATTAGGTTCAATTCCACCTCTGCTGAACAGCCATGGATAAACTCTTAGGGTGTGTGTTTATAACTACAGCATTGCTGATAAGAGTCCATTGGCATACACACATACAAAAGCACCTTCATGTTCTCTCTGTCAACCACACACTCAGAGCTCAGTTCTTCCATAACAAGGCATGTACGGCAGCCCCTCAATAGCCACACAAAATGACAACTGAATGAGCAGGAAAATAGATGCTAAACTCGTCAACCTAAATCCTTACACCTAATGAATGCAGTGTTTTTATTGAGAGTCAAGTCTTTTCTCTTCCAGTAAACTTATTTAGCATTCATGGTTTGGCGAGCCTTTGAGTGTGTCCCTGGATGGAGAGGCCCCATGGCATGCTGGATGTTTTTCCCACATTTCCCTTGTTTGGCCTGAATATGCCACATGCAGGCAGACTGTCTCTACCGTTGCCTTAAGCAGAGAGTTACAGACAGACCAATTGATTCAATGAGCTTAGATGTCACATTTTTTAGTGGCAGCTCCATAATATTACTCCATTGCCAAGTAACTGGCCGCCCTGTGCAAGCTGATCTTTTGAATTGTGAATGCATTTAACTGTGGAAATGTTATTGAGGGCAGTTTAGAATTGCAGTTCAAATTTGGGGCAAAAACATGTCAAAGGTACTACAACTTGATTGTCTCTATTGAAGTTACTCAGACGGGCTTTCAGAGAGTTTTAAATACCCCTAGCATTTTTACTTGATTCAGTTCTTTTGAAGTTCATACAAAAACCTTTCACTTTAAGTTGGCTCATGTAGTTGTTCTCAACCTTCTCTTAAAACTACTGAAGATAACATGGTTGTCTATTTCTCCAAACATATTGTGCAGCCTAATTAAACCATTTAAACCACAAATGACTGCTCTCTAAATGTCAAATGTGTATTGCTTAATCTGTTCATTTTCTTCTCTAAATACTTCTACAGTAGCAAGCAGATACTGATGCCACTGTATTATGAGTGAATATGTGACATTTTGGCCTGCTACTGTGTTATTTAGAGAACATTGGTGTTATTATCGTGTTAGTGTGAAAACTATCTTGATATACTGTACAAACTTCAATTTAAGTGCCATGGAAGTGCATAATATTGTGAATGGATTTTTATTTCTTATATTTTGATTTGACTTTCTAACATCGCCGGGGTTTGTTTGTTTGTGTTGTTTTTGTTTTGTCTCCTCTTCTTTGCTCGTCCTCTCAGTGTGACAATGGAGAACGTGGCTCGGTTCAAAGGGCAGGAGTATTGTCTCCATCCTAAACTTCAGAGCACCAAGAATCTGGTCAAATGGTTCCGTATCTGGAAGGACAAGCACAGGTAATAATCTTCTAATTCCTCAGAAGGCTATGCCCAAGATGACAAGAGGAAAATAATAAGAACATTCTCATACTTTAGACAAAAGAGTGAATGAGTGGTATTGTCCAAATATTCTCATAAATGTTGTTGTGGCTGTTCTAGTTAGCTCTAGTCAGCATGCAGTCTGCAAAATAACCTAATCATGCTACAGATGAAAACATTATTATTTAAAGCAGTTATAATCAATACTTACAATGGATCAAATAACTGTGTGTGAAATGTAAAAGGTGTCACTCTTTTAGTTTAGTTTAGTTTAGTTTGTGACAAAAGCACAAACAGCTTTCACCCGACTGTGCAGTTCCCCTCAGCTCTTCAGAGTGTCTTTTTTTAGCGACGTAGTGGAGCATTTATCAGCTAAATTGTTAATTTAGCTGATAAATTTAGCTGATAATTATTGTTAATAATTATCTCACGGGTCAATAGAGACCAAAAATACAGCTGAAGGGGGAGTGGATTTTAAAGGCAACTTTTTGCTAACACATTCATCGTATCAACTTAAAACCATACCAATGTTGTTTTCACAGCTTGTTTCTGCTGCCCCTATACAGCCTGAGTTTATGTAATAGACACATTTAGTAAGACACACTAAAAGGCTCCTGTTAGCAACCTATATGTATTCTTTCCTATTATATTTTCATATCCCTTACTGCTCCTTTAAGCACAACCATAATGCACACACCACACAACCTGCCTCTGTTATCGCTAACTCTGAGTTGTAGACCATGTCCAAGCACAGTGGCCTCTCTGTGAAGCTTTATTGATTTGTTTTGTTCCAATTTCTACTCTCACCTTCCATTGGTCAGAGTCAGCCACAGACAAAAAGCTCTGTAAAGATGGCAGAGATTCAGTATTTTGCTGAGTACAAGAGAACATTTCCACAGGGACTCTGTGGGTCATACGGGGTTTAAATCTATGTCCTTCCACTTAAATTATATCCACAAGGCCAACAAATGAAATACAAGAAACTGAGACTAAAGAAAAACACCTGGTGGAGGAGGCTAATGATGCTGGCAGAAGGCAACTAAATGTGTCAATCTTGAATAAATGTTTGAAATCACAGAAAAAATTAACCCGATTTTTGTTTCTTTTTCAGGGTGTATGAAGCCTAGATCTTCGGCTACCCAGCACACGTGGATCAAGTGAGGCAAAAAAAAAAGCAACAATACCACCGGGACTGTTTTTGCGAAGTACAAGATAAAATCTACAATCAAACTGTAGTTCTTCCCTCTTCTGCCTGAGATCTGTCGAGCACATTACGAGATATTTTTAGTTCATATATATATAAGCTGGTGGGCTCATTTTAGTCGGCCATCATTGTAGTTACAGTCAGTCATCACCTCAGTCTTTACAACTGTAGTTATACTTGTCAGATAGTGGACGAGACACCACCATCTGTGTTCAACAGTTGTAGGTTTCTTCAGTTGTCACTTAAAGGGACTTCTCTTTTGCTGTTAGGCTTCTTTCAAAGTGAAGAATGTGTATTTTTGAAGAAATGGGCAAACCTTCCTTTGAAAAATACAGTGTGGTTGTTTCAGTTAAGATTTTCACTACTCTGTATTCAGGATGACAGGTACAACATTTGTACAAAGCCAACATTTATAATCTGATTACATATGTTTAAAAGGTTGTAGTCAAAATGTAGTGATAAAGTTTCTCAATGAATCTGATATTGTACTTGTAGAGGAGAGGCAGTCAGTGTGCGATTACATATAATACAGAAGTTACAGAAGATAGAGGAGATCTACCACTGTGTGTATGTTTACCATGTTCATGCTAGTCATATGTATCAAACAAACACATTACTCTGCAGCACCTATTTTGTAAAATATGATCGAATTAATTGGCAGGATGTAGTTCCAGCAGTTATTAAAGTATATAAATAGTTAATGTTGTGCCATTCCTATGTACATTACAGTCTGTGGACTGGAGTTAATTAAAAAACAAGATTATAAAATACACTAAGAAAGCAAGACTGTCTGCAGTTTACATCAACATAGGTCTATCTGTTATATATTTTCACTGGTTGAAAGATTTGTTAGTCAAACCTCTTGGAATAAGTGCGTAATTAGGCAATATCTCATACAAACTGCCTACATAAGCACTGAATTGTGCTACTTATGATAGCATCCTTAAAGAATAAGACTAGCGATGTTCTCGATTTTTGTTAATGTTATATATCCCATGAAAATATTGAAAATCAACAATGTGTTACTTCCCAAATTCCCAAAGCTGTGTGTGGCACCCAGCCCTAAACTCCCCAAAACAGATGGGTACTGTAGTTCTTAGCAAGCCCCACTCAAACAGGAGTTAGGGGTGCATTTAGTTTGTTGGGGACTATTTTCTGCTGCGGATTAATACACAATTGGTGCTCAACTGAGTATTTACTGTGGCACAACACTGAATCCAAATAAATGACAGTGACCATTTTGATGGTAATAAAGAACCATATCACCCAGTACAACAGTGAGGATCATTGATGTGTTTTTAATATTTTGTTGACAACAATAGTACAGAGGAATATATGTATATATATATATATATATATATATATATATATATATATATACATATATATATATATATATATATATATATATATATATATATATATATATATATATATCTTGATTCATTGTTGTTGTTGTTGTTTTTTCATGGGATTTGTTAACAATAAGAAAAATACTGAATATAATCAAAAATATATGAACTGTGTCATTGTTTCATGGAAATAAGCTTTGGACCAGTGCATGAGATTTCACATTTTTAAACTTGAAAGGGGACAAATTGCCTGAAAACTTTAGCAGTCTAAATCACACTTAATGTCCACATACAAAACAACATTCAAATAGCATATATTTAAATATATGTAAGCATTTCATTTTTGCTAATGATAATTTTACTGTCTCCTACAATCCTACGTGGGTGATGATACACTGCTCTTTTATGATCTTATCTCTCTTCTGTATGCTGTGGATACACTTGGTAATAATGACTGTTGGGTGTTGTTTTGTTGCCACCAAACAAAAATCTCACACACATATGTCTGCATTTATACAAAAACACATTTCCTTTATCTTTTGAAGAATGTGCATTACTCTTGTTTTATATCTTATATAAAAAATATATATATAAATAAGCATTTTGTAAATGGACCAGTATAGCCTATATGTTTGTGAGAGCGAATTTACCTTAAGATGTTATAGTGTTGTGTATATTGTATAACTGCATTACAGTTGTTTTTGCTATTTAAATCTTTGGTTTGGTAACAGATATTGGGAGGGTGAGTGTTTGGACCGGCCCACCAAACACAGTTAAACATTCCATTGAGTGTAAAACAATAAACACAGCAATAAACTATCTATAGAGCAGGTTGTGTTTGCATTTGATTCACTGGATTAACTTTTCTAATGGAAAATGTGTAAAGAGGAAGGAAGCTAGAGCGCTTTCAAATTGAAGTGTGAGATGTGAGATAAGCAGCCCACCAGGTGGCGATATATACCATATGATGTTTATCAGGTGAAGCACTGCAGACGGTAATATAATGGATGTTAACGATACAGGAATAGTTTACCTGTAAATATTTTAGCGGATGGGGTTTGGAGACATACATTATTGTGCATACTTGCATGTACAGAAAGACACTAATGACAATATCTTTATTTAAAAGATACATTTATCATATGTTGAGTCATAGATTGGTACATACGACAATGGTTTGACAAAAAATATTAAAAGTATATAAATTGGTACAAGAAAAAAAAAAGTTTATGCCAATATTATGAATAACTTTAATGTGTCTGATTATGTCTACACAAAACCAGTGCCAGTTGGGATGACAGTGGCCTCTGATGTGGGTGTACTACATGGAGACTTGATAACTCTCATCTGGTATAACAATATGTAATAAGGTATAAGCAGAGCAAATGACCCCTGATCCTTTATATACATAATGTATCTAGAACGGCAATAACATTCAAAGCTAAAAGCATTTACTGTTAAGAACTGTCACTTTCAGGATATTATTGATATATTTACCTTACTACCTCAATGAGCAAACTCTGTCTGCTGATAAATACGTGAGATGCAGATGAAAACTTCTAAAGAAGCAGGTTAGGGGACATTATGATTACAGAAAGTGGAAACAATCAAGTAAAGAACAGTAATATAGTCTACTTAGTAACTTTTACCACTGCTGTTGGAAAGCTTTTGAATTTCACCAAGGGATTAACAAAGTCTTATAACATAATCAATTGAATCTGCAAAGTAACTTAAGGTATCAAATAAATATTAGTGGAGTAAAAAGTACAACATTTGCCTCTGTAGTGTAGTGGAGTAGAAGTAAAGTAAAAAAAAAATGGAAATACTCAGGCCCAGAGCCATGTCTTTCTCTATCACTCTGCGTTTGCCTACACTAGCCTACACTACTTCTATGTTCTCTACATAACTTGTGGCATAGACACTGTGTTGTTTAAACTTTCAATAATAGAGACAAACAAATGAAGCACAGATAAATGAAAGACACAGCTTTGTTTGTATGTTTTAAGTCAGCTGTCTCTGCCTGTCTGCCGTCTGCAAGGAGGGGTCAGTATTTTTGGCAACAGTTTCCCGCTGGCTAATTTGGGTTTTCCCAGGATGGCGAAGGCATGTCCCGGCCTTCGTTGACTGGATTGGTTATGTTTTAGACATGAGAAGTGGAATTGGTTAGGGTTTGTGTAAGAATACCAGAGTAGGCTAAGAGGCAGAGTAGGGTGGGACATGCCTTCGCCATCCGATGAAACCATGGGTGTATTAGCCTATGTATAGCGTCCGGTCCGGGAACACCCAGGGGTCATCATTGAGGGAGTTTCGGGGTGTCCCCAGCTCTCTGGAATTTCACTTTAACTCTATCATAAGTAACACAATGACATAATGTATAATTATTTTGGTGATGTGTTTCATACACTTTATATAATAAAATATCTAAAAGCAAAAATCCTGCCAGATGGGGGCCCCTGGGAATACTTTTTTTTCTTTTTTAATGGGGATCAGTGGTCTAATTTGTGTCAGTTTAGGGTTCCTTGACATTAAAAAGTTAAGGAACCACTGGTGTAGGATACGCAAATTCGCCTTCCACTGCACAGTGAGAGAGGCGGGGTCAGTGTTTGGCAGGTTCGTCCCTTGAGGGTGTGTGTGTGCGAGAGAGACTCGCTAAGCAACGACCTGCAAGCGGGCATCTGAGCCAGTCTAAGCAAAAAACAGGAACCACATTATTTTCGAGTATCTTTGCAATGTCTCCAACGATAATTCTACAGCGTCTGCTTTGATTTCATCGAAGTTGCTGTCTCTCCAGACGTCGGCTACAAAAACGAAACAAGAAATTAATGTATCCTGCTCCGCGTTCCTGTTTGTTTTGACCTGGTAAGGTACCCCTGAGCGACTGATTAGCTCGCCTTGCTAACAGCGCTTCTTCTGGTTCACTCAGCATCTTAGTAGCTAAATGCTAACCAGCTAAAGCTAACTGTGTCGGACGCTTTCTGTCATCTGTTAATTAAGTATAGCTTGCATGTGGTTTCTGAATGTGTCTGCGGCAGTTGTATCTTTATTTGGAGGCTAACATGTAAGTGCGTAGTGGGTGTTAAACCGTGTGTTGCTTTATTTGTGTTTTTGGGAGCTAACGGCTAGCGACGGAGGCAGTTCCATCACATCTGTGGCTCCTTCGCAGGCACAGCGAGCTAACTCGGAGAAAACGAAAAACTGACATCAATAATTAAATATTTGAGAGGGTTTGGATGCCACTAGCAAAACTGAATAACTCCTCGTTTTCAGTTTTGCAGACACGTTGTAACGTTTTACAGTAGATTTGTGTCTTTGCCTCTGCATCAAGAATGTGAGATGCAACGGGCAATTCAGTCACCCTGGTTTTGACGGTTATTGTACACAACCGTGTACAGAAACGTTACATCCTGTTGTTTCGGGTGTCTGGAGTTCTTATTTTTTTTTTAACTGTAGCCGGTAGTTTCGTTTTCTGTTCAGACTGTTTCTGGAAAGCTTCACAATTTACACAGATGCTCCAGCAACTCGGTTATATTAAGCTGTCTCTGTGCAGGAATGTTCTAGTGTTTTCTGGCACAGTGTTGGCTATAAATCTATTTTGTCTGTGCTGTTTCCTGGTGAATATGTTTGTATGTGTAATAATTAATTCAGAAACGTTGTTTTAAGGAATCGACGGGCTGACTTTCATTTCTCTGAAATCATTTGCACATTGCATAATCGTATCCGGTCATTACCCTGAATTAGGACGGATTTTCCGTATAGTGTGCTATAGTAGCCATACGTTTGTAGTACAAACGGGTGTAGGGTAGGGTAGTGAGTGCATACTTGCATTATTGTGCATGTATGCCTACACACACACACACACACACACACACATATATATATATATATATATATATATATATATATATATATATATATATATATATATATTACACACACACACACACACACACACACACATTGCAAATATATATATATATATATATATATATATATATATATATATATATATATATATATATAATTTTTGCAAAAGTTCATTTTGCAAAATTTTAGAGCTGAAGCATTAATCAATTAGTCGATCATGGAAAAATGTATCTGCAGCTTTTTGGATGGTCATTAATTGTTTAAATTACAGTCCCCCAGGTTCTAGCTTTTTATTTGTGAGGCTTTTCTGCTTTTCTTTGTCATATTTGATAGTCCTTTGATCATTTTTGGACTGTTACTGGACAAAACAAGCTATAAAGAGACATCATATATAGAGTCAGACAAAACGATTATTCCTTAAATGTTGACAAAATTCGATTATCAAAATAATTGTTACTTTCAGTCCTACGATATGCCGCTATCAACAAACCTAATGATGATGATTGCAGTTTTGTATAATAATAACTTCATTTATATTGCATATATCAAATCAGAAATAAAAATTGATCGAAACATAAAGTGGATTTTACAAATAATATTAAAAGTTGTATAAAGGGGTAGAAAAAGATATATAGGAAAACAAAGTAAGTACTATAAATCTAAATTCAATACTAACATAAAGGAAGTTATTTATGTACTATTAACTGTCCTGGCAGTATGTTAGAAAAATGTTAGTAAAACTGTTGTTGAGTCAGCTGCTGTTATACACGTTTTTTAATGATGGTGTATTACACTCAGTTAAACATATGCAGTCTAAAAACATCAGTCCAGCAATAAATCCTTCACAAAGGTTATAGTCATATTTTTTTTTTATTATTGTAACTGTTTTAGAGAGGTGTTGATTCAACTTTATGGTCATTTTGGAGGTTATTTGTGGTGCTGTTGAGTTGTGTAATTCTGAGATTTGGTTCTCTCTATATTAATTAGATATTAGAAACACCTGCTTAGGTTATTTCTGTACCATTTAGCAGCACCACAAACATAACATTCATAAACGATTCACCACAGTGCTGTGGTATGTTTCAGCTACAGGGTTGCAAGCAACTAACTATTTGTTTTATAATGGATTAATCTGACAGTTAATTGGGGGCGTTCTGATAGCTGAATGTCTAAGTCGCACAAACTATAACGTCCCTGATCCTAAAAAACCTAAATATTTTCAAGGCCAAATTGACATATTCAAGTTGTTTGTTTGACCAAGAAATCAAACCCCAAAGAAATTCGGTTCACTCTCATATAACAAAGAAAAGCAGCAAATCCTCCCTTTTGATAATTTGTAAACCGGCAAATATTTGGCTTTTTTGCTTGAAGAATTACTGAAAAGATTAACTGATTATTAAAATAGATCGACATGTTGACTGTCTAATCATTTAAGCTTTAGCTAGGTGGTTGATTAACCTCGCAACTCAGTCAGTAAATTATTTTTTTGACTAACTTGACTTCCCAGACTAATTCAAATTTCAACCCCCTAGATACAGATTCACTGCCCAGTCGGGGTCCCTAAAACTAGTTTGAAAACATTGTTATAGAGCTAAAATATTATGTTAAAGCCACACATTTGAAAACGATCGGAGTTAACTCAGTGAAGATACTAATAAAATGCAACCCTAGTGAGACACTTGAGGCATTGCCATGATTAGCATTCATCCTCATTAGGTGTACCTTAGCCAAACTTGAAGCCTTTTATGTGAAGGATCTCACGTATGCACATATCAATGGTGTCAAATCTCTCCAACCTCCTGCCATGTGAGATAAGACTGTGTATGTAAGACAACCCATAGTTTTTATATGGAAGGAAATCATGTGCACACACAGCAGTCACAGCAGTGTCATAACCACACAGCTGCCTGCAGTGTGGGATTGTTGTTGCCAGGTCAGTGAGTGGTTGTTTTAGACTCTGTGGACGGGAGCCAAGCTAAACCAAATGTGGTCCAAATCTCTCTAAAGCTGGACCCACATTGCCAGAAATTCACCAGATTTGATCCGTCTGCAATGTTTCATAACCTCGCTTTTTATTGGTTAAAATATAATTGGCGTTTATGATTAAGCATTTAATTATTGCTATTTTGCAGCATAACATACAGTTGACAAAATAATAAGATGACAGTAATTTTAAGGAGTATTCAAAGCAGTGCAATTGTATAGAAACGCAATGATGCAGGCTACAAAGGAAAAGAGACATCTTATTATCTAAAAAGAAGCCTTGGAGCATTATCGTCTGGTGTACATTAAGCCAAAATAAGCCGAAAGTGGTGTCACCGGCACTGACCTGGCCCAAAGATTGTGTAAATGGAGATAGTCCACCAGGCAGCTGAAATAACAAAGGCTTCTACAGGAGAAAAAAAATATTGTATTCATGTGTCTTTATCTTTCCTCATGAATATCAGGCGCACAAGAGCATTTTACTTTCAGATCCTGGACTATGCTAGCCTGACAAGCCAGACCCACATCAAAATCTGGCTCTGGGAACTCACCATTGGCAGGACTCAATCTGAGGGGCGGGATAAACGGTTGTCATTCAAATTCCCTCTGCACGCATAGCCAACCAGAGCAACGCTAGTTGATAGATTAAACTTTTGCTGTATCCGGTCGGCAAAACTCTGAAAACATCTTCCTTTTTTAAGAATGAATTCAGTGCTTATCTCCATGTCTTCCAGAGTTGCGGCCAAAGCCAATTCGAAAGACCGCAGCAGCAGCAGCCATCTTCTTTGTTTTCAAGTAGCAGGGAATTCACGCGACCATCCACCGACTCTATACACGATGTGATTGGCCTGACCAGAATTTGGTTTTTCCAGGTTCGCAAGCCAACGGAGAGTTGCTAGACTGACCCTGGCTGCAAATTACATTTGCTGCCGCTAGGGTGCGTCTAGATTTCTAGGCTAGGACTATGCATGTTCATTTGAACATATTAAGAAATAGGAAGACTAAAAGATATTTGATCAATGTAATATTCCCTATGCCATAGAAATGTAGAAAATAATAAATGTGACTTGCTGACACTCATAAAAAATATTTTTCCTCATCAATCACATATTTGCCTTGCATTTGATTGTAAGCACAAAACATTGCAAAAGAAAATTTGATAAGTGGATACACTAGCCTAAGACCTTTTTATCTGAAACCTGTAGAACATTTTAACCAGTGTCGAGACTGGAATTGTCACGAACACGATGTATTTCAGAAAATAGAAATCTTACCTTTGGGTTGATACAAAAAATAGTTTGGCAGCTGGTAAAGTTTTTTCTTTTGGGCATTATTGGATTTACAGGATTTGCCATCAATTTAAGGAATTTGTCAATACATTGGATTACCCAAAACAAACTTGCCATCTGTTTATTTTATCCATAAATAGTTTTTCATTAAACATATTTTCCTCTTTGACAGAAGGATGTCACTAGGTAATGGAAGGGGGTTTGGTAAGACAAGCTATTAATTTAGCTGAATCAGACAGAAACGCATAATCTTTATTAAGTTTATAAATTGCTGTATAATTTTTTGTGCTACACCGCACCAAACAAAGGCTTGAGAAGCAAAAGGCCTTATCTTGAGGCAGATTGAGAAATCCTGTGCTGAGCGGCTGGCTGGGTTGAAGTAATCTGGGAACATATTCTCAGTAGGTTTAATGGCAGTGCTCTAACTGTACAGCATCTGCTGAATGTGTCAGCACCATTTTCCACCCTGGTTGGTGGACTTTTGCATTAGAATTAGTCTGTGGTTTTCCGTTTAAAAGATATTTTAAAACTAAGGTGTGATAGGAAATACCCAAGTACAATTACAAACAAGTAAATATGACAATAAATGACAAATGCCCACTCACAAGGTACCAGAGCTAAAAGTGATACCTCTAGATTGTTTTTTGGCTAACCAACCGATTGATTTTTGTAGTTTTAATTGATCAACGTTTTAGTGTAAAATATCTTTAAATGCTTTTATAAATTGAGCAATAGAAAAAGATAACCTGCTTATATTGATATATAAAAGAGAAAAAATAAACACTGTTTGAGAACATGTAACCATCAAATGTTTTGTGTTTACTTAAGAAATTGCTAAAATGATTAATATTACCAAATTGTCATTTGTGTCCAATAATTAAGCAATACTCTCACTGAGAGTTGGGCCAAAGCCACGTGTAAAGATTTTTTTAGTTTAATCGACAACAACTAAAAATCTCTCATCAGCTTCAGTTTTATTTTATAGATATTCATAAAAGAATAGAAGACACATTTGGGTCAGTCAGTCTACCAGCCAGACCGACATCACTGTCTACATACTGAGTGATCCATGCTCTCCTTGTTAAGTAGACTGATGCTGTTTAAATACATGCGCTAATTGATTAATTCAACCTTGACCTGAGAGTTGAGCTTTCCTGGCTTGGACTTGGCAGTGTAGTGCTGCTTGGCTTAGGTTGAAGAATAAAGTAATAAGGTCTGTTTCCTGGCAACAGACCCAGTGACCAAAACTAGCTAACACTGCTCTAGAGTCATGTTAGACCCGGGGCTGCTCCCTAAAAGCCGACGATTTAAGTCAACAGTTGAGAAGACACCCATGGTCGACTGACTTTAATTTTGTCGGTCAAATCACTGCACTTTTAGCTGTAGCTGGGCGTTCCACAGGTTTGGAGCCACCGCTTCAAAGTCACGGTCACCTTTTAGTTTTTAAGCGAGTGCGTAGGACCACCAGTAATCCCTGGTTAGAAGACCTGAGGAACCTGTTAGTAGTGTATGGATGGAGCAGGTCCGAGATATAAACGGGTGCCTGACCATGCAAAGCTTTATAAGTCAGAACAAGAACTTTAAATTGGATCCTGAACTTGATTGGAAGCCATTGTAATGAGTATAAAATTAAAGTGATGTGCGACATCCTGTTAGACCTGGTCAACAGCCTTGCAGAAGAGTTCTGGACCAGTTGTAGACGGTCCTGGGATGACTTGCTGAGACAGGTGAAAATGGAGTTGCAGTGTCACTGTACACCGAGCAGTCTAAGAGTAACAGCACGGCAGGATGTTAATTTTACAAACCAAGTCACGTCTCAAAATAACCCAACCTTAAAACTAGCTAAAAGTATGGTACTAGAACCAGAAGCACATGACAAATACATTTTCCGAAGACGCCTCTAGCCCACGCTTTTATTTCCAGAGTCATTGGTTGGTTAGAAGAGCAGACTCTGAAAATCCCTATTGGTGAACAACACTGGTGAGACAGAGAGTTGTTGCTTACCTAATAAAGTAGTGCCTTTCTTGGAATTGAATTTTGATACTAGGGCACTTCATACCGCTGCATTTGAATGATCTAGAGTAAGAGTAGATGTTACAGCTTAAATATAATAGTTTTATCTGCAGCAAGCGTTACATATTTTGTCTCAAAATAGTGATTAATGATACTGATGATGTTTAAATGGCCTTTTAGCAGAAAGTTAGTAATAAAAAAAAATAGCTTTTTGGCTGAGCAAGACTAGCACTGCCCAGTTGTACATTTGGTTGAGGTTTTTGCCATTTAAGGTGGACTTTGCTCATATAGTTTGTTCCTTTTAGTGTGAGAGAGTGAAGGAAATCTAAGTAGTGCATCATAAACAAAAAATCTACTCTACTGGATGTTCCTCATACGACGCTGACTCAGATATTTTCTAGAGCTTTTACAGTTTAAGTTGCATGTGGAAAATAATGCATTTGACCCTTGGCCACTGGCAGCGATTGAGCAGTAAATCAGCGTATTGATCTCATTTGTCTGCCCTTGTCTGAAATGATAATAATATAAGTTTATTTGATATAGCACCTTTTACAGACAAAGTCACAAAGTGATTCACATGATAAACACTTGTAAAAATACAGTAAGATCCAACAGAAAATAAGTAAGGAAAAAATAATTGAAAGACCAATGAAAATCATTTAAAAGATTAAAACCTAGATCCCAAAGTTACAAACATGTCTCAAAAGCGAATTTAAACAAGTGAGTCTCCAGCTGCTTTTTAAAAGCTTCAACAAAGACTGCAGAACGTAAGACAGTAGGAAGGGCGTTCCACAGGTTTGGAGCCACCGCTTCAAAGTCACGGTCACCTTTTAGTTTTTAAGCGAGTGCGTAGGACCACCAGTAATCCCTGGTTAGAAGACCTGAGGAACCTGTTAGTAGTGTACGGATGGAGCAGGTCCGAGATATAAACAGGTGCCTGACCATGCAAAGCTTTATAAGTCAGAACAAGAACTTTAAATTGGATCCTGAACTTGATCGGAAGCCAATGTAATGAGTATAAAATTGGAGTGATGTGCAACATCCTGTTAGACCTGGTCAACAGCCTTCCAGCAGCGTTCTGGACCAGTTGTAGACGGTCCTGGGACGACTTGCTGAGACAGGTGAAAATGGAGTTGCAGTAATCAAGCCGGGATGGTATAAAACCATGAATAATCACCTCAAGCTCAGAATGTGAAACAAGAGCTCTAAATTTGGCAATGTTTCTTAATTGAAAGAAACGTGTGAGTCAGTGATTTGCTATGTTGATCAAAATACATGTTATGATCAAATAAAACACCAAGATTTCTCAGTTTGGACTGTACCGCTGAAGAAAGTGACCCAAAAAGCTGAATAACCTTGGAAGCTGTAGTGTCTGGAGCAACAGTAAGGACTTCGGTCTTATCTTCATTAAGCTGTAGGGAGTTGTTTGCCAGCCAGTCCTTGATAGAACAAACATTTAAGCAATTCTAACACTTTGTCAGTCTCTTCCAGGTTAAAAGAGACATACAGCTGGATGTCATCTGCATAGAAGTGATAATGGATATCTCCAAATTGGCTAATTCTATGTCCCAGGGAAGCATATATACAATGCAAATAAAATCGGACCTAACACAGAACCTTGAGGCACCCCACAGGAAAGGGCAGCAGTTTCTGAACAATAGGGACCAAGTGACACAGAAAAACTTTTATCTGAAAGATAGGAGGTGAACCAATCCAGGGCGCTTCCTGGAAATAAAAGGCATCTTGGAAATGGGCCATAATTTGCGGGAATTTATGTATCCAGGTTGGTTTTCTTCAGTAGTGGCTGAACAACTGCATGTTTAAAATACGAAAGGACACAACCAAATTGCAGAGAGCTGTTGAGTATAGAGAGAACCCAAGTACTCACAGACCCAAGAACATTTTTGAACAAGGAAGTTGGTGTAATATCTACTGGGATCGAGGAAGATTTCATACTGCTAACAGATCAGTGGGTTCTTGTAGCGAGATCGGAGCAAAACAATACAGTACAAGATTGGTGGCCGGATTGAGTGAACCGAATATGGAGTAGTAGAGGGGATAATGCCATTTCTGACATCACTCATTTTATTAACAAAGAAATAGAGAAAGTCACTGCAGTCCTTATTTGAAACCACTGGCACTTCAGGAGGAGCAGGATTGACAATATTGTTGATTGTTTCAAAAAGGACTTTAGGGTTAAGTTTACTGGAAGAAATAAGGTTAGCAAAGTAAGATGTCCTCGCCTCCTTAACCATGTTGTTGATTTCAGTCAATAGGTCTTTGTGATACAGCCGGTGAACATGAAGCTTGGAGGATTTCCACTGTTGTTCCGCCCTCTGACATGTATGCCGGAAACGGCGAATGAAGTCATTTAGCCATGGGTATGAGTTGTCGGAGGAAACATGTCGTATATTACTTGGAGCCACTTTATCCAAAACTAATGAGCAATATATGTTGTAGAAGTGGACCAGACAAATAATATCAGCATGAGAAGACAGCATTGCGTTTTGGTCAAAAGCTGCTGAGAAGCGATTTAAAATGCGAGAACAGCTTACATGTTTACTGGGCAGTAAATCTAAATTAAAAGACAGGTTGAACAAAACGCAGTCATGGTCAGTAATATGCAGTTCCTCAGAGCCAGTGTAAAAACAAGGTCTAAAGTATGACCCCTGACATGTGTGGAACCAGACACATGTTGGATACAATTAAGTGACATTAAGAAAATCGGCAGCAAAAGTGCAAGACATGTCATCGACGTGAATATTAAAATCTCTAATCATAACCACTTTATCCATCTTATAGACGATCAAAAATCACTGAATTCAAACAAAAAAGAACTGTTTGAACCAGGGGGTCGGCAAATTAAAATAAAACTGTTTTGAACTACCAACATATGGACCCAGTACCGCTTTGTTTCATTGTCCTAAAAATCACTCATCTATAGCCTAAAGGCCAACAATCTTAGTCATAAAAATAAGGTACAATTCTATTAAATAAGCATTAAAAAACTCGTTTAACATAAAACAATAACCTGTCACTTCATAAGCTGTGTGAGACAATCCTTCAATCTGCACTGTCCGTCTGCATGGTCACTGTTTGCATGCTCTTCTGTCTGCTCATTTGTCAGCTACTCTCACAGCTGGTGTTTTGATCTATTGTTTACACACAGGCACAGATGGAAATGACAAGACTAGTACTATCCTGTGTAAACTATTTGTTCTGTGTGAATTGAGTCTAATTCAATATAATGGCGCAAAGAGAGTTTATTCAACGATATTTAACAGGCTCGGGATTTCCTCATTTATGTGCTGTACTCTCATTCTTCATCGCACCATCACTGCTTTCATAGAGCTGTCAGCCATGTACAGAATATAAAGACCGATAGAGAGGGATCTTTTATTTAATGCAGCAAAGGCAGAAGCATAATGGCTGGTATTTTCGTAAGCAGCGGTCTGGAAATTTCCATCAGTGTGAGACAGAGCAAGAGTGAGGTGATGTAGATCAATACTAAATCAATAAGGCTCAATGTCATTGTTTCAGAAGAGGCAGTGCCCAGTGACTCTGGCAAGCTCTGCTAAGGCTGTAAGTTGTACTCCCACTGTTGCCTGCACAGAGCTGTGCTTGTTTCCACTGTAGGCGTTCAAGCATTTTGCAGTGTCACAACCCCTTAGGCCATCAAATAACTTCTATGAGACGTAGTGGAGAGTGACATGAAACTATGACAACCCGGAGTGTAGTGAACCAGGCTTGAGACTAGTAGATCACCAGCTCAGAGAATATCCCTCCTCCTTCAGCAAATGCTATCAAGCAGGTCACTTAACCCTGGCAGTGGAAGCGCACAGTGGCAATCAACCGCTAGCTACGGAAGGCTGTGGTTGCACTGTAACTATACAGTATGCATATGAAGAGATGTTGCTGATAAAAGCATAGGCATCTTTTTTTTTTTTTTTTTTTTCATGAATACAGGATTATAGGTTCAAAAATAGAGTGACATGTATGCGTCAATGAGAAATATTTTTTTGAAAAATGACTTAATTGTTTGGTCTATAGAATATAAGAAAACACTGAAAAATGACATTTTACAAACAGTAAATTAAAGACTTCATATTGCTTTTCTTGTCTGACTGGCTGTCCAAAAGCCAAACATGTTCAATTTATGGACATAGAAAACAAAGAAAAGCAGTAAAATTAATCTCGACCTTTTGAAAACCAGGATATAGAAAATGTTTAAGATTTTTGCATGAAAAATAACTTAAATAATTGATTCAATCGAAATCATTATTAAAACGGTTGGCTATTATTTTTCTGTAAATCAACTAATTATTTCAGCTCTATATCAAATATGGTAGGCTGGATTGCACATGGAACAAGCTTTAGCGCTGTTTATCCTCTCAGGCAGGCATATTCATCAGCTCCTCAGTCCTCAAAGGAAATCCACTTGAAGAAAATTCAAAAGAATCGCTAGGCCTATATCAGTGCAGTCAATTTACCATTACACAGTATGATATATTAAAAAAAAAAAAAAATTTACATTATTTTTGTTTGACGTTCCCTACACCTTTTAAAAATAACAAAAAGGGGAAAATTCTGCTGGTTTTGTCAGAGTTAGAGCTAACAAGGCCTGAAAAAGCCTATGTCCCCTGAAGATAGTGCTTATTAATTTATCACTGACAGGGCTTGCCTGGGAGGAGCAGCTAAACTAGTCTAGGTCAGTGAGCTGCTGCTCTTGATTCAAGGGCAAACACTGGCTTTACTGCCTCTGTTGTATTTCTCCTGCCCTGCCTCTCTTTACCTCACACTTTTTTCCCCCTGTCACTTCCTTTCTCCCCGCTGCTTTCTATCCTCTAAACTTCCTCTGGCATTCTCTTTCTGATACTATTTTATTCTGCATAACGCTGCCTCTCCTTTGATTTTTCCTTTCATCCTTCTACATCCACACCCCCCAGCCTGACTTGACCTGCTGCTATCTGCCTGTAAGACACAGAACTATGATTTCAAAACTGTAAGCAAATGCTGACCCACTATATCCTACGAAACTTGAAGGGTATCAAAAGTAAAACTTTAATTTGTGCGCTCAAATTAATAATGTATTGATCACTAATTAGTAGCTTGTTTTCTTGTGGAAACAGTACAGATAGACAAGCAAATAGACACCCTGGCATGGAGAGAAGTAGGGCTGAAACGATTCCTTGAATAATTTGATTACAAAAAATCCTCTATGCAAAATGCCTTGCCTCGAAGCTTCGTTAAATCAATGTTGCTAACGTTGTATCGCTGACGGACGATGTTTCTGCTACTGTCGCACACCAGACGCAGCTCAGTCTGCTGCTGGCGACACAAGCCAGAGCGTAAATAGTGAGGGGCTAAGAGAAGAGACCGGCTGGAGGAAACCACAGAAAGGGTCCAAAGTTTGGAATCGGTTCAAATGTAATTAAAACTAAAACTCTGTACAGTGGTTCTACTGCAAAATCAAACTAGCTTACCACAATAATAGCACGACGTCAGTGCTTTAGCATCTCAACAGAAAACATGGAGTCTAACTTAATCATCCATTCCACGAAGAGGACCGAAAAAAGTCAATCACTGAGTCGTATGGACGATGAAACTACATCAAACATAACAACTACCAAAATCACAGACAAGAAAATACGTAGTGGTGACCACGATCTGAGCTGACGCGCTGACTATCCCTTCAGAAAAACAGCTGATTGTTGCGCATCTCTCTCTCTCTCTCTCTCTCTCTCTCTCTCTCTCTCTCTCTCTCTCTCTCTCTCTCTCTCTCTCTCTCTCTCTCTCTCTCTCTCTCTCTCTCTCTTCACGGAGAAACAGCTGATCAACGATCTAATAGCATAAGTGTAACAGAGCTGTGTGATATTATAATCAAATATATAAATGAAAATAGGTTAAGTATAACTAATATGTACATTAAGGTCTAGTTTTGGTTGTTTAAAAATGCAAAAAATATATATATATACATTTTTTTTAATTAAAAATAATATCCGATTAAGCGATCGATAAAGTGCTAGATTAATCGATTACAAAAAGAATCGATAGCTGCAGCCCTAGAGAGAAGCATTGTACTGTAAGTAAACTGAAATCGCAAAAAAAGAAAGAAAAGGTAGATAGTGTGGACATCCAACCCTGGTTGTGTACAGGTACAGGACAAAACGCAGCAAAAAGGACATTTGTGTTTCACATACAAGATGTCTTTTTATGTTCACATGGATTTTTGCAAGGTCAATTACATTGCATCAGTAAATACTTCTGGGAGCTTGGAAATTTCTGTGTGCACAACCTCTCATGCGTCTTAAGTAAACTGAAGCATGGGTAAATAGGTAGACAGACAGACAGGTAAGTGTTGACAGCCAGACAAAGAGGCAGATTAAGAGATGGCACATGTTAAATTATGTACTCAGCTTTGCAATTCATTAGACAGGTCTGGTTAAGTAGAGTTCAGAATATTCAAATTACCCTTGTCTTGCACCTGCTTACTGCGTTGCCATGATTCTGAGTCGGATTATTCATAGTACCTGAAAATCCAGTAGGCCTCAACAAATATAGCATAGCACATTTGGCCTGAAACTTGGCCTTGGTTTCCAACTAAATAACCTTCTTTTCTTTCTTTTTTAGATTGTTAAGGATATTACATAATAATACAATAATAATACTGGTCGCTTGACTTGTACCATGTTTTCTCCAGAGCGAGCATTAGTTGGTACAAAAGAATAAGAGTCAGGGTCCCAAAGCTTTTGGGTAAAAGTGCTTTTTGGAGAAACTGCATGTGTGGGGAATCACCCAACAAGAGCTTCAATGCATGAATAAGACTGACGTCTGAATGCTGACCTGCACATTTTTGCAGATCAGTCTACATTATGGATGCTTATAAAAAAAGATGTGATTAAGAGCCATAAGACACAGTCAAATTCATAGTTCGAAAAACAGATAAAAAGGAGTACAGTACATTAGGAAATAGTTAATGCTACATATAATGAGGTAAACATATTACTGGCTATTATCTTAAAAGAGCAACTTAAACTTACTATCCTAACATTATTGGCTATACATTGTGTATTACTATTACTGCCACAAGACAAACAGTAGGGCTCAGTGCTAATGGCTGACAGCTTAAAATGGGCACAAGCAGGTTTTAGGTCAACTTTAGGGCTTGTTAGGCATGTGTGGGTTTTAATTGTTCATTTTCCTCTATGTATTTATACGCTTTAAACCACAGTCTTTCATATGCAATGTTTTATTTTTTGAACACCAATCTATGAGTGTTTTGTATATACAGTAGACCGATCTAGCTGTGTGAACTCTTTGTGTGCTGCTTGCAACACTTCAGATCAACATAAAACAAACTTCATATTAAGCAGGTTATTAATAGTCTTCCTGTTACTCAGCTTCTTGCAGTTAATCAGCCAAACATCCTGGGTGACTAACTGACCTAATGTTAGCTGAAAATGAACATCATTCTCATAAGGTTTCAAGTTATAAGGTTTCAAGATAAATGCTCAAAGAATGTCATCGAAGGTGTTTGATATGTCCTTATCGGCCTGAATATAAGACAACCTTTCTTTTCCAACACTTGTTTTTGGAAAAAGTATTTTTGAAGACACAACACACTAGTCTTGTTGGGAGTAGATGTATCATCCTTTTTTCTCATAAAATTGGAAAATGAAATTCTTCCATTTGAGCAGAATGTGATTTGTGCAGCTTGTCTCTCAGTCACATACTCCCTCAGGCGTTTGGAAGCGGTCAAAATGTTATTGTGTCTAGCAGTAAGCATTTTTTTAGACTTTTCTTTTTAAGCTCCTCATTATCTGTGATAGTGGTAATACTTAGCTGCTACCCAGATGAGTTGATTCAGTCCACGGTTGGTTTCTGAACTCGACATTGGGAGAGGTTTTCGCTCGTCATGAATGTATTTCCTTCGTGGCAGCAAAACACGAAACTCTTTGTTTAGGGATGCTTTACTCAAAAGGACGCACTATGTATGGACTTGAAGACACCCGCTAGCATAGCAGCAATAAGGCTACAAACAAACCATACCAACCCAAATAATATCTGATGTTGTGAATATGTAATTGTCTAGTCCTTAAATATAATACAACACCATCATTCGTATTCGGGTCAATATATTTATCAGGTACTTGTTTTTCTTGGCATGTTTGTATTTGGGACACGGACACAGTGTGACATGATATTTTCATTCTATTTGTAACATAGCTGATAAGCATCTCAGTCACATGTTTAGTGATTGGTTGAAAAGACTTGTATCTGTTTGTCTCCTTGCAGATACAATCTACACTAAGACCTCTATACGTGGTTTGTTTTTAAGGTGTGTACTTGTTTGGATGTGACTGGTTAAACTGGTGGGTACAAGGAAGTTATCTGTTGGGTCAGGGTCATAGGATGTATGTGTGAAGAATGGAACCAGTAACCCAACGCAGTAGACAAATACAGATGTACCAGACATTTGTTTCTTCCTGATTATTTTGTAGAGATTCAGGCCAGAGGGAAAGGCTCAGATGGAGGTGTTTTTCTGCTTGTTTTAAGATTTGAAGTAAACAAACTCAACAGACTTACTAGTCAATAGATCTGTTTGTTTGTGAATTAAAAAATGTTTACTCTTTGGGTTTTAGCAACTTATATTGTATAGACTTTGATACACTCTTTTTAACTATGTTTTACCCCTGGGGGATTGTAGGCTGACGCAGAAATCTGATGGATCTTAACTTCTGAAGTCTCCTGCTGTCCGACCTTTCTCTCTGTCATGTTCCACTTCCCTGACTTTGGTTGACCATGACATTTTGGCTGGTGCTGATAAACAATGCAGAGTTTGACTGCTTTGATCTTTTTTTATTTTGGGGGGTTTTCACAACATGATGCAAGTTGAAATTTGCTTTCATTTATTTAGAACCTTTTGTAAATATTTAATAATTTTTTTTGGTCGTTCACTGTGTTTTGATGGTGCTGAGGCTATTTGGCAGATCACAGATGAATCATAACAGGGGTTTTGTTCTCGTATAAGATGCATGTAAAACTGCCTTTATAGAATATGACTGTACTCTTGTATTTGTTGATGCACAGAGTTGTGCTTACTTCTGCAATGGCTATTTCAATAATTAATATTACACTCATCAGAAAATGGATCTTTCAGTTGAAATTGTATTATTTAGGATATGGGGGGATGTTTTTGACCATATTCTTGCACCAGTTTTCAGTGAAGAGTCTGCTCATATTGTCTTCCCTAAATATTCCTGCTGTTTCCCCATGTGTTCTGTTGCTGTGTGTTTAATATTCGGTTTAACTCACTCAAAAAGATCTGAACCAGCTGTCAGTAAATGTCTCCCTAAAGCCTACTTCACAGGGTCAAACAGTATTGCAGGTATTGAACCTGTCACCTTTCTTTTAAAAGACATTGGCTTTAACTGCTGCCACCCTGCAGAGCGCTGTTCAAGCTTCATCTCTGGATGTGTGCAGGTGGCGCTTTTAGGGCGTTTTCACACCTGTAGTTTGTTTGCTTTGGTCCAAATCAGTTGGTGAGTTAGTAAACTTGGAGCGATTTGCCCTCGGTCGGTTTGGTTTCACACCTGGAAAAAGCCAAGCCAAGCTTGACTGCAGTCTATTTCTGTAATAGAAACACTGCCAGCTGCTACAGTTTGCTGCTATTCTGCATCGCAGATTGCTAAACACACCTGACTACAGGAGACATTAGCTCAAACTTGCGGAGTACATATAGTTGGGGCGGTGCAAGTAAGGATTACGTTCTCACCACAAACGAACCGCTCCAGAGTTCGAATGAAAGCGTACCAAGACCACCTCTTCAAGCAGGTCACGGTACGCTTGTTTGGTCCGCTTTTGATGCGCACCAGAGTTTAATTGCCGCGTTCTCACCTGCCCAAACAAACTGCACCAGCGGGGCAAACTCTCGTTCGATTCAACCGAACTAAAGGCTGTTGGTGTGAAAACGCCCTTAGAAGCCAACTGAAATCTGATATACAGTAGGCCTTTTAAATGTACTGCTGCCACCACTATGGTAGAGTACTGTGAATCAAGATCAAGAACCAAGGTACATATTTCCATATAGGTCTAGTGCATACCATACATTGTGTTCTCTTTTCTCCAGGTTTTTAAGTTTATCTTCGTCCGTTATGTCTCTTAAAAGTTCAAAGACATTTTTTACTCATAGTATAAAAATATTAACTTAATCTTAACTTTTATTGTGGTTGGCTACCACAGAATGTAAAAAGTTTTAATTAGTAGATTCATGAGTTTGAACGTTTAAGTTAACAGATGCCAAAACAATGTATAGCGGTTTATAATACTATGAAGAAGGATTTTACAACTCTGGAAAGTTAATTTAGTTTTGACGATTGCAATGTAAACAGTAGAATTATCTGTTTCACATTACAAAGTAATCCACGAGAAATGAATGAGGTTTGCTGACCCTTTTTCACACACGTCTGTCTTAACATGGCTTTTCTTGTTGTGTCTCCCCTTTGATACTTTTCTCTGTGTTCTCATATTCTCTCCGTTGGCCTTTTTTTTTTTCCTTCTGGTCCTAGTTTTTTTCTTTCTCACTTACTTTTTCTTTCTCTTGTTTCTCTGTTTCCCTTCTAACAATGTGCCTCATTGTTAAGGAGGAGGTTGTCAAGCATGATATCTGAGATTAAGACACACATACAGACAGAAAGAGACACAGACAGAGCCATTCTAGACTGTTCCATTACTGACCAAATCCTCACTACAGAGGCCTTTTTAGGGTCAGTTTTCATGGCAGACAAGCCACTGGTATGGGAACATAGTTACCTAATCTCTGAGTGTCATTGTCCTCATCTGTCTGTTACAGCTCAATGTTGAGCCGGGAAGTAACAGGACCACCCTCGCTTAAAAGTTGTATGCACTATGGTATCGTGCTATTTAGCTCCTCAAAATTGTGGTCGTCAAAATAATCATTTTGCAAAAATCAACATTTTGCAGTAGTTACGGTTTTTCATATCCATTCAGTTAGCTGAGAACAACACTCTGGTTTGTGGTACCTCCTTTGGTTTCAATGCCTCAATTTTGGCCCTGACCCAATACAAGAACTTCAGCTCCAATAGTGGGATTTTCTCTAGCTTTTAAAGAGGCTTAGCACCTAGCAGTTCAGTTGGTTTTGGAAAGAATAGAGGCTGAAGAAGCTCTATTCTATACGCTGTCAAGAGTTCAGTAATACGGGAAAATCAATTTTTTTACAGAAATAAACAAACCGATATCAAAAGATGTTTGGGTTTTACTATCTGTTATTATTAATAATAATGATAATAACCACTTTTTTGACGGAAAATACTATCCCAAAAAGACACATCAATCAAAACTACCCAGGTATTGAGTAAAAGGATTTACCGTATTAATGGCTTTAATCTTTTGTTTAGAGAAACATTTATTTGGAAAAGGTCAAAGAAAGTTGCCTGTGTCAGTGAGAAGTGCAGTTTAAAATTCTGCAAATGTTTAGTGCATGAGTTCATACATACTTTTATCCCTGATAGATTAAAGTCAATTAACAAAATGTCAGGAAATAACAGCAATATCTGTTCAATCTACTGTGACACTATACTAAACTATATTGTGGGTGCCCAGGTAGTGCCAGTGGACTGACTAGTGGAGGTAGCAATGACTATGTCATACATTGTTTGTTAGTCCTGATTAATGTGACCAAAAGGAAGCTCCCTTAGCTCTGTACGCTATGACTTGGCTCAAGTGAAAGCTTCCTCCATATTGGCAGGCCGCTCTATCCTGCCTACTCCTGGCATATTGTCTGTGTACCAGTGAGTCATACAATTTATAGGTCAACCTCTTAAAGTACGGTGTAGCTTGCAGGTGGAAGCGAAGTGAAGCTTAGTCTAATAGTTTTGGTTTGACTGAAAAATGTGGCGGTGGCTAGACCAGGGCCATTTAAGGCAGAAACTCAGTGCTGCCTGTGCTATAGAAAGGTTAAAAGATTAGATTTTTGTTAATGTTTGTTATTTTGTTCTATGTAGCTCAATAGCTTCTGCATTGCACCAATACTGCTCAGGTTTCAGTCCTATATAGAGCTATTAATTGTAGAAATATATTGATTTATTAGTAACCTTGTACATCTGGTTGGAATTATATGTAATTTATTACATAAAGAGCCACTATGTGATCTTCATTGAAAAAAATCATCTGTTTTTAAAGAGCCTTTGGCACATCTGCCATTGAGCTGAATACCAAAGAAACATGGCAATGCTGTAATTCTGAATCATCGCTTTCCCACTAAACACAGTAACATTTACTGTACTTAAAAGGTCACGACACAGATTTAGGTTTTACAATAACCAAAAATGTTGAAAGCCAAATTAATTATTAATTAATTAATTTTAGTATTAGAATTAAAGTAATTTCTGACCGTGGAAATTTTTTTCCCTGCCATTTTCATACCAAATAAAAATGTTGGACTGAATGGCAAATTATTAATAATTTTGCTCCTTGATTATTCCCTTGTACCTAAAAATAGTCAAAACAGCTTTTTCCTTGTATCTTATATGTTTGAAGCATTGCTCAGACTGCAGTTTTCGGGTTTTACAGCTTTCATACCATGGCACAGGATTTTATTTCCACGTTGTAGTTGCCAAAAACTCATAAAAATGGTTGTTGATGGGCGCCTGGGTAGCTCACCTGGTAGAGCGTGCACCCATATACAGAGACTTGGTCCTTGATGCAGCGACCGCAGGTTCGGTTCTGACCTGCATGTCATTCCCCCTCTCTCTCCCCTTTCATGTCTAAAAGCTGTCCTGTCAGAAATAAAGGCCTAAAAAAAGCCCAAAAAAATAGAGATAAGAAAATGCTTGTTGGCTAGAATTATTACGTGATTATAATTACTGATTGGCTGATTTATTGGATGTTTTTTGAGGAGCTTTGGGCACGGTTAGGATTTTCTGATCTAACTCTTAGCTCATAGATAGCTGCGTTTCACAAGTTAGAGCAAACCCTGCATATCAAGGCTCAACCCTGTGCATGTGTGCAAATGAAAGACCATGGTTTATTTCCAGCAGGTGTATTTTTCCTTCTTCCTCACTCCCTCTCATTCTCTCTTACGTCTTTCTGACTCCATAACACTCTCAAAAACAGAACTGTGTTTTTAATATTTTACCACACTGCCATGGATATATATATATATATATATATATATATATATATATATATATATATATATATATATATATATATATATATATATATATATAAGCTAAGTCGACAGGCACAGTTTTTCTCTTCATGCACACTTCGACACACCAACACACATTCACCCTTTCATCCCATCTGGCGTATATTCAGATTACTCACAGACACACACACTCTTGACAGCCTCATCTAGTACACACATTCACATGTGTCATAGCAACCTTAAGACATACTGTACATGCATACATGCATGCTTAAGTGGAAGCAATTAACAGTCACACACCTAACATACATAGATTCAAAATGACAGTTTGCTCACATTCACATGGGCATGCACAGACATGCAAGACACACAAATACAGACACAGCTATCTAGCCTAACCAGTATCGGTTAAATTATTGCAGCGTTTCCCACAGATTAGAAAGCAATTTGTGGCGGGGGGGACAGATTGTCGCCTGACCCTGTCTTTCACTGGTTAAAGCCTGAAAATAATGTAAACAAAGTAATAACATAACTAATTACACTGGTCGGACTGTTCAGCTCCGTTTCAGACTGATTACTCTGGTTCAGGCTGGTCCTCATCCTCAACACGTGGCTTTTCCAGTCGCGAAAAATACTTTTCAATACTCCATCTGGATTGCAGCAGCAAACATTCAGTGTAAGAGTAAAAAATGACATAACATTATTTATAATACGTTTATTTGAGTCACAGCTGCTACATATAGTGTTTTGACCTTGACAACCCAATTGCATTTTACCGCAAACTTGCGACTAGTTAACTTTCTAAAGCAGGCACAATCGCTTGTTTGCTAAGAGTTGGGTCGGGAATTTCGCCAGCCGTCTTCTCTCCTTATGGAGACAGACGCTGTGTGCACGGTGGGAGGAGCTGTGTGTGTGTATGTGAGCGAGACGCAAGTGACAGAGAGACGGAGGAGAGCAGGGAGAGGAAATCCAGCTGAACGTGTTTTAAATAGCGTAGAAAACTAAAGAGATATTTACCCTTAAGCACCAAAAACAGCAAATGAGAAGAAAAGAAGACCTCGGTTCCTGAATTAAACTGGCTTAAGCATTCCTCCACCTGACACATTCAGAGGTTTGATTCTGACACAAATGTTAGTGTGAATGCTGGAATGTATTTGTGTCCCAGTCAGGTTATTTGTTTTTTAAGTTAAAGCCATAACACAACTACATGATGTCAGAATAAAAAAGTTAAAAACTGTTTTACTTTTAGAGAAGTCATTCTTCCACACTTTCTTTCCCACATTATGTTGCAGTGAATGTCTGTTGAATGTCTGTGTTGGTACGGCCCATGCATCTTTTATTGATTTGTGTGTATAGCAAGATTTTTAAAGTTTAAAAAAGGCATACATTGACTTTTATGACACCTTACTGATTATGGCAACCTAACCCTTTGAATTGTAAGAATTTCATAAGAACCAGAATTATTAAGCAGAAAGTAATACAATCTAAGAGATCAAAGTTATGAAATGGTTGCTGCTACAAACATATGCATCTCTTCTTATGCAACATACTATCTTCTCTAGCAAACACTTGACAGCAGGTGTTGAGAACAGAAAATGTCAAAGCTATTGATACGGCGCAGCTTGTAACATTGCATTACATTGCAATAGAAAGTACTGTAGCTATTCAGATGTTTGTAAACATACAAGGGATTGTTACTTAACAGATTCTATCTTTTTCTCCTTCCCCACCTCTGTCTTCACCCTTTCTTTTTTGTTCTTTTCTTATGTTCCTCCCTCTTCTTCCTTTTCTCACTCTGTCTCTCCTTAGTGTAGCTAGAAGAGAATCCTGCAACAGGGATTAGCGGTCCGTCAATGAGGAACTACCGGCTCATCTTCTGCCACAACCTGAAGCAGCCATAGATGGTTTGGTGGTTCACTGGCTAGGGGAGGAGAGGATACACACTTTCACTGCTACACGGTGAGTAAACACACACATGCAGGCACATCCATTGCCGGAGGAAGGAATGGACCCACTTCACTTTGATTTGATTGATTGTGACATCCGATATATCCAAGGCTTATTAACTAAACCTGGCAACAAAATACTAACTGATTCAGCACATTAGTTCTTGTAAGGGAAAACATTACAAGAACAGTCACTTTCGTCATAATGCTGAACATCAGCACATCTCCACTCTGAATATCACGTAAGAATAAATCATATCCTGCACACTGACTTAGACAATTTATTTACTAAAGCTTAATGTGAAAACAAAAACGTCCTCGAGTTCCTGACTAGGTGTTCCATCGTGTCATTTTTTATAACAAGCTGACCTTAAATACAACAAGCTGATTTTAAACTGGTTATCAGAGTAGTGAGAGGAGCAGCAAACAGCTGACCACGTTGAATCTGTTGTTATTGTAATTAGTGATAACACTTTTATATCTTTAAAAGACCAATATCAATTGACATATACTGTAAGCTTAATTGGAACAAACCAGTTTTCTGACAAACATTTGGTGATTTTCCTGCTCCCCCGATGAGTACACTGAACAGCATCTGCCACTGTTTGCACTCACCAAACAACCATCATCAAAGTCAAACTTTGAACATACACAATTGTTGCACATTCATGCTTGCCTTGCATTGATTTCCACCCCTTTGTCTGACTAAGGCTTTCGCAGCATGACATTTGCATGGGAATGGCAGAGGACATGACAGATACTGAATCATGTTAATGTAATGTAAAACATCCCCTGTGGGAGTAAGTAAGAAGTTGATACAATACTACTTTATACAGGGGGAAATCCTGGGGTGCTAATTTAGCCACCCTTTCATTTAGCACAGGACAGACGGGACACCTGCTTCATAATCCCTGTCTGACAGCAACACCACCACTCAGATACTTTACCTAAATCTGTCTCCCTCTCTTCTTGCTATGGCTCTCCAAATGTAGGGCTACATGGAACCTACATTTTGTTTAGATCATTTTGTCCACCCACCCTGGTAGTTTGAATACGAACATGTCATAAGGGCTCGTTTATAAAAAGTCTTTTGACCCACTTGGTCTAAATTTACTGTTTGGTAACAACCCCTGTTCTTTCTTGGTTAAATGTTAGGAGGGGAGGTTTGCAAACATGACTGAAGATGATCTACCAAGGCTCTTATTTTGTAAATCATTCCATCTCACTTTTCTTTTTGTCTAATCTCCCTCCTTCTGGGTTTCTTCTTTTCCTAAAGACGTGAGGGCCTTGGCGGGGTTGTGGTGAGGAGGAGAAGGCAATGAGGAAGAGCGTGTCTCCGTTGCCAGGCAACGAGGGCGGTAGCTCAGCCAGCACCACACGTGTTTTTGGCGTTCCTTTGGAGGAGGTGACGCGCACACACACAATCAGTGGCCATGAGGTTCCTGCACTGGTGAAACACATTGTCGACTACATCGAGGAGCATGGTGAGTGATACGCACGCACACACACACACACGCACACACACACACACACACACACACAAATGCAGTGATGCTTAAACCCCAAAATCAAGCCACTTCTTTTGCTACCATTCATTCAAATTCAGGATTTTTTTTTACTTTTGGGCTACAGATCTTTTGTTTCAAATCATTCCATATTCAATATGTGATTGTTTCGATCAAATCAATATTTACAAACCTAAAATATCAGCGAATGCTGATGACGCCAATGAAGCAATTTCAGTAAATTATAATGCCTGATGACCCAATAAAATCTGTCATCACATATATTCGCTTGACTCATACACACCCACATGTTTGTGGTGATGCATTTGTTTGCAGAAATCGACTAAATGTCTGAGTGTTGTAATCTTCTTCCGCTTTATTTCTTAAATATAACCAAAGATTCAGCAGTAAAGAAATTGTTGATTTAATGGAAAATGTTAACTGTAAAGTCTACAAAATGCTCAAAATGAAAGCAAAAAGCATCGAACATATACAGTAATGTACCAAATACTCAATGAAACACAATCTTTAACATTCTTATGTTCTGGTATATCACTGTTAACATGCACCTACGTCCCCCTCCAGGTATTAAGAGCTTACATTATTTTGTATTTGCCATTGGTTTAACTTACTGTATTATAGTAACGCTGGATTATGTTTCATTCATCTCAGCTTTTGTTAAAAGCGAAAATATGTATCTTTTGAATGAAAAAAAAATGACAATTTCTCTCATTCAAACAAAACGTAATTTATTCTTTAAAACCTTATATTCAGTAAAGTAACACCTTCATGGAATTTTTCCTTTTTGACTGAAAATTCAGAACCATAGTTACATTTCACGTGATTTAAGATTGAAATGGGAAAGCAGGAATAAGACTACCAATACCAGTTTCAGCCCAGTTGAATTCCACTATTTGTTATCACTTCTAAGTACATACTTCTGAGCGCTCAGTTACATCTGATTGCTTTCTGTAATGTTTCAGTATCCCAAGCACGCCCTGCTGCTGTTGACTGCTTTGCATCTCGATAAACCCAAAATATGTCGTTAGTGGAGATCCAGTATATGTGATAAGATGAACTCTGAATGCACCGGCAGACAGATCCACGGTCCGCTTCCTTCTTCATTACATAACCACTCTGTCAAATACAGCTGAACTTGTGAAAACAGAAGAGCTTAACAGTTACGAGGGGAACCTACCAAAGTCCTGGCCCTAGGCTTTTCTTTTTTTCTGATATTTCTCTATAAGCCTTGTGGGGCAGGAACTTCAGTCTTATGTCAATGACTTTATAAGAGCAGGTTGGCAGTTTATACAGTCCCTCCAGAAAAACGCGATTATGCGGTCGCATAATTCAATGCATAATCAGCCAAAGTCCGCATAATTATGCGGGGGCCGCATTTTTTCAAATACACCGCACTTTCGCTGCATAAATTGACGATTTCCGCGCAAAATATGCGGGGCTTGCATGATTTCATAATCCCCGCATTTTCGTTGCAAAAAATCTTTTCATTTAATTTTTCTGGAAGGACTGTTTATACATCTTGCTCTGAAGGATGAGAAGGATTAAAAAAAAAAAAAGGATGGAATAAAATTTAAATTTTTAAACTAACCAGCCACAGACAGAATTGATCTGCATTTGGTTGGTAATGGTACTGGCTACAGTACATAACACCCTCAGTTCCAGTTTTGTGTTACAGAACACATATAGCCCTCAGCCAGACACCTAACCAGTCAGTCCTCTTTGTGTTGGTGTTTGGTGTTTTAAGCCTCCAATGTCGTCACTCGGATTAGGCAATGGTTAAGGTTAGGTGCCTTGAAGTAAACGGTCGTAGCACTGCCTTGAAGTCGACGTTGGGGGCTTAAAACACCATCGAGCCTTTGTGTTAAGGATGCACTGTTGGGGTGATCCCTGAAGAAATGGATACATTAAATCATTTAAATTTGTTTAACTTGTTTCTCATCATCTGTGGTCTGTGCAAATTTGCATAAGCATGTAAAGATTCATTTGTAGAATTGATTTACTTTGTGTCTTACAGTAGAAGCAATTTGATGGCTGTAAAAAGGCCCCCCATAAAATGAAGGAACTGTTGAAAAGTCATTAAATCGTTTGCAATAAATATTAAATAAAGGAATCAATTAATGTTCAGATTTAAAGATTAAGAGAGAGGCCAGCAGTACTCTGGGCGTACTGGATTTATCTACATATTATAGAAAGTAATACAAGTGTGTTGGATAGGTGTTTTAATTAGGTTTGTGAAACCTAATTAAACATCAAGAAAGAATGTCGAACACATATGACAAGTTAAACATTGGAAAAAGCTTCCTTTTCTTATTCCTTTCTTAGTCTTCTGTTGTGGAGTGTGGAGATAGTCACAAAGATATTTTCTTGCAAAACCTGTCAAGTCAGTGAATATTTTTTTTAACTCTTGGAATGAAGCGTCACCTTAATTCCCCTCAATTGACCAGTGAAGCCGGTTGGTGGTTTGTGTGACCCAGGGGCCGCTCGACCATATGAGGTTATGTAAGAAGTCTTTAATCCTCTCGGGCCTCTGCAGGCACATTAATTAGAGTGGTCCTGCCAGTCCAGAAGTTATTCAGCCAGCGAAAAGGCCTTTAATCTCTCTTATTTGATTTGTGTGTGACGTCTGATGTTTTAGTAGGAGCGTGGTGTTACAGATATGTAGTAAAAAGGCAATCTGATGTAAAACAGAGATAAGAAATGGAAAGCACTTCAAGGTGTGTGTCGGACTGAAGCTGTGGCATCTGTGACAGATTTAATCGCTCATACAATACAAAAAACGGGCTGACTGCTTTGGTAGATATTGAACATCTTTAGAAATAGTGTTAAATAGGGCTTATCTATTTTTTATGTATTTAATCATTGATCAACAGTATAGTGAGGACAACAGCTACTGTATGTGCATGAAATTGTGATGTGAAAAGGTGTTTTATTTCAGTGCTCTGATTGTGGGCCGGTTCTGAGCTGGTTTTAAATCTGATCTGGGTGATCGGATCACAAGTGGACAGCTCTAAGTACAGGTGATTTTGTTCATTTTAATTATGTAAAGGAGAGAAAGCTTATTATTAAAATAAATGTTGTAAAACTGGCTCAAGCCCTGACAGGACTGGCGGATGCTATCGGTTTATCCTTTTAATCAAAAACACTCACAGGAATGATAACAGTCAGTGTGGTCATGCCTTTGTTTTTTCATACTGATAAGGGAGGAGTTCACATACAAAAATGCATTTGTATACAGACACAGACACCCTGTACGTATATTCTTATGTTAACCATATGTAAGCTGGGTATTATATTTAGAGATGGCCCAATACCATTTTTTGCTTCCCGATACCGATTCTGATACCTTAACTTGCGTATCGGCCGATACCGAGTACTGATCCGATACCAGGGTGTCCTATATTTTATTATGTTTTAACAACTGTATACTACTATCCCTGTATGGATGGGATATTATTTCTGTCTTTGTTGTCAGTCTGGCTCAGGTTAAACTCTTTGTGAAACATGAACAATGAATGTCACAGAACTTTCTTTTATTATGCAGTTTGGCAGTCACTTGTAACAGAAAAAGAACATATATAAAGTACTTTATCGTAGATTTTCTTTAGGGCTTTATTACATGGTATCGGATCGGTGCATAAACTCCAGTACTTCCCGATACCAGCGTTTTAGGCAGTATCGGAGCCAATACCGATACTGGTATCTGTATCGGAACATCTCTAATTATATTCAAGTCCACATTTCTAGACCAAATAAGTTACCAGTTTATCCTGCAGCCCCCAGTACTCCATAATATCAACCACATCAGTCATTATTTGAAAGTTATTTATTTGAAAGTCCAGATGAACTACACCAATGAAAAAGCCACTCCAATTTGTAAATATTGGAAGACTGTTGTTGTTAGGGCCCTGACACACCAAGCCGACGTTCAGGAACTAGTGGCGATGAAGGGTCAGTTTGAATCATTAATGTAGCAGCAGCAGAGAAATTATGACAAATTATGAGACCTCTAGCACTGTAGAGTTCTAAAAATCACACTTGTTCATAGCTTTCTTTTTTGGCTTTACTGGAGGTTAGGTGGTTTAAAAGTAAGGATGTTGGCTAGATAACCAAACCAAGCTCAGAAAATATAGAAATTGAATAATGATATACAGTATGTATTTAAGGTAAGTAATTATTGCTGTATGTGTCACCAGGTCATCTGGACCTGGAGGGGCTCTTCCTTGTTAATGGCAATGCAGAGCGTGTGGATTGGCTGCGCCAGCGTTACGACAGTGGTGAGGAGGTGGAGCTAGAGAAAGAGGCGGACCTGGCGTCAGTGGTCAGTTTGCTCCGACTTTTCCTGCAGGAGCTTCCTGAGCCGGTTATACCAACAGCAATACAGGGGCACATTCTACAGCTACATCAAGGTGTGTGACAGGGACTGCTTCGCCCACTTATCATGCAATTTCTCCAGTCGCTCACTCACCCCACCCTCTTTCTCTTTGTTATCCACTTTGAAACCAACGTTCTGATGTTTTCTTATTTTGCTCTATTTTGAAGTCAGTGCATGATGTTAGTTTTGCTTGTAGCAACATTTTTTGCCTTTTTTTTCCACCCATTTGTTCTTCTATCTACTACCCCTGAATCCTGGTGTGAAGTGTGACGATCTTACAAATGTACTGCTTAGTGCCTAAGCTTACCTAATATTAAGGCACCAAAAGAGAGGCGACCATAAGTATCAAACACAAACTATTGTCTCTTATTTCTGGATTTGTATCTAAGTTGATTTTGCGAAACCAGTTATGACTGTGGTCTTGCAGACTTTAGTTATCTGAGCTGTGAGTACACAGTGCAATGGTATGATGGTTAAATGAAGAAGAAACTGACAACAGTAGATGCTTTCATAACACTAGGCAGTTAGAAGTAATGCAAGTACCTACAGTAAATGGTGTATTATGTCTGTCTTAAAACAGTACTGACATAATGCATATGTATACATTGAAAACAATGTAATGACCAATAATGCTTTCAATGTATGTATATGAGCATGTGAGTATTGCATAAAGATAAAAAAACAATGTGAACCCCCATTTAAATGGCAATGGTTTTGTTTGTTTATATTGTCCTCTTGTTATTCAGAACTGTGTTCTCACTCTTATTTAATTCTTTTAGTTAAGATGTTTTAGAAAAATTTGGAAAAAACAAGGAAAGCATAATCATGTGAATTGCTGGAAGTTATAGACATTATAGAAGTTATAGATAGACCAGTCCAGGCAACAAAGTAAGAGGTGGGGTAATGCATGTTTAATGGACAATGTATAATCATTTCAACAAATCTTCCACTTCCACATTTCTTCTCTCCTCTTCTGATCTATTCTAATCTTCTTGTCGTTATGTTTTTTTTTCTATTGCTGTCATGCATGTTACAGCAGTGGAGAAGTTTGCAGGGACTCTCCATGTCATAAATGTATCTATTATATTCTATAATGGCACTACTATACTACTACATTTTCCTCTCTAATGCCTTCTCCTGTTTCACCTCATTTCATCTCTCCCACTGGATTGTACATTAATCTTATCGGTGTCTGCATATTTTCTTGAGTAAAGGATTTCTAAGGTCAACTGTGAAGGAACACAAAGGACTTAAAAACCCATAATTCAGTCCACAGTATTTCCAAATACAGTAATGAAAAGGAGCGTTGTAGCAACATTGAGTGCAGCATGAAGAAAGCGTACAAGTTCTAATAGTAATGATGACTATAAAGAGCCTTTTCCAGTAAAAGTAATTACATTATGTACAATATGTACAATGTTCAAACTCACATGTAATCATAACCGGTGTCCTACTCTTAAACATTCCCAGATTACAGCAATGAAGAGGATTTGTGTAGAAACTTGAAGTACCTGCTGCAGCAGCTTCCCCAGCTGAACTACGGCCTGCTGCGTTTCCTGTGCCGCTTCCTGGCCAGCGTGGCTTCACTTCAGCAGGAGAGTTGGAACATTGGGACACTGGCCGCTGTCTTCGGACCAGACATCTTCCAGTAAGATGCCTGCATAGGACACGTTTAATAATTGTGGTTAATAATCGCGATCATTGCACCTTTGCAAAACAATCTGAGCTGTCAGATACTGAGCTAAAGGCAACCAAGTGCATGTTTTTCTGCCTGACAAGTATTTATTTAAAAGTTCCAGACAGGTTATACAGGTTGTTTTTATTATTTGCATTTCTATTCCTGTGCATAGAGCAGTAGAAGGTGTGGATCTGCCAGTATAGTATGTATTTAAATGTCTTGTGTCAAAACTGTAAAGTTATTTGGTTGCAAATCTTTACTGGAACTGCAAATTGACCCATATTATCAAATAAGCATTCAAACAGAGGCACTTATACATGCATTTATTCAGCTATTGTAATAATTTGACACCCCATGCGAAGCAGTGTACAACCAACACAACACACTCGTCTTTTGTTTGCAGTCTGTCAACAGAAGGAGAGGACCTTCGAGACCAGGAGTCTGTCAGCAGAGTTCTGGCAGAACTGTTGGACAACCAGGATGGCCTGTTTGACTCCGAGGACGACGACGTCTCCACCACCAACGACTACAGCTCCATCAATGAACAGGTACTGCCCATCACCTTTGTTTCTAACTTCTTCATGTTCTGTGTCCATCACTCAATCTCTTAATACGATGATTATTGATATCACTTCAATATTTTATATTGTATAAAATAAATTGTATGTACATTAAAATTGTTTGACTTTGACAGTGGAATCATATTAGGACCATGTTATTGTATCGTTTTACAAAATGCTGCAAATTACCGACCACTTTCCAAACATGCGCGTTTGCTGTGAAAAGATACAGGCAACGCAATTTTCTGTTCACGTTAACGGCGCATGTTAAAATCCGGTGCCAATAGCTAAACGGTGTAGTGTGACTATATTTCACTGTAGAGGATTCTAACAGCGGGACGTACAACAGTTTGCCGCTAAAGCTATGAGCTAAAAGACTCAAACTAGCACTGGTCACTGCTGTTGTCTGAAAAACAACACAGACGGGACAAAATGTTGCATTTACTGGTAAACTGGTAAACCTCGTGACGACGTATGATCGACTGCTATCTGTTGTGGAATTTTCCTCACGTTACTCTGTCCTCTGTGACTGTCTACATCTAAACTTAGCTGCGCGGTGCAGGGAACAACTCTGATTGGAGAGTGGTTTACGGAGCTTTGGAAAAATTTAAGCAAATTTAAGCATTTTAAATATCGCTCGATCACGTGAATTTGATCGTGGGAAGCCAAAATCGTGATCGTGATTAAAATTTGATTAATTGTGCAGCCCTAACTACATTCTGTCAAGAAATAAAAACACTCTTCCAGTGAAGAAAACACAGGGAATCCATTCAGGCTGATGATTATTAATTAGCCGCAGTAGGTCAGGCAGCACTTGTGTTGTATGGGAATGTAAGTACTCACTTTCTCAAGCTATTGTTGTACACTACATAGAATTACTGAACAGAAAGTTCTCCATTAACAAAATATCTTTCAGAAGAATCTAGCCGCACCCAAACACACACACACACACACACACACACACACACACACACACACACACACACACACACACACACATACTGTACACAGAGCATTGAATAAATTCTGAGGTGTGCTAAGGGGTCAGTGTCTAGATCAGAGTATGAATGCTGAGAGCATATACCAAACATTTATTTCTCTCTGCTTTTTGGCTGTGTTGAACTATAAATACCATTTGTTGTCTTACATTGGACACACAGAACGTGACTAGCAGACTAAACAAGGCATTTCCCCTGTTGCCCAGCAACAAAGCGTTACTACTGTGCCCACAGAAAAAGGAATGGCATAGTTAACATTTAATTTTACAGTGGCCTGATTACAGTGTGTTATTGTATGATAACGTATACACGAACACAATAATGACCCTTGATCACTATCTCACGTTTCCTTTCTTCTGTAATTTCTTTCACATTTAAGAGAACATTCTCCAACACAGCAGGGACATTATAAATAGCATGTTTAAATGTTGAAGTTAAAGGCTACAAACAGTCACCATGAAAGTCCGGCCAGGAGAGAAACAGCAACTACAGTATCTACACTTGTTTAGTTACTTTTAACAGCCTTCTTCTTTTTGTTTCCTTTCTTCTTTCTCCACCGATTCGCTCTTTTTATATTTCTTCTTTGTTGCAGTGTCTCTATTTTAGTGTGTTCTTAAGTAACGTCATAACGAAACGTAGCTCCAATTTTGCTTGCCATGTAATCTTAAAGTCATTATCTCTCATGCCATATTTAAGAAAAAACATCAACGCGCTACCAAAAATGTCTGGGTTGTAAAAGAAAGATAATTAGATTAAGATTAGATCAACAGTTTTATTATTTCATTTTTATTTTTATAGTTTCTTAAACTTTTTTAATTTTTTTTATTGCGTGAAGGGTCAGATGAATGAGAATAAAGAATATAACATTACCGATAGACATATTAAGAGAGAGCAGAAGAAGAAAGAGCAGCAGGGACAGTGTGATAAATCTGTAAAGACAAATCATCGGTGCACTGATCCCTGTGTCTTATGTAAGAGAGAGGGAAAGAAAGTGGGTGATTCAGAGAGGTAGAGGGAGAAAAAGCAGCCATGAAAATGGGGGTGAAAAGGTGAGAGTGCAGAGAGAGAAGAGGAAGAATAAAGGGAGAGATGGCGAGGGAGGAGAAGGATAAGAAAAGAAGCTGGTGATGATGTAACCAGGCAACTCACACCTACAGCCCCTGCTCTACACTGGGGATGGCTCTCTGTGCGAACAAACCCTCATGAAGGGGACTATATCTCACACACACACACACACACACACACCTGCTTTCACACAGGAGACACATGCTTCTGGTAACAGAGGTTAGTTAGAACAATTGAAATAAACTGCAGAAATAAAGGAGAAGGCACATTTTAAGACATGGAAAAAATGGAAGGGTAGAAGCACATGAAAGATTAAACTCAATGAGGCACAATGATATGTGCTAAACTGGATTTTGCCTTATTTATTGGCAAATCAGTTACTGTAAATTATTGTTTAGGTGAGAGCAAGGCTGTGCTGAGGCGTGTTGTTGCTATAATGATACCAGTGTGTGTTTGTTTTGATTCAGTGTTTAAAGCCCTTTCTGCTAGGGTATCTGGCTCAAAGTAGTGAAAAATAACAAAAATCTGAACTTATTCACATTGTTTAAGAATATAAAATGTCCTCATATCCGTGCGTTCAGTACTGAGATATTCCGTGGGATTTTTGTCGTAGCTTGGACAATGACTGCACTCTTGGAGAGTCCGTTTTGATTCCTCAGCACATTAGTTCTTGCACACTAGGCAGAAAATATACTAGTTATAAACAACAACCACATTGCATTCGGTAGCATTAGAAAGCACATACAGTCATAATCGAAGAAGCGACACTTCTCTAGCCTGCTAGATTAGTCAGCCTTATTTTTCCAAGTCTCTTTTGTGTCACCTTAGCAGATATATGAATGATGATGTGTCCTATTACTTAGCCTCTGCCAACTTAGTCAAGTGCTCCTGGAGCTGAGCCATGTTTGAGATGCAGTGAATGTATAGCTGGACTATGGATATTAATTAGAACTGGGTCAGTGGGGTAATGTCACAAACACCAGAGGTTGTCATAATGTTCAGCAGCAGGGGACAGCCACTATGGCTGGGACATATACACTTATTTAATTGTGTGACACAATGATAAGCTGTTAAGCAATAACTTACTTCATTTGGAACATGGAGTTATTCAAGGAGGTGGTGATGGCCTTAGTTGGACAGTAAAGGAGATTAGACATGTAGTATGAACACACACACCTACACCACCTACACACACTCACCCTTTTTTTCTTTTACACATCAAGTGTTTAGAAATACTGTATGCAGCTGCAACTGCATTTTAGGAGTGGTTGGACAGAATATGAATGCCTGTAAATCAGTTTCTAACACATAAGGAGGTAAGGATGAGAGAAAGATCACACAGCCCATTCACTGCAGGAATGTTAGGCTAGAGGGCTTATCTCCAGTGGTACCGCTGGAAGTAAACAGTACAGTGACACAAGAATGAGCCAGAACACACTGAGAGGAGATTACATAGGACAGTTTGGACCTTTGTTCTAACAGCTTTTTTTCTCCTCCAATTTCTCTCACTTGAATGCTAAAATGTTTATTTTAAAATACTCCTAATTTGGAGGCCTCACTGTTTTTGATGAGACAAGTGAATATGAGCATGGCACGGGGGCACGGGTGCACGGGTGCACGGCTGCTTGACTGAATGTCTGACAACCAAAACTACAGTAGGTCAGCTTCTTCCCATCATCCAGCATATGTCCCAGGTCCAGTCTTTCAGTGAACACATCAATATATTAATCACAGTGACTCAATTGTAAAAATTGGCAGTGACTGCATTGCTTCTTCTGTATATCTTGTGCACAGAACTGGGCCACGTAACAAAGGCCAAGGCTGAGACGTTGTGGTTTTAATGTAAACGACAAAGGAAATAAAAAATTAAACCCTGCACTTATACATACACAATTAATGAATAGTCCTGCAGCAAGTTTTAAAAGGGAAAAAGAAACTAGCAGCAATAGCGTTCAAAAATGAAAAATATATTTTTACATAAACCTTTAAAATCTAAAAGACCATGCAACTTATGTTTTCCAAATGAGATAAAGCAGTTTGTCTTATTGATATTTTTATTAATGTCAAACATGGTAAAACCTGTGAAACACCAGTAACAGCCACATTTTGTATAGAGTTACAATGCATTGGCTGAATTGATGTTTAATAATCTACATCAGAATGAAGAGAGCATACAAAAGAGCCTTGAAAACAGTTTGAGACTTGTAATGTCAGTCGTTATTGTTCAGTGTTCTTGGCCCATTAACAGTTAAACTAATGATGTCACTGGGGCTTGTTGTTCTCTCCGTTTTCCATCTCGCAACTCTGAACCGGAACGCTAAACCAGGGCCAAGGCCAAGACCTTTTGTTCCAGGGCACTCGCCGTGCCGTCTTTGCACCCACTCGGGCACACAAACAAACACACTCCATACAAAGTTGTACTTTTGTATCAAAAGCCTACATAATATGCATAAACACACAGCAACTTATTCTTTTTTTTAAACTCTGATTTGGGATTTAACATGATTACACGTTTTCCACAGTCTTAAATAAAGTGATAATATTTTCAGCTCTACTGTATGAATGACCAAGTCATCCTGATGGTGGATTTAACAACTCTTCTGCTCTAATATTGTTACATCACCTTAAAGCCTTTCTGATAACTAACTCAGCAGGGCCTCAATCATATTTACACTATTTTAATGACTGACTGCCTATAGCTCAGGGGACAGTTATACATTCAAGTGTCATTGTTCATTATGTCAACTCCTGCATTTGAAAGAGCATCCCCAAGGGTGGCTTCTATATTTAAGGTGATATCTAGACTCGTATTTTCTATCTCACAGTCCAGCGTCAGTTATAAAATATTCTCTTAGTAAATGGTGTATAATCCAAGTTTATATTCATGGCATTGTCTATTCATATTAATGGTGAATAACTTGAATAGCTGAATGAATTTTACATGATGATGTAGTATATCAAGGTCCTTAGGTCCCACAAGCCAAAACATTTTATTCTGCCTATGAAATCGCACAGAAAGAACACTGATCTGGATGTTGATAACAGGAAGCTGTTTGTCTGTCTTTATATTATTTGTAGTTTGATTTAATGGAGAGGTGGTATTCCCAATCCTAGACGATCATTCAGTTTAAATAATTGATTAAATGATTACATCAGATGGTGGCCTGTAGCTCACCTGGTAGAGCGTGTGCCCCCTATAGACTGAGTCCTTGCCAGTGGCCTGGGTTCAAATCCAACCTGAGGCCCTTTGCTGCATGTCATCCCCCTCTCTTTCCTGTCTTTCTTGAGCTGTTCTAAATAAAGGAAAGCCCTAAAAACATTTTTCTTAAAGAATTACACCAGGTATGTTGCGGTTATGATACTCTTCTAAAACTCCTAGACCAGGCCACCAGGTTTTTAACCTTTTATTTTTGTGTACTAGTTTTCCCAACATAAGGTGAGCTGTGTAACTGCCATTGCAACAATTGGCACAAAAGACTAGGTTATATACAGTACACATAGCACACTAGGTGCAAAATGGTTGTGTAATATGGCGTAACAGGGTATGGTGATCAATCATTATTTCTCAGCTTTTCATACCATTTTAGAGACACCTACACATTAAGATGCACTTTACAGTGGGCCTTATACATTTTCACCGCTAAGTTGAATTTGAGAAGCTGGTCATAAGAAAAAGATATACAATGAGAGCAATCACACACACACACACACACACACACACACACACACACACACACACACACACACACACACACACACACACACACACACACACACACACACACACACACACACACACACACACACAGGAGTCTTGTGAGTCATCTTCCATAATCTGCACATGTGACACTTCAAGAATTTCCTGACAGCCAATCGGTTCTCTTGGAACAGAGGGGTTGGCATAGCAACAACACAATGACAGCAGCAGATGGGCTTGCTGTTGAGCTGGAGTGAAGAAGAGAGGCAGATGAAGAAAGAGAATAGAGACAAGGACAGTCATACGGAGAAGTCCTGTGTTGACGGATCTAATTCATGACCTTTTAACCCAGGTTGCCTCCAGGGTCCCCCCCCCCCTTATTGATTTTTAAACGATTGTTGCAAAAAAATGGCAAATAAAAAGGCTTTTGTGACTGAGGTATAGCTTGAATCATTAGTGTGTTATATCAGTTGATGATATTGCAGAATAAAAATGGAGAGGAGCTATTTATCATTGGTAAACTACTGCCCAAGGATTTCTTTTGTGTCTTGTTCACATGCTGTCAACTGTCGGGTATTATGATGAGTTATTTCTGTCTGCATATTTACTTCCCTTCCCTTCGCGCTCCAGCATCTACCTCCCTCCTTTGCTTCCCCCTCCTCCCTCTCTGGTTTACAGTCAGATTAATTACATGCTGCCCTCTTATCACTCCCTCCTTCTCTTCCCTCTGGCTTTCTCTCTCTTTCTCTGGTAATAATTTCACTTGATATATGGAGGTTTTAACTTCAGTTACAGTAACTGTTTCCGTTTCACACTATCTTTTATAAACCAAAATATTTTAAAATAAGCAAAAGCAGCATTTTAAGCAGCAACTATTCTTCCTTTTTCCATCGTCTTTTCTCCTCGCAACACAGTTAGTGTTCCGTAGATGCAAAAATCAATAGACACATGTAAACAACACATTTAAATCAGGCTAAATATATGTCTATATGTATATATAAAAACAAATGTAAAGTTTTCAAGCAGTATAATAGGTTTAACAGTGTATCATGGTGGGCCTACTTTGCCTTATTACATTATTTGTAGGCAAGGCAGCTTTATTTGTATAGCACATTTCAGCAACAGGGCAATTCAAAGTGCTTTACATAAAACATTAAAGAGCACTTAGAAAACGATTAAAAAAAACAAACAAATTAAAACATTAAAGTTGTTTAAATATAATATTAAAAATAATAATTGTAATGTGACATTGGTAAATTCCTAAGTCAACATGAAAGTGAGCTATCACTAAGCCCTACTTTAAACCCTCCATCTTCTTTCTTGTCCACTCCCTCCGTGTCCTTTCAAGAAAATGTTTAAAAAAAAAAAAAAAAATTCTCTGCTTACCGCTCTCTGTGGTTTCTATGCGTTACTCATTAGCTTCATCTATATTTATAAGTCTTAAGGAACAAAGTGTAATTAGTTGTTCTTGTCATGCACTAGGGATTGACTGATTATCAGCTGCGACTTGCTGATGCGCATTCAACCCGCTATGGACCCGTTCATATGAGACAGCCTTTTGTCACTGTTATAAGAGAATTCAGTCTGCAGTGTAGTTCATACACTTCACTGATAAACCAGATAATTGTACAGTACCATTGGGCTTCATGATCAAAGAAAGTTTTTGTATCACATCTACACTTCTGTCCATACTCCTATAGGGGGCTATACTCCATACAGCCCCGCCCCTCCTCTCTTTCTTGATGGATGCACTAAAGAGAAGGTCTAAAAGTTAGAAAAGATTTTAATTTTTACTGAAAATGTATATCGCTTATAGGTTGACACTGATGTTACAAATCTACTGGATAGGAAAACTTTGGTACCAAAATGATTAAAGAAATCTTCACTATGACCTTTTGTCTTTGTGAACATAATTGTACTCTTTTTAATTCATAAAGTCCTGGAACAGATACTATTATCCTCTTAACTGGCCTTCCTAATGAGGCTTTTAATGTTTGAATGTAGGGCACATACATTTTTAATATTTGCTCCTAGTCCAGTGCTGATCAAACATTCTCTAACCTTGAGTTTTCAAAGGAAAAAGAAAATGCCCATATTTTAATTGTTTTAACCAGCATAGTTTATTTTTAATTTTGGCTTTTGAGAACGGCAGAGAATAAAACAGCAATTATTATCTGAGCCTTTTTACCCCACTTAAAATCATATAAATGTTATAATTGTGGAAATCTTGTAGTTCAGATCAACTCCCATAAAATAACAATTTCAGATAATACAGATAATACAACAATAGGGTCCACGCAGCTTCGCTGCTCGGTCCCTAATTAGTAACTGTGGTCATCTCTGGCCGTAGTTCTGCTCACAGTTGAGTAGGCGGTCCTTTATGTGACACAGGACACATTCCTGTTTTCACTGCTATAGGAATGTGGACATATATACCTAGACCACCTCCGAACGTGGTTTTAGTGATCAGATCTCAATGCATCCGGAGAGTGTTTTCACCTGTACTTAGAGCTGTCCACTAGATGGGATTTTACTACCAGGTGGAAACGGAGTATCTGGCCGTTAACCTTTTCTCCTATGAGTAACATTGTCTCCACATGCTATTTCATCTCAATAAAGGAATTATTTTTAGTGGTAACCTTTTGTGTCATCTTTATTTCTGTCTTCAGATCACAGAGCTGTTAGACGATGAGAAGTGCGAGGCCGAATGTGAAGAGCTGCCTCAGGACGGAGAGGAGGGTCCTGCCTCCTCTGACTCACCACAACACACACACACTGATGAAAGCCCCACAGCCAGGTGAGATGCATAACTACTTATATTATTAGATAAGCCGGATAATTAGATTTTTTTGGGGGGGCTGGGTGATCACTAAGTGAGGGAGACATGCAACAGAGGTCCCAAACTGGACTTTAAAACCAGGACATTGCAGTTACACGGTATTTAGTTGATTATCTGCTGCTTTTCTCACTCTGATTTACACCGATTTTGTTTGGTGTGTCATGGACGAGTTACGATAACGTCCCATCACTGTCTTGTGGCATTCATATAATGTCTCTAAACTTGTCAAGAGTTTTCCTACATTTAGAGGTTCTTTACTTAATGTTGAATTTCGATTATTTTAAAACACTTTTTCTGTAGCTTAGCTCAGCGCTGTAGTTACAGAGTATCTTTCTCTATAGTGTATCCTACTAAAGTCAATAAAACAAAATGATTAAAAGATTAATGGTTATTTTCAGACATTCATCACTGACTAGTGGAAGACAAATGAAAGTGACTTAAAATTGGTATTTCTTGGCACAGGAAAGCTCAGGCTAGTAGGTAGGGTTACCCTGCTTTCTTAGTACTTGGACAGGGTTATTAGAAAGACTATAAATAAGCCCTAAATAACCTTGTTGACTGGTGTCACCTCAACTGATGAAATATGAAATATATAGTTTCTATATGTATTTATTAGTGTATACTCACTAAATGTTCTGTGACTTTTGTCAAGTATAAATACAGTAACTTCCAGAAGATGCTTTGAAGTAGTGACAGGCAATCTGACAACATATCAGTAGTCTACAATGTTTTCTATGTGTATTAGTTGATGTGTGTTAAGATAAATGTTAAAATGAATGTAATCTCTAAACAGCATTCCAGATTCAAATTATGATACACTAATTGTTAAAAAAGGGGTCTCCACATTTGAGTCATCTGTTCTGTCTTTAACATCATAGTCGGTGGACTAATGTACTGAGAATATAATCATCCAAAAAGGTTTGTTAATTCGTTTTCATGGTCCCAGTCACAGCTATTTTCATTTGATCGCACTAAAAGATGCAGAGCTTGTGTTCTGACCTGTTGATGTTTTATAGCTAGTGACCAACCAGAAGGCAAAGGTCTGACACACACATGCAGACGCTCACGTACGCAGGATAATAAGGCCAGACTGAGGAACCAAAGTTCAATCCCCCTGCAGGAACATGAAGATCTTCTCACGTTCTTTTGATCTGCTGGTCTCCTTTTAAGTTGCTTACTGAGCACTAGACCCTGACTACTGTATATAGACACCTACGTATTTACACTTAAAGGGAACAGTGAGGGTGTATCAGTTAGACGTGCACAAAGGAGATGATAAACTGAGATGATACTGATGAGAAACATTTGAAGAGTTGCTCACATTTTATCGGAGTGTAGAGAAACTCAACAAGGTTTTAACCCTGGTACGGGAAGCATAGTTTAAGTCATACTGCTAATGTGTGTTTTAGTCTTGTTTGAATCAGACTATCACTTTATTGTGTCTTCAGTTAAGAACACATAAAATCACAGTATTTTGACTAAGCCAGGGGCGTGCTGTGCAGATGAACTCATGTCAGGACAGAACACAAGGAAATGAGTAAGTCAAGATTTATTTATAGAGCGTGTTTCAAAACAAAAGTTGCAAAGTGCTTCACAATTAAAGCTATAGCGTGGAATATCAAAAAGGCAGGACAGGAACAAACACAAGACAACATCAACAAAAGATGAAAAACTGAGGGAATATTAGTGAGTTTTGAGAAGTCAATTAAATTGAATGATCTGATAAAAGGTTTTACTTTAAGATGAAAACGCAGTCAGATTCCTCGCTCAAAGTGTGTACACTTCAAGTTATTCAAAATGAATTAAGACAGAGTTATCATAATAATTATAATGCAAATGGACTTGTTAGCTCCCAAATTACCCATTCATTATGTAAAAACAAATAACCTCATCTCTTCGAGCAGCTTTACGGTCAAACACTTATGACAAATATGACAAAAAAACAAAATTGTTTTTTATTATTTAAATTTGCATGGATATCCGTGTCCATATTCCACAGTGGTTTATGTGTCCAATTACAAATGAGGCTGAATGAAGATAAAGACAAAGCTGTGTGTGTCTGTGTGTGACTGTGTTAGAGTGCTGATGGGGCCGCATTTTTCTGTCCAAGCCCAACGCGACCCAAGCCCGACAGGCATTAAGATATTTATGCCCGACCCGAGCCCGACACAGTTAAAATCACATTTCATTCTCATACTAATGACACATGTACGTTTGTTTGTGTGGAAAGCCCGCAACTGTAGGAAGGCTTTCGGAAACATCAACAGATGAGCGCATCAGTGCACACGGGGCAACAAGCGCACGTTAATAAGCTGTTTAATTTAAAATGTTCAAAGTGTTAACCTTTCCTGACTGCTTTGTTTCCGACCGTGGTCAGAAAATCAGGGGAGACTCATTACCTCCAGGGCTGATGTTACAAAATGTCGGGGTTAAAATCCCGTTTCTGGTGAGCAGATGAATGAACTTGGCTTTCAGTCTGGGGTTTATTTCGGACACCGCACACAGTGTGTACAAAACTTAAACTTATTCCACCAACTCTGCTCCGGTCACATCTACACGTCTGCTTCCTCTTTCTCTATCGCTCTTCTACCAACTTTCCACACACACAGGGTCGGGTATCCGCACTTGTGTGTGTGTGTGTGTGTGTGTGTGTGTGTGTGTGTGTGTGTGTGTGTGTGTGTGTGTGTGTGTGTGTGTGTGTGTGTGTGTGTGTGTGTGTGTGTGTGTGTGTGTGTGTGTGTGTGTGTGTGTGTGTGTGTGTGTGTGTGTGTGTGTGTGTGTGTGTGTGTGTGTGTGTGTGTGTGTGTGTGTGTGTGTCAGTCAGGGTCATGCTGCTAGTCATGCCTCACTGGCCTTTTAAGATGATTACAGGCAGTAATCCATAATCCACATACACACACATACAGTTTCTTACACCATATACAAGTCTAAATCATGCCCACATGATTGAGGGTGTGTTAGGTGCAGCAAATTATTTAAATTAAACAATGCTGGCCTGACTTTTTATCTTAAGTCCCATGTGATTGTTTTATTTAGGATTAATTCTCTTTTAGCTGTGGTTAGCCTGCCGCCATCATCCCTGTGACCTTGTCTAACCTGTGTCTGGTCTGGGGGATTATTGCTGTATTTGTAGACCCCAGAGTCGACAGCCGAGATCACAAAGCCATTTATATAATGTAGGCCGAGAGCTTAAAGAATACATTTCTTTTAACAGCTAAAAATATTGAGCACTCTTGATGTTTAAGCATTTAGTTTCATTGCTCATCTGACCTAAAATGAAAGAATATGTATACTTGCTGTGTTTTTTATATGGAAAACTCACTTGTTTTACTTCTGGCTCCACATGTAACAAACCTCAGATGTCATTCCAGCACAACCTACAGTGGTTAATCAATTATAAAACAAAACAAAAAACATTTTGTTTTACTGATGGATTACTATTCTGATCCTATATCAACTAACCTGACAGATTGTTTGGTTTATAACATTTCAGAAAATGGTGAAAAAGGCCCATCGGGATTTCCGGAGGCCAAGTTGAAATATTCAGACAGCTTCTTTGTCCGACCAACAATCCAACAGATAATCAGTTTACTATCATACAAAAACTTTACTATCATAAAAAAACTAAGAAAACCTGCAAAAATTTACATTTAAGATATGGTAACCTGTGAATTTTGGGCATTTTATTTTTAAAAATGACTTTAATGAACTAATTTTTTTTTTTTATTATTGTTACAGCTCTACAGTATTTATTAAAAAAAAAAAAAAATAGTTGAAGATAATTTGCTTTGTTTGTGTGAGGAAAATGTCACACATTTTCCAAACCCACAGTTTCAAGAATTTAAAGAGACTAGTATAGTGCCCGTTGAAAATGTTGGAACGGGCCGATTGCTTGGCCTGTGGTATTGCTGCTTGTAGGACCTCATACCACTTCATATGCAACTCCACTTTATAGCCTGCTACTGACTTACAGATTTACCTGACAGAGAACATTGAAGATTCAGAATGTAATCACAAAATATCTCAATGGAAATGTGGAGTAACCAGACATTAGCGTCATGGACTCATGGCAGTGCGCGTGTCGTATGATCGTTAACCAGCAGAGGTGTTAATTTCCATACAGGTTTAGTGACGGTTAACTGTGAAGTAGGGGATTTGATTCATGGGGGTATTTTGGCGACAGTAATGTTATTAGCGTTGTAAGTTAGCAGTAGACTTAATTTACCCGACCCAGGGTGAGTCTGATGAAAACTGATGTTTTCTGCCCGGTTCAGCGCTGAGATTTTCTCGCATTGCAGCGCTGTGGAGGAACAATCTCAGAGATTACGTTATGTTCTGCCTGTGTTTAGAAGTGGTGAATGTAGGCTACAACTCACAGCACCTTAATACTATATAGCGTTGGCAAATGGCTTTTTATTGAGTTTCCTCTTAGACACTGAAAAGCATGGGGGCTTTTTTTCGCCAACCTTATTCCACACAACAGTTGCAATTTTTTTTTCCAGCTATCCGCTCGTGCTCCAGGTGAAGAAGTGAAGAAAAGTTAGTTTGGTATATCCAGCAATCATGTAGCTAAAGTTGCCACCAACCACGTCCCTAAACACGGACACACACGCATACATACTTACAGACACGTCTTGCTTTATTAGATAGGTTTAAGGTACTGTCTTGAAAGATTTGATGATTAAGTGTACAAGTGCATTTTTTACTCAAAACTCCATGACTGTTTTGAGAATAGCTCATTGTTTCATGTGTACGTCAGTTATTCTCCGACACATAACTGGTTGTGTCAGCTCTGAAACAGAGGGAAAGTTCCTGTCTAGTGACTCAACATTAACTACAGCTGAGTTGTTTGCCTAGCACTTGACAGACAAGTCTGTGGCTGTTGCAGTGCTTGCTTAATAGACTCTGACAGCCAACACACAAACAGACACACACTTTACATGCTGACAGCCTCTGCTCATTTCAAATCTATATATAATCCCTGGTATTTGTCTTCTGATCTCTCCGCTTCCCCTGTTTGTACGTCTGTCCTCCTCCACTCTGCTTATATCCTCTCTCTCTGTGGAAAGTATTTTTCTTGAGGCCACTGAAATATCCTGGCAGACTGAGAAAGAGGACTCTTGGGATGCACTCCTGGGCCCGGTGAGAAAGAGCAGAAGCAAGAGGGATGGATTAATGAAGGGAACAGAAAATCATAGGGCAGAGAAGGGCCGCGAGGGAGCAAGGAGAGGGTGGGAAAATTGGAAAGTGTCCCTACTTGTGAACGACTTATTGGTTTTAAGACCTCCGGAAAGGAAAGGTCAACCCAGAAGATTGCATTTAAACACATTATAAAACACTTGACTTCAATTTTGTCCTCGAGTAAGAGCCTTCCAGCCTTCATTCTTGCTAGTCATTTCTCACAATTACAAGCGTCACACCATCCTGGCATGACCGACGTATGTGCCATCTCGTGTTGCAGATAACCAGTATTGCACTTCCTTCTCGATGAATCCCGTTATGAGATTTTTCTTCCTGTTATTTTTATGTGGCGTTGGAAATGATTTATATCCCACTGTGACACTACACAGTGCTGGAGAGCTCTGTTGTTTCTATTTGTGGCAAATATATGTGCACTACTCTCTTCTAGGTCAAGTACATTTACTTTTTTCATGGGGAGCACCTGATGATTCATGCACATGTAGACACAGAAACCCACTTATCTTCATAAAGGCTACGCGACAAAAGCAATAATTTGCATTTATTGCATGTCACACTGTAAGAGACCTGTGTCAGGCTGTACAATATTAATTTGAGGCATGTTAGATTGTATGATGAATGCGTAGTGAATAATAGCGGTACAATGTAAACAAAAGTTAATGTGGTGGGGTTTGCTGGGGGGGAGGGAGGAGGGGACGGGGTGTTGCCATCTGACATACGCTATAACGGTGTTACTCGCATGGCTCCCATTATCCTCCGTGACACGCTCTCTTCCACGTCGCCTGACAAGTCTTCTCCAAAACAAACAGCTCTGAGATAACTGAGCTCACTCAAAGCAGATAGTATGCGTGAAATAAAACAATTTAAATGTAATTTCACTGTGTGTAGTGTTTAACTACGCTAACTAACCGTAATAGCGTGTAATGATGAAGAAAAAAAACAGACAACGACTGTGTATCAAAGACCGGGCAACAGCCGGGACGTTGAGAATCCACGCGCGAGAGGTGATGGATAGTTCCAGTCACTTCGTCATGTATTCACTTCGTTGAAATAAGAGAAGAAAGCCTCACTGATCTGAAGATCAGGACAGAGGTACATATATAAATGCTCTCTGCTTGCTATATGCCAACGGTAAGTCCACTCACCCCGTCTCTGCCCGGGCATGCCCCAGCTGCCCGCACATTCGTTGACAAACTCGCACAAACAATGACGCACGCAACAGTGACATGGCGATTTATCCCTTTTTAAATGTGAATAAACAACATACTGTATTGCTCCTCAAAACCACTGAAAACTGTCAAAAAAATCAACGGTTCTCATGGGCTTTATAAATCCTAACGTGAAAAAGCTTAACGTGGTTTAATGTACCTAAACAACGATCAGTGATCACCAAATTTCTCTCTCATATTGCTCCTCATAACTACTGAAAACTGTCAAGAAATCTAACCCAAAGTCGAATTATTATGGACGTTATCTGACATTAAGCGTTTCTGCTTCATTAGATTTAGATCATTCCCTTTTTTTTTTACAACGTAGTTAAAGCGGCAGGCGTGTGTTGCTTAGGCGGCCGCCTTAACTGCAAAGTGCTGCGGGAAACCCTGTCATCAGCCCATGTCATCCATCTGCGACAGTCTTATGTTTTGAAAATGCAGCAAAGCAATAAACAAGCTTTGATAGTATTGCTGACACTTGTAGCTCACTTCCGTTGCCAAATTTAAACACTTTTCCATAATGTAGGTAGTTCTGTGAACCCAGAAAGTGATTAATTAAGATTTCGGATTAAGATTTGAAATATTTTCTGAAACTCGAGCAAGTCAGCACAAACCCCACAGCATTGGCTGAAAGGATACTGGGCTTTTAGTTGGTTCTTGTGTTATAAATTGTTACCTTTTGATAGCTCATCTCATTTTGTTGTGACACTGAATGCAGGGATAATTTAAAAAAAATAAATAAATAAAAAAAAATTCATAGTACATACTGTATGTCAGCATTGCATAGTAATGTGTGTAGTATAGCTAACAGTTTAATTTAATAGATAACCATTCTCAAGAGATATGTCTATCATTGTATGGTACCTTTAAAACTCAAGGCACCCTTATTTGTCACAGTTAGATATATTAAGTCCTCCCTCTCTTTCCTTCTGTTTGTCTCACGTCATTCCCTCCTTTTCCTGCCTTCCTCACCCTTCACTTCCAGATTGTGTCAAGGCCTGCACTCCTGCAATGGGCACAATGTGTAACATGATATACTAACTGACCTAGATAGCACCACTCACCACGTGTGCTATCAGTTCTCACCGACAGTTCTTATACAGCTGTCCTATCTGGCTTTCTAAGGAGCACTAGCGTCCCTAAACCATCACGGAAAAAGATTTGATTCTGATTGTCAGCCCACACGCTGCTGCTGAATCCTCCTTGTGTCAACACGTTGCCACTGTAGTTTCTTTGTGTTAGTCACAGAAGATAAGGTTAAAATTTGAGATTAGGGTATGGCCATACTAATAAAAGTACCAGGAAGGACAAATCAACACCAAACGTTAGCCAAATCTAGTTGATGATTACCAACTAAAGTTGCATATCATTTATTCTTTTTTTCCTTGAGGAATTTCTGGAATGTCATAGCGTTTAGAAAGGTCTCACCCACACTCAAAAGAATTTAAAATAAAACTTAAAGTACGTCAGGGAATGCTTTTTAAAAATCAGTAACTCACTCAAACATACCACATTTTACTTAATTTCACTTATTTGTTGTATTGCATTTTAATTTATGGTTATACAAACCCCAATTCCAATGTTCCAATTCCAAGTTGGGACATTGTGTAAAGCGTAAATAAAAACAGAATACAATGATTTGCAAATCCTTTTCAACCTATATTCAATTGAATACACTACAAAGACAAGATATTTAATGTTCAAACTGATAAGCAAATATTCACTTATTTTTAATTTGATGCCTGCAACACGTTCCAAAAAAAGCTGGGACAGGGGCATGTTTACCACTGTGTTACATCACTTTTCCTGTTAACAACACTCAATAAGCGTTTGTGAACTGAGAACACTAATTGTAGAAGCTTTGTAGCTGGACTTCTTTCCCATTCTTGCTTGATGTACGACTTCAGTTGCTCAATAGTCTGGGGTCTCCATTGTTGTACCATTAAACAGACCACTAGTCCGGCTTGAGTTTATAGTCACCACTGAGTGGACCAGAAAAATCAATCCTCCCTCCCCCTTTCTGCCTCGTGATTGGCTCGCAGAAGTCCGTCCCTTTTTACAATTGGCTCCCAACTTCAGCCCCTCCCATGTCATTGGTGCTCCTGGAGGTTGTTGCCTGGTTACATCAGAAGCTCATATATTTGAGCAGGGCTCTGGATGTTTACTGCAGCACTTTTACAGACAGTGCAGACTGAGACAACCTCACACACACTCATTTAAGAACACACACACCGGTTCAGAGGACGCCACAGAATGCACCCAGGCGATACTCTGCTGCTAGCTGACACCTCAAAGTGCTCTACTGGGATAATCACCTACTGGATACAAGGCTGACCTACAGACCGACCCGAATTTGACAGAAGAAATCTGAAGGAGAGACCAAGCTTCCCAGTTGGTTACTGCTCCTACAGGAGATGTGTCAAGTGGTTAAGAGGCAAAAACAAGAAGGAGACAGAAATCGTGCTGAGTTTGGTTCAAAGTCAAGTCGACTTCTCTGCAGGGTTTGAAAAAATAAAAAACAGACTGGACTTTAATAACCTAAGCTGACCGCACTGGGCAGAAACGGTCTACCAGACATATGAGGCAGCCTTGAAACACCTACAGGCTGATTAAAAAAAAAAACTGAGACAAAACAAAAAGGACAGAACACAGTGAGAGAAAACACAGCTGGGAAAATGAGAATGGCCTGTGACATTCTGCTGCAGAGGTAAACATCAGGGTTATGTAACTTCTCTAGTCTGACTGGAATAAATGATTGGATGGATGGACGAACTGGAGGGTGAAAGAGGAAAAAGGGCAGGAAATTGGATGAATTAAGTGGATTAATTAACAAAAGAATTTGAAGTGGAAAGTTAGAAGAATGAATCTGCTTGAGAATGAATTACCGGAAACCTTCATGTTAAGTGATGTAATACGTTTTTATTATGAATGGAGGGAAATGAGATTAGATTGTGTTTTCTTGCTCATTGTTTTGTTACCACGCAGAGATGAAAGAGAATATAGAGACAAGAGTCTGTGTCTTTTCTTGTACAGGAATAGAAACCGAGCAGATGAAGAGAAAGGGATCATGGCATTACTTAATAGCGGATATTGTGTTATGCCATCTAAGTATAAAAAAAGGAGGAGTGTCTGGTGGGGGATGTGTCAGCACAATAAATATTAATAAACACAATATATTTTAAATATTATATTTAATCTTCAACTTCATCACTAAGGCTTGTTTTGGATATAATATATAGTTCTGTTAAATATGATCATAGGTCTGGTATATCAAAGCTGTCCCCAAGTGCCGTAATGCCTGCCGTTTTGGACGGTATTATTAATATACGTAGGTAGTCTATAGTTCAGGTTTCCCTACACTGTGCGAGAACAGGCCGAAATTATAATTCAATTTGCAGAAGTTCCCGGGCGTCTGAGAAATGTTTTGCTTTTCCCCGCCAGTCGTTAGGATTCGGCGTAATGAAAGGACAACTGCCAGGGTCATTAACATACTGATCAGCATTCATGAGGTACTTTGCATTGACAATTTATGGTTAAAAATGGGCGTGTATAGGGCGGGATAAGAGGTTGATTCACGTAAGCACACTTGTAGGTAATCTGTGATTTATAAAGGGAACATTGCTTACAGATGTGCTTACGCACAATTTTATAAACCTGATTTTTTTTTTTTTTTTTTTTTTTTTGGCTTGTGGCCATACGTACAGTTTTAGTAAGGATCCTACACACGGTTTTATAAATGAGACCCCTGGTGATTCAGCTATTTCTGTGTACATACAAATTGAATATCTTTTTGGACTCCTGGTTGGACACCACCTTTTTGTCTCAGAAATTGTGCAATTTGTCACGATTCTTTTAACATTTAACTGGCCATTTATTGTCCCAAGTAAAAAGCAGCTGATGGAAACAAACAAATGATCAGAAAACCAAACACATATCTTGCGTCTTTGACTTCATCAGCGTTTGAGTTGTTTGAATGGCCCTGACATGAAGCCCTTTAAATGTTTACTGTTCAGAGGCAGCAAGAAGAGCTGTTGTGAGATATACGATGATGATTAGGATTCTGTATGTGTGTATGTTTAAAGTAGATTACTAGCCAAAGTAAAATATGTCGTCTTGTACATGCTGATATATATATATATATATATATATATATATATAGTAGGAATTTGCGTGGGTGGATGCGTAGACTGCAGCAATTTGTAGTACCTCCCAGCCAGAACAGAGCAAAGTCAGGTTTGCTGACAACAGCGCCTCTCTGAAATCACAACTAACCTCGAACTCACCTTACACACTATCCATCACACACAAACACAGTTACTTCCACATAGAAACACTTAAGCAGTAAAAGATACTTGCAGGCTTTTTCTTTCTCTCATTACACACACTCACACACACACACACACACACACACTCACACTCTCACTCACTCACTATCTTTGTTTCCTTTATATCGAGCCAGCAGAATAATTGTTATAAATAATGTACGACACCCTTCATCAGCCATTTTCCTTGTTACCATCTCTACTGACGGCACAAAGTTCCTGTTGTCATTTTATTTTGTTAATTTATTTAAATTCTGAGATGTTTTTGTTGTAGTCTTATTCACTTGAGACGAGGCCGCTGATACCACAGCACAGCCTTTCAGCTCTGCAGTAAATACGTTGGGGAACTGATACTCTTGGCCTATACAGTATATGTGATATGTAGTATATAGTACATACGTTTAGGCCAGTTGCATAATTTTTTACAACAAAAATTACCTTGGCCAAATGCTGAAAGGCAGCAGAGACTGGACTGAACCATGCATTTTTTTTTTTTTCAATTGAGTGTTTAAAAAATAAGAACTTTACCTTGGAACAGAGTATTAAAAAATAAGCAGGAAGGAATTTCTACATTTTGCTGCAGTAGATCAACAGCAGGGTCAGTGCTAACTATGCCTCTGCTAATATTTGAAGGTCACAAACCTTCTGGAGATATAAAATGCTAGATTATGATATGAGGTCTAATATTCTTTACTTCTAGAAGTGAGAGAAGATTGTACAGTTAAAAAAAACACTCTATTCAGCTATGCACAAATCTCTAATGGTTTCATAACCAGTAAAACATTCAGGGGCAGTAATATGTCACCAGTAAATTGGCAGTAAATGTGTAGATTATGGAGTTCACATAGAGCTATTCTCCCATGTTAAAATAGATAACAAATGATGATTTAGATACTGCAATCCTTCACGAATGGATCTGTGCTTATATGTCCACCTTTTAAAGGCATTTATGGTGTTCTTGTTTAAAATCGTTACGGTGTCAATTAATGTAGTTATAAAGCCATTTTCTCAACAGGATCATAGAAATCATGACATCAAAGACAACTTTAAAACGAACTATAATGTTAACGTGAGAGTGCTATCACTGGGTACTGAAACGTGAAAAACACAGGTTAGATGGATAAATAGATGCTGTATTATAATATTATGTTAATATTTACTTTATACTTTCTATTAAAATAAAAACCTGTGCATTACTTAGCCCTCAGGTGATGCTCATCTTCCTTGTAATGCAGTAATCTGCCACCAGAGAGATGTTTCCTTGCTGTGATCATGCTGAGGACTCTGGTTAGCAGACAGCAGATTAGCCTAATGGGATCTCAGTGAATCTGGCAAGAATTTGTTTTACTTTGTCACTCACCTCACATGCCTTTAGGATGTGTTTGATGAAGCAGTTAGGGAAATCATATAATAGTAAACTAATAATGCGTATAATGTGTTTTAATCTCATTTTAAATTAAATCAAACCAATGAAGATGTGCAGCTCCTAGATATGAGCAGATGAAAAATAGCATCAGTCGTCACCGCTAAATCAATTTTGTAAACAAGAGGAGCATTTGTTTGTTTCTGAGACGTTATCAAAGACAACGTCACTGTCTATGTAGGTCACTCTAAAAGGTTTTACAGTGTCACTGCCAGCTAGCTAAAGGTGTGTCTCCCTAAGATGTTATCAAGGTCTCATCTCTGTATATCTCTATATATTTTTGTCTGAGCAATGGCCAGTGGATAGATTCTCACTTGAATGTTTTATTAATATATTTTTTTAGAAAAACTAATGTTAGTAGAAGTTAATATTCTTATTTTAATAATTTAAAAACCGAATATAAAGGTGCATCTTTTACTAAAGTTGTGTTAGAAGATAATTGATGGTGTTTGATATAGTATAATGGAAAACAGCACAAAAAGAGACTGACGTGTTGTCCTTTGCAATCTGTCATGTACCTGTACCAAAAGGGCTTTGCAACATACACTGTGCCCTTCTTTCCCTGTGGTGTAGAGCATGTCTGTTAGTATGATAGCTAGTAAAGCAAACTTTCCACCATTAGACATAATCAAAACCACTTTCTACTACACCAGGGAACTATAATACTCAAGTCCAATCTGCCCTTCATGGTGTCTCCAGCAGGGAAGAAATGCCCAAAGGAGTCCTATAAAGGGTGTCATGTATGGTCCTTTAGGGCTCAACTGATGCTGATAGAAATAGTATCTCTGCTGCTGCTTAGGGATTTGAGAAGGCCAGAAATACCCCAAAGGACACAACAGTGATTTTACTTTTAAGAGTTTAGGGGGGAAATAGTAGATCAGATATTATCTTTGCTACTTAAGGCACATGGAGATTATGTAATGTCTTCAAGGATCTATTGTTAGTGATGCAGCCACCCCTTAGGGCACAACTCCGCAGGAGAGCCTGAGCCATCAGATGTTATCAGCGCTTCTAAGGGACAGTTGCTTCTGTAAAGAGCCTGCAGAGTGTATTCCTGTTTAAAGGGCATTTATCTATGCTAACTAACAGAAATCTCAACCCAGATAATGTTGGACTCAAATATATTTGTCAGATGTTGGAGAGAGATGGCCAAAATAGATGTTGGCCTTACGCAAAGTCAGAAGTTTTTCACATTTCATTACTTCCCTCACACCCACAGTTTTTTGGGCTGCTTTGGCAGGCTTACTGTTTGATCGCCACACTTCTCTTTGTGTCTGTGTCTCCATCACACACATTCACACTCAAGGTTACAGTGTTAGAAAGGGGAATGTAAGATGCTTGTTAAATTCAAAGCCAGTAAGAATCGGGGGAGCAGAAGGAGATAATCGAGGGGAAAGAAACACTGTGGAGAAATGAGAACTTCAGAGAAAGATAAGCGAAGGGTAGGGATGATATAAAAAATATTTTTGTATAAAGCATGATGGGGTGGAATGAGAAAAATGGAAGAGAAAAAGGTAAAGAGGTAAGCAGGAATAATCAAAGTGGTATGTAAATAGAGAAATTAAAATCACGAGAGAAATAATGAGAGGGCAGAAAAGATAGTTGGATGGCAAGAGTAGAAACAAGAAGGAAGGGCGAGAATAAAAGAGAAAGAAGAGGGCATTATCATTTCCTACAGTATTTGCCATTAATAATTCAAGAGAGAGAGAGAGAGAAAAAAATCCACACAAGGTTGTGGAACTTGAGCTGTTTTTCTAATGAAATGAGTTTGACCGCCTAAGTCACACACAGTATATACGTGATGTACCCAAGCACTTGGCATAATGTGAACAACCTTGTGTGTGTGTGTGTGTGTGTGTGTGTGTGTGTGTGTGTGTGTGTGTGTGTGTGTGTGTGTGTGTGTGTGTGTGTGTGTGTGTGTGTGTGTGTGTGTGTGTGTGTGTGTGTGTGTGTGTGTGTGTGTGTTATATAAATCTGGTGTGCCAGTGTGTTTGTGAAGCCAGTGGCAGGCTGCTGAATCAACAGACACATCTGAGCTGCCTCCCTGTTTCATGCCCCACACACACACACTTCCTTGCTTATGGAGGAACATCGAAGAACAAATATGACTTGACACACACACACACACCCTTACCCTTCTATCTGATCAGCAGGCTCTGTAGCCTAAATAACAATCTGCCCACCCAGAGTGGCGCCAGAGACTGAATTGTCATTTGGCACAAGGGATCTTAGATTAGGAGACAACTGCAGTGAGAACATACACTCATCATGCTGACTTGCACACTTTCTTCTTAATTTCATTTATTTTTCCATCTCTACTGCTTTAAACACTCAGCAACTTGTCTCTGGCTTTAAAACACACACACACACAGTATGCACATATGTGTTCATGGTTATTGTCGTTCTTATTCCCTGTTTTGACTCTTACTGCCCGACACCCTCCAAGGTCATTCCATGTCGGTATGGGAAAGGAGTCGAGGAGTACGTGATGTTCTAACCATGCTGTCCTATCCCCCCCCCCCCCCCCCCCCCACCCCCCCCCCCCCCTCCTCTCTCTCTCTCTCTCTCTCTCTCTACAGCTCCCACCTCTCCCCTATATCCATTATGCCTGCTGACTCTGCTGAGTAAGTACACAAACACACACACACTCACCAGCAATCTAGCCACTCGCGATAACGTACATAGACACTTCTTTGTGTACACACACTGTAAACAAGTCATTTAATGTTCAACTAATTGGAGAAAAAAAAAGCAAGCAAGTAGTTATTATAATTTAAGAGAAGATAATAGAAAAACTGTAAACATAGGTTAAGACCACCAGTTTATTTGAAGTTTGAAGAGCAAGAAAAGATCCAACTGCTCAAGAGGCAGATAAAATAACAAGATTTAAAAAAGAAGAAGTGCAGGCAGCACTTTGAAAAGTTGGGAGAAAGTTAAGAGGTTGAGAGGAAGTGATAAAGAGGGAAGAGGAAAGTCGGTCTTGTGTTTTGATTATGAAGCTAAACTAAAGCATTTTGCATGGCTCTGTGCTTTTAGAGCCTCAAGGACATGAACTCCCCAATCACATGACAGTCAGGCTTCTGGCTGTTCACAGCATGACATGGAAACAGAGTAAGATTATTTTCTATGGTGCTATACATTAATGTTAATATACTGACCTGAAGGCTTGATGGCACAAACACAAAATGTCTCAGGGTTTAGGAATAACAGATGACAGCGTGAGTAATCAATTCATCAATTACAAAAGAGAACAAAATGGCTGCATTTGTTGACATCAAAATATTATTACTTTATGTGCTGATTATGTTCTTACTTATTCGAATAGTGTGTTAGAAAATAGTGAAAAATTCTTCACCATTTCCAAAAATCCCAAGGTGACGTGTTTTGTCCGACCAACACGCTAAAACCTCAAAACATTCAATTTACTATCCCACAGGCCATAGAAAAGAGGCAAATTCTGTTGAATGATTTGCATTTGACATAGACTAATTGATTATTCAACTATTTTTTTCAGCTCTAATATAATGACACAACATTTAACTTCAGGTTGGCTTACTTTATATTTTTCAATATGCCAAGATCTGGGTGTTTGGCTTACCTTTTGTATTTAAAAAAAAAAAATGTTTATAATTCCCCTTTCCTCTAGATAAACACAAACCGGTGCAAGATTAAATTTAAGAAAACAAGGAAACGATAATAAGATAAATAAGCAGTTATTTATAAGCAAATGAATGGACAGAATGATGGGTACCACAGAAATTTAAAAAACAAACTAATTTTTAAAATGTTAAATGGTGGATGAGGTCCTCAATTGGTTTGCTCTGGGCTTGTTGACCGTGACATTTCAGAAATTAGGCTACCAATAATGAAGAATAATTATACTAGCATACTAATCTTCCTAGCTTGTAAGGGAAAACATGCCACTTTAATTTCATTCTCCAGTAGTTTGACTATCTTCTGGGTGTCATGAGAGTACATTAACTGCTAGCACATTTCCAGACATCCATTAGATCATTGTTTTTTTTTTTTTTGGCTACCAGGATGGGTTCAAAAGGTTTTAGACAAAATTCAGACAACAGCAGCAGAAACACATGGTGCTTTGTGTGTGTGTGTGTGTGTGTGTGTGTGTGTGTGTGTGTGTGTGTGTGTGTGTGTGTGTGTGTGTGTGTGTGTGTGTGTGTGTGTGTGTGTGTGTGTGTGTGTGTGTGTGTGTGTGTGTGTGTGTGTGTGTGTGTGTGTGTGTGTGTGTGTGTGTGTGTGTGAGAGAGAGAGGCTGCAAGCATCTTTTACTGATTAAGTGTTTTATGTGAATGTAACTGTTTGTGTCGTGATGGATAGTTATTATTAGTGAGCTTCCTACACTTAGAGGTTGAGTTGCTGCTGCAGGCAAAGGTGGGCTTGTGGTCCAGAGAAATGTGTGCACCGTTTATGTGTGTCTGATATATCCTCAAATCACACACACATGTATTTGACCTCATCTTAACAATCCTTTTTACCTTAAATGGCCATAATGGCCATTTGGCCTAAAGCCCAAACACAGTTTTGTCCTAGCTCCAAGTCCTTGTATATAGTCTCCTGTTTTATACGCCAAACACACCCAGTTTGATTTGGCAAATTTATTATACAGAGTAGAGGTGTTTAATAATATAAATGTGAAAAATAGAAAAAAATAGTTTGAGGAACATACAGTAGAAAGTATGATCCATCAGGAGCAGCAGGTGGTGTGGAGTGTGAAGAGAGCGGGGTGTTTTTCCCAGTTAATGTATTTTTCTACCAGGTCTTCAACCTCTACTGCTGTCTCAGCTGGAGGAGAAAACAAAGCTAACAGCCCGCAAGAAGTCAGAGTAAATTAAGGAGGGATACTTGATGATCACACACACACGCGTGGCAAGCAAGTTAAATAAAATCTCAGTAGAGCCTGTAGATCAACCATCACTTGTCGATGTGGAAGAGTTCAGAGTGTGACTGCCGTTGTTACCTTTTATAGGCCGTAATGTCTCCACTCTTCTCCCTCGCTTCTAGTTTAAACATTATTAATCCTTTTTAGAACTGGGCCACGTTTTTTGACTCAATAAGGACTTATTAAATAGCCCAGAATGAAAAATAAACTATTTCAGTGATTATTAGGCTCACAGAATGTTTGATTCAGTATTCACCTTCAGTATATGTCTCTTACTTTATATACCTCACTGCCAGAAACATTTCTGTTTTTGGCATGGAGATAAACACATCAGTTTGTCATTTAAAGCTCCAGTTGTTGATTGATTAGTATAGGTCTTTCTAATCATTAAAATAGGCTGATGAGAGGTAGGATTATGTGATTGGGCTTACATGTGGTTCCAGAGATGAAGGTTTTAACCTATGCATCATGACTGGGTTACTGCTAAACATTATTCTTAAATGGGTGAACAATCAACTAAACTTGCTGGATTCAATATAACTAAATAAATATAAAAAGAAAAGAGCACATTAATTAATCTCATGTAGAGACAATTCAATTGACAATCATTGTGGAACAGAGAATAGTAGCTTTATTTTACAGTTTACTTAAGTTAAAACATTTAGGTGATTTGCATCATTAAAGTTTGAAAAATACACTGATGTGAATCAACCACCCTGATACATGCAGGCACTCATATTGAGTCCAAAACAAAAGTTGATTTGGGATTTGATTTTAATATATGAATATGAATTTACCTGGATATTTTTTTTGGCTCTTCTGTGTTGGTATTTTTTTCTGCTATATAGTCCCACCACTGCTGAGAAAGCAGATTTTCACAGGATCTTATCCCAAGTAGTTAAGTAAACCCAGTAAACATATGGCTTTGGTCCTGTGTAGACACAATCACTGGTAAACTTAGCTGTTACGGCTTACTCTTATTAAGGCTGAACTAAACTCATTCCAGTGGAGGAAACATGGGTTGCATCATTACTCAGTATTTGCAATTGATTAGTAACTAACTGCCTTGCCAAAGTTTAAAAGTTTGACTCCCTCAAAGAAAACTGAAATAAAACTTAAGTCTTTTGGGGTTTGATGTCCACTGGGGTCACCCTGATAAGCTAAATACACAATTTAAGGTGTCAAAAGTCAGTCAAATTCAGTGCATCATCCACACAGTAAAAAAAAAAAATTTAAAAAAGTGAATACACATAAATCTTGATAAATAACGCCCATGTGTTTTTGTGTTTTCCCAGGATAATCCAGCGAACCATCAGGGCTGCAGTGGAGCAGCACTTCTTTGATCTGAAAACCTCCATCAGCCAAGACCTCAGCAACTATGACAGCCAGGGGTGAGAGTGCATACACACACATTAACAATCACACACATACAGTACATAGACAATAATGAACACCAATTACACTTTAAGTATAAGAACATATTCACACTGATGTTCTGTACAGCTATGCCCAAACTGTGCAGACTGTGCAACTATTTTTTATATGCCACCTTTCGTTATTATTAATTATTTTAGGGAACCCAACACGTCAAGCCCCCTTTTCTAGGTTTCCTTTGCATGTCTTTTTTTTTAAACTTATTTTGTCGTAGATGTAACACTGTTGTTGTTTTTTTTTTTACATGTGCTAAAAAAATCAAATCAAAAAATCTAATCCAAACAACCTGTTGTGTTCTGCTTCTTTCCTTCCATGCACCTGCTGGTAGAAACATGCGTTACACAGATTCCTCAAGGGTTGGAAGTGGCATCGGATGACTTTAAAGAACCATATTTGCCGTAGAGAACATTATGTACAAACGCACGAAGCCAGACAGATGGTTCAGGTTACCAGTAAATATGTTGACAGCTATGATGTTAATTAGCAAACTCTACATTGATGGGAGCAGCTGTTCAGTGGTCAGTCATCTCTGAGACAAAACAACACGTCTGGTAGTTTTACACTGCATACTGAAATAGGCAGTTTAATGTTCCCGTGCACTTCCACCATAAAGGCACAGTGTCAGTGTTATTTTAAGTTACTATTTTATTAAGATTTGTATTTGTTGTTTTCAAGGGTGAGTCCCAATGAGCCTGCAGACCAGGGTTGCCATGGAGACGAGGAGCAACAAACTGACCCTGAGGACAGTCCCTGCGACACAGAAGGGGAGACCCCACTCACGCAGACCGAGAAGCACATACAACATAGCCAGAAAGACACACAGGTCTGTGGGAAACACACACACACACAACCCAATTCATACCACACATATACTGTACATCTGCACATGCTCAAACACAATGTATCAATGTTTTAGGTTGCATATCCAATACACATCCGACAAGCAGCACAGAATCATCCATGTTTCTCACACACACACACACACACACACACACACACACACACACACACACACACACACACACACACACACACAAAGTGGAAATTTACCTCAAAAATGTTCACAGACAATGCACAGATCCTGACCAGTTGCTGTGTGGGCTGGCAGCATATTTCCCATAGCTAACCTCCTTCCTGTCTCAGTCTGTCCGTTCATTCCAAGGCTGAATGTTTTGTTTTTTTTAACCTCAAGGCTGAATGTTTGATATTATCAGCACAGTCCATCTTTGTTCTGATTTGGTTGCTACAAAAACTGGAATTCTGCTGGGGTAGCCAGCAGAGACGAAAACAAACATGTTTTACAAATGTACACACAGATTAATAAATATGCTGTGACATAGAGGCAGCGTTTTGTTCTTACTAACTTATAGTCACGAGGGAATGACTCGAGGCTGAAATATGTTTGAAAAGAAGTGCTGCTCAGTCACCAGAGTTTCTCCATCGTCCACAATCATATCCACCTTTTACACCCTCTGTATGCCAGGGGTTTATAGAAGGTTTAAGAATGGGTGTAGCTTCAAGTGCACCCAAACTCTTGATTCCACATTGTTCACATTTTGGTGAGAAAAAAATACGACCAAAATTAGGATCACATTTTCAAATCACAGTGGTACAACTTGAGTTGGTTACATACAGAGAATGTGTCTTAATTTCAGTGAGAGTCGCATAGCGTTTTAGTGAGCCTTGTCACAGTGGAAATCAAATCCCCTCAACGCTACTACCTCTCCTTAAACTGCCCCTGAGCCTCAGAGCTCTTGTCCCAAGAACCATTTTAGTGTCCAGACGGCAGAGATGACATCATGGCAGTGAGATGTGTCCTGGGACTATTGAGAAACCTGTCACCTCTTGTCAAAGAAGGACAACAACACCTGTGTGCCAAACTGCAACACACACACACACACACACACACACACACACACACACCATTTTACTCTCTTTACGTAACAATTCTAATACCAGTGTGATATGTGCTTCATGTACAACAGCTATACACATTGAGTCATCATCCTGCTCCTCACTACAACTCTGAGTAGTTCCACAGATTCATGTGATAGCCACCACAACTTTTCTTTTCTGACAAACACAACATAGTCCGGTGTGGATATTTAGGGCCTTAAATCAATGACGCTGTAGTTTAAGTGATGATGATTACAATGAAACCTAAAAGTTCTGGGTTGAGAGTTATAAAGGTAAGAAGTTGTGATGGTAAAAGCCCCTTTGCCTTCACTTAGGGATTTTTTTTTTTTTTAGGTAGCACAAAAACGTGTTCCCGAATGCTCAAAGGAAGTGAAACATGATGATGTGTGTAGTTTCTAAGAGTAGGGATTCACCTGTTTATGTCTGTATGTTTTCTGTTCATACCCAATAATGTCTCTTGCTCTGCTCAACTAGTTTTGTTTAAGTCTCTGATTTCCATTCATAAAAACAATCAAATTAATCTGCTGTTGCTTTCTCCCAGGATTCATTGGACACTGGCGCTACTCTGGAGGAGAGCTCGGGAATGGACCTGGATGCAGAGGCTGTCAGAGATGCTGAGAACAATATCAACACTGCCAGGTGAGCTGGGTGGATTGTCAGTTTCTACCTCGTCCAATTTGGACGAGGTAGATATATGTGTGTGCTATATTTAGTCTATTACCTCGTGAATCTTAATGATGTAGGGAGACTTCCTTCTTCCCCAGAGAGAAATTAATTTTCTTTAACACGTGGAGGAATGTTGTCTTGCACTGATCACTTGACACAACACGTTTACAAATCACTTCGACATGCTGTCTCAGCCGGAGCTCATTTTTATGCTAAAACAGACCTTTATTATCCCTGTCTCTCATTAACTAATACTGCATTGTCATGTAGTTTTACACATCATATTGTATCATGCCTTCAGCTTGTGATTGTTAAAGCAACACCAAATATTCTTTTGTACCTTAAAATAATGTTTCAGTTTTAAAATCGTTTCAGTGGATCATCAGCTCGTAACAGGGTGAACACCACTTCTCCATTTGCTTTGCGGCCCTCTATCGGCTATAACCGCACTATGCAAGTTTGCCAGATCGGGTAGCGGATCTGTAGTTCGAATGACAGTGGTAATGGACAATTCCGCTTCCAACCTGTAGGAGGACCAAAGAGGAAAAGTGCTTTGGTGTTGCTTTAACAAGCACAGTTAATGTACTTGTAAAAATGGTTCAGGTCGGCAATGATTAAATGCTGTTTCACATTTATTCAGGAAAAATGGGTAAAGTTAATCAGCAGGATAAAACGATCAATAGACACGGCATTGATTTTATTTGTAACAAATGTGAGATTTTCCAACAATAAATCATTTATGGTGTGGAAAGGCTTTTAGTTGTGTGACTGTTCCTCAGCTGTTGTCCAGATCTGCCAAGACTCCAATTAAGGGTGAAGGATTATGACTAAAATACTTTGGGATCTCCAAATTATCATCACTAAATTGTTCTGGCGAGAGTGCGTCCAAAAATGGTTCGGATTTTGCTCAAAGCCAAAGATTTCTCAGGTCCGTGAGGTGACTTAGTTTGCTTTTAACAGTGTTTGCACATAAAGACTGGTCAGGCAATAGATTGAGTTACATAGCTATAACCAAAAAATTCTGTTCTAGATTTCTGAGCAAAAATATATAAAAGTTATGTCCCCTAAAAATTACAATTTTATTACAAATATTTGTTGAGTATTTTGTTCACTTTACTTTTAGTCATAGTTATTGTTTCAAATTTGTCTCCTGTTTCTTATCTTTGTTTTCAGTCTGAACGATCAACCCTGTGACATCATGGAGCAGACTCAGACTGACACCATAAGCTGTGTAAGTAGCAATACAATGGAATATATGAGAATAATGGTTTCTGTGTTGATTTTATTTTGAAGAAGCCTTTTTAATTAAATTGAATTACAAGCACAGAAGAGTCATTTTTAGATCTATTAAAAAACATTTTTTTTCAAATTATTACTTCAGGTTTATGTTACAGTATCTGTCTCATTTCTGTACTTTCCTTCTTTTGTTTGCTTTTAATTAATTTCTCTTTTGTACCTTTTATCTTCAATTATTTGTTTTTTTTCCTTTATTCTTTCCATCCCTGATTTGCTTTTTTTAATCTCTTTCTCTTCCTCCAGGATTCAAGTTCATGCCGCTGTGATCAGAACGCCAACACCAGCAAGACCAACATGAACCACCTGTCGCCATGCCAACCAAATTCTGGCCACAACCCCAACCTCCAACTCTTCCCTGACAACCAATGGGAAGGTAGGATAATGTCAATGTAATAGAGAAGGAAACGGCACAGTAAAACAGACCCTTTCAATGATTTTCTATAGTGTTCTTTATTTATACATCTACAAAACACTCCATCCAAGCGAAATGTCAGTTATATACATTCATGTTGTTGTCTTTAAAAGCTCTCAAATTTAAAAGTCCATAGTATATTTAATCTCAAAAAGAAAGGGCATCATAAAATTAAATCTATTTGTTTTTAAAAATCATATCTGTTTCCCAAAAAATCTCTTTTGGGAGTTGTTATCCATAATTCTTTTAAATATCTAGTATGACTCAGTGAAAAACTCCATTGACTGAATGAATGTTGAAGAGTGAAGTTGTTATGAATGATTGACCTCACTGCTCCTCGTCTCCACTGTCTCTCTTCCTGTCCCCCCTCCTCCTCCTCCTCCTTCTTTTTCTTTTCTCCGTCCTCCTTCTTGTCCTCCTTCAATCCAAACAGCGTCACCCCCCTCACATCTCCACCTCCCTCCCATAGATTTCTCATGCATGCATCTGCAAAAAGAAGGCCAAGGTAAGTTGTTTCATGTCTACCCGCCCATCCACCAGCCTACCTGTCCAGTCTTTCATCCTTTCCTGTTGCCGCTTTGGACACAGTACAGAAAACTTTATTAATATATTCTCACATCTTAAAATGTGCTTTTGTAATACTGATTATAAATAAATCCCTGCATGTGAAACACTCTTCTAACACAGCTGGGGAACTTGTTTTCTTGCTCTCATCTTTGCTCTTCCTTCTTGCAGCAGGATTATTGGATGGATGGCTGGATGGATGGATCAGGACACTTATTCCTGACTCTATCTGGTATTAAAATCCGATCTGAGTGATCCGATCACAAGTGGACAGCTTTAATTACGTGTGTTCCCACCTGGCAGTAGAATGTGCCCTCCAAATGCGTCTTGAGTGACCACTTGTGATTGGATCTAACTTCTTCGCTCTATATACGCAAATAAAACATGTGACGTTCGACTTAAAGGAACGCGTCGACTTATTGGGAATTTAGCTTATTCACCGTAACCCCCAGAGTTAGATAAGTCCATACATACCCTTCTCATCTCCGTGCGTGCTTTAACGCTGTCTGACGGCTCCACCGGTAGCTTAGCCTAGCACAGAACATGCAAGTGAATGGTTCCAGTAATCCTACTCAGATGTAGTAGGATCGGCATGTTCCTTTTAAGTATAGGAATGCCTGAAGTAATATCTTACATATTTGTGAATTCAGCGACGCTTTATGAAACTAAAAATACTGGCTGTTGCCTTTTCCAGGCAACTGTGGGGCACAGAGCTCCTACAGCCGGGGATATACAAACACACCCACACATCACCAACATTATGACAATAACATCCAAAACACACAATTCACTCTCAGTGGTTTCTGTGACATGAATACTTTGAATGAGTATGTAGTTACATTCACAGTTTAGTAGGTGGTCCTTAATGTGGCCCAGGACACATACGCATACTCACTGCTATAAGAATGTGGCCATATGTGACCCAGACCATCTCCGAATGTGGTCTGAGTGATCAGATCTCAATGCGTCCTGGGTGCATTCGCACCTGTACTTAGAGCTGTCCACTTGTGATCACATCACTCAAATTTTAATACCAGGTGAAAATGGGGTTTCTGCTCCTCTGTTTCCCACCACTGTCTCGTTATCGTCACAACCCTTCCTTCACCCTCTCCTTTCCCCTTTTTTCCCCTTGACTCAGCTCATTACCATAGCGCTGACAGTCAAGACACTGTTAATCAGGCAAAGAGTGACTCAGCAGGGTACCAAAGAATATAAATGAATTTGTTGTTAAATGTATCTGCTAAACAGCTCCTCCCAGGTGTTTTTTGTGTGCGTCTTATTGATATATATATATATATATATATATATATATATATATATATATATATATATATATATATATATATATATATATCTCTTAATTATTAAATTTGTCTTTTCTGTCCCTCCTTTACTGACTTCTGTTAACTTGCTCTGACTCTCTCCTCTCTTTGTTTCTGTCCTCTCTCCAGACCCCGTCCCCGCTTTCAAATCTTGGCAGGACGACAGCGAGAGCGGAGAGGCACAGCTCTCCCCGCTGGCTAGCCGCATGCTTCCTCTCCCCCTGCTCCCCTTAGAGGAGGACGGTGAGGAGGACGAGGAGGAGGGAGGGCAGGAAGTCTCCCCCTCCTCTTCCCGCTCACACCCTCACCTCCTGGCACGACGCTTTCTTGATTTCGGAGCACACGGTGCCCAGCGATTCCTCCAGCAGGACCCGGACGCTATCTCACCAACCAAAGCCCAGAGGTACTATCAGGCACGGACATCCAGCTGCAGCTTACTCACTAGCATTGCTAGTAGATTGTGTTTGTGGGTTTAAACTGTATGTATTTTTGGCAGTTTATCCATCTTCATGTATCCTCTGTCACTCCAGGCCGCGGCGAGCATCAGTTGGCTCCAAAGAGGCGATGAGAGGAGGAGATTCAGTGACCCACCAACTTACCAAGAAGCTTCAGCACCTGAAAAAGAAAATCAAGCAGTTTGAAGAGCAATTTGAGAAGGAGAGAAACTATAAGGTACAAATTACTTTGAACAAGTGCTAATCAAAAGAAAAAAAAAAGAAGAAAAAAAAATAAATATATATATATATATATATATATATATATATATATATATATATATATATATATATATATATATATATATATATTTGATTTATGGATTAACATAAATAATGAACAATGGAAAACCCTATCCAACCAAAAATCCTGCACACTGTCAATCACTCTAATTAAGACATTTCAGTCCCTACACCTCCATCCTCCTGCTCCTCCTCCCTCCTTTAACTCGCTCTGACGCCTCTCAGTCTTCTCGCCCCATCCCTCTCCTCCTCACTTCATATGTGAACTTTATCTGATGAAGGTCAGAGGACCTAAACATTAAAAATAAAGTGATCAATTATTTTTAAGACTGTGAGTCTCTGTATGTAAAAACATCAACCAAGTGCTGAAATTAGTGTTGTAAATTCCACAGTGTTGTCATGACCTTTTCAGTGAAGCTTTGCTCTGTCCTCTCTCTCCTCCTCATCTCTCTGCAGCCCTCTCATGGAGACAGGGCAGCTAATCCCAAAGTCCTCAAATGGATGACTGACCTCACAAAGATCCGCAGGCAGATCAAAGGTAGGTCTTTTTCCTGTGTGTGTGTGTGTGTGTGTGTGTGTGTGTGTGTGTGTGTGTGTGTGTGTGTGTGTGTGTGTGTGTGTGTGTGTGTGTGTGTGTGTGTGTGTGTGTGTGTGTGTGTGTGTCGGGGAGGGGGGTTGTTTGTGTGTGTGTGTGTGTCGGGATTAGAGTATGTATGCCATCCTGGTCCATGCTGCACAGCTTGACCCTCCCCACTTCTTACCTTTGACCTTTGTAACATTGCATGTATGCTGGTCTAACACACACACACACACACACACACACACACAGACATGCACATACCAGGGTTTGACGTGGCTCACACATGCGTGGCTCCCACCCTTCAGTGTGCTGGTGCGTCCTTGTGAAACCACATTCATTACCTCTGCAGTGAAATCAGTAAGGTGAAACGGTGGATAAGACTTTAACTTATACATAAATAGAATGCATCATTTTTGCAAATAACAAAGAATCTTGATTTAAAAAAAAAAAAAAAAAGCAGAAGTTTTGTCCTTTGATAAACTAGTGTTCCTTGAAACACAGGTATTAGAGTGCAAAATGTGACATTATCTGATGTATAGAAATAGTTTTCTTCATGTTGACGTGTCTCTTGTGCAGCGTTTCACCAAACTGAACAAACCCCATGACACTCGTCCACCCTCTCAATGTGAGGTGACGGCTCTCCTTGTCGGAGAACGCAGTGGCCGAACCATTTCTCTCTCTGTTTCAAATCAAAATTGAAAACAACAATAACGCGAGCACCCGCTCTCCACTTTCCTCCCTCCTCCTATCGCCCAACCTACCGATTGATTGATTGATTGACTGATCGGCCAACCAGGACGTCAGCACCACCTTTTACCCAGAAGCACGCTGAGGCACCAGGCTTTGCTCCATTCATACAGACGCCACCATGCTCCCTCCTTCCCTTCCTCCTTCTCCTCCTCCTCTATCTGCTCACCTCCCCATCACACACTTACCCCCCTGCTCCACCCCTACTCAGGCCTGAGCTCTAGACCGTATCACCTCAGTAAGTACCAACCCCTCAGTAAGTAGACATTACATACATTACTGACAGTCACAATGAGGCGGCATTGTGAGAGCATATTGCTTCTTTGTTTTGGTGTATTTCCTGTTGAAACCGCATGTTGGGACAAGACATTTTAACTAAAGGTATCTATCAAAGGTGTGAAGTAAAGTGAGGAAGAGAAGGGCAGTTTTTTTTTTTATTACAATTTTATTTTATAAATGGGGTTTTATTGATAAACAAATGTATGTTTAGGCGTTGACTATTTGCTGGGTTAAAAACTATCTGTATTGTGACTAAAACTGTACTCTAAAACGTTATACTGCAGGCATTATTCCATTGTAATCGCATAAGGGGAAAGTGCTGTGGGCACAAAAAATATACATGTTCTGTTATTAATCTTTAAATAATACCAGAACATTTTGTGTAGTGTTTATAATGTTTTTACAATGAAAGAACACCACAATTTAAGTACTATTGTGTTTTTTGCAAACCATAGTTTTGTATGCTTTTGCAGAGGGCGAGTTGATTTACTCGAATATGATCATTTCAGAGTAACGTGATGCTTTGTCCTAAGATAATATCCAGCAGGCAGCTGTACATCTCGGTCTTTAACCATCAGACTGTCTCTGGGGCCTTTTAAATGTAATTTTTCATGTTTTTAGAGTCAAGCACTGTAAGAGAAATGTTCAGGAAACATTGTTTGCTTGTGTTCGGGTTTTGACTGGGTGCGCTGTTCTTGTTTGGGGTGTGTGTGTGTCTTGTCTAAGCATGTTTGTCTTTCTCCTCATACTATGACTGGCTGACTATTACCACCGCAGCTGTCTGTCAGACTCCTGCATGTCTGATCTTCCAGTGAAAGATGTTTAATGTGCTGTCTGAAGGCTTAAGATTTTCTCTTTCTGTAACCACTTTTCTTGTCCTGGTTCCTTCTTCTGTACTTTACCCTCTCTATCTCCTCTCCTTTTGTTTCCTTCCTTCATCTCTTTTACTCATCACTGTATTCTTCCTTTCCCAGATGCCAAACACCGTGCAGAGAGTGAGCTTGGCCCCCAGACTCGTCCTCGGAGCAACACCTTACCCAAGAGCTTCGGCTCCACACTGGACCAAGGCGCTTGCGATGCAGCAGGAGAGGTGAAGGGTCAACGTCCCACCATCGAGGAAACACTGGAGATTATCCAGTGCAGGGTCAAAGGGAAGAGGCAGGAGGACGGCTGGCCCGATGACATCAAGGTTAGCAGATCAGGGACTGCATCAATTTCTCTTGTTGATTAGCCACTGGATTCTTTGAAACAATAATGTAATGTATTTTTGCCCTGCAACGGTGAACAGGACAAGCATTTTAGAGAATAGAAAGATAGATGGAGGGATTTTTTGGGGAGAAACAAGTGACCGATTTTGCCTGGCATTTAGTAATCATTCTGTGCTTCAAAGACCAGACAAAACATGTATTATGTATCCTTTTGGTGTTAATTGGGGTTATGGAAACAAGCTGCAACTTAATACAAAACATTTATAATAATTACTAGAAATTTGAATAATGCAAATACACATCATATAGGCATACTTAGGAGCCCATTTCCAAGAAATGTATGAATGAAAATCAGAGGAAAAGTATATATGAAGTGAGCCAATATGCAGCAGAAATTACTGAGACAACAAACGTATTTGTTAGATTATCATATACAGGATCAAACTTGGACTTTTGGCATAAAACAACATGCATATTGTCATCCCACTGATGCACACACAGGGACCTTGGCAGGTCACAACAGTACAACATTAGTACATGCCATTTGCACAGGGTGTCACGATCCAAAGTGGTTATATCACTTTTACATGATCAACTGTGTGTGTCTCTGTAGAAGATGACCAAGGAGCAGTTGTCCTGTGAGAAGACAGTCCTTCAGAAGAACCTGCTGCACTATGAGGGCCTGCATGGTCGACCAGTAAGTTACCAGAATATCCTAAATCCTGTGAAGCTGCGTTAAAACACCTGCTTACCCTTGTTTTAACCTGTTTCTCTTCTTCTCTCAGGTGACCAGAGAGGAGCGTCTGGTGGTGAAGCCTCTCTACGACCGCTACAGATTGGTCAAACAGATGCTCACCAGAGTCAGCATCACACCTGTCACAGTACGTACACATAATTACAACATTACATCTATCCCAGTATGTTAGCAACATGCTCATTAAAGTACGTAAATGTGTTATTATAAAAGTCCGTACAAAAAACATCACAATAATTATTAGATCTTGTTCTTTTATTATTGGGTACATCTAGCTAAAAGTACTCCAGTCTAATACAACAATATTTTAGCAAGGTGCACTTGTACATTTGCAAATGCAACAGTCAAACAATATAAGTATAAAATAAAATACATAAAATACTAACTAAAATTGCGATTTTCTTTTTTTTTTTTTTCCTTTTTTTTTTTTTTTCTTTAACAAAAACAAAAGTTAAATAATACACTATTAGAGACAATATATCATACATTTTTAAAAACCAATTGTTTTCAACAACAAAAAATGCACATCAAGTCAGTCAGTTTATTTAATTTAATTTGTAAAAAAGTACATAATATGGATTTTCTGCTTTTGGCCAATTTAAGAAATCGTCGCAAAATAATCACGATACATGTGTGATATATTATTTTTTCCAGCCCTAATATTAAACTAGTGCACACACACACACACACACACACACACTTCTCCTGCATTAACTCCTCTCTCTCCTCCCCAGGTGTCCCCCTCCAGTAAGAGGCGAACTCAGACCCTCCAGCCAATCATTGAGGGGGAAACCGCTCATTTCTGGGAGGAGATCAAAGAAGAGGAGGAGGACGAGCGGAAAGAAAGAGAAAGAGGAGAAGAAAACGAAAAGGAGGAGGAGAGGGAGGAGGAGGAAGAAGAGGAGGATGAGGAGGAGGAAGAGAGCAGCGGTGGGGAGATGCAGAGCTCTGATGTCATCATGGCCGTCGACTTTGTGACGTCTTCTGACGGCTCACTGAGCAGCCAGAAGCAACCCGACCGGCAGAGCGATTGTCCAATGAGAGCCAAAATGGAGGAGGGTTCGGGAAAGCTGGCGCTGGACCTGCGGCTGTCCAGCTCCAACGCCTCGTCCATGTAATAACACACACACACACACTTTATGTACATCCTCTTGTCCTTCCTGTAAAGGAAAGGGCAGTGTTGTATGTTTTAAGTAAAGTTGTACGTTTTTTTTTAACTATATTAATGAATTATCAACCCTTAATTATTCAAATCTCTGATCTTACTTTGCCAACTTTGCAAACATAAGCAGGAATAATGTGAGACAGAAAGAAAAGAGTCTGTAATCTGGCTGTAAACGTGTCACAGATCTCATATCTCTCTCTCTCTCTCTTTCTCTCTCTCTCTCTCTCTCTCTCTCTCTCTCTCTCTCTCTCGTAAGATTATCATATACAGGATCAAACTTGGACTTTTGGCATAAAACAATAAATATTTCAACAGCTGATCCCTAATGCCACCACAGCTCACTTCCTGCTCACAGCGACCTCACTTCCTTACTTCCTTTTCTCTCTGGACCCAATTCTTAATTTATGGGTCAAGATTCAAACGATGGTTGTTTTGTCATTTTTGAGAACGAATGTGATTTAAAAGAATCTTAGGTCTGCGAGCCCCAAGACTTGATTCTTACATTCTTGCTGGGATTTAACTTAACTGTAAAACTTAGCAACTCATGGCAGCATGCGTAACTATGTTCCCATGTATCTCATCATCCTCCAGGCCAGAGCTGCTGGAACAGCTGTGGAAGGCCAGAGCAGAGAAGAAGAAGCTGAGGAAGACCATCCGAGAGTTTGAGGAAGATTTTTATCAGCATAATGGAAGGTAGGGGGAAGATACAGTCGCTCACACGCAAACACAAACAAAATCCAGACTGTCAGCATAATGAATTCAGTGTTATTCATTTCCTGAAAATATATATAATCTGGATATGTTGATGTTTTAACTGTTCTTTATCCAAGAAAGTAGACTGAAATTCTCCGTAAAATCCAGTAATGTTTTTTATAGCAGGGTCCCTGCGGGTCCTTAAAAAGTCTTGAAACGTCTTAAATAAAATTTTCGATTTTTAGGGACTGAAAATGTCTTGAAATCTGGAATTTACGATAAGGAGGTCTTAAATTTCATGTGGGACCGAGTCTGACTCGTCATCTTTTATTTATTTATTTTTTTTATTCAACCGCAATTTGGCCAGTGCACCATCTGGGGGCAGCACATTGATCTATGTGGGTACCAACTGCATCATTTCATGGGTGACTGACAAGTAGGTGATTGATTTCATGCCTTGCGTTAATGGTTAGCCACCACAACATTTTAGTTGAAGCGAAATCGCAAGCATGGGCAAATGTTTCTTTAATGACAATTGGTTGGAGGACGAAAAGTATCAGGGGTGGCTGAAGAAAACAGCCAGTAATCATGAAGCGAAGTGTGCTTTATGTAAAAAGACTATACAGATGGGGACAATGGGCCACATAGCGCTGGATTCACACATGAAAGCAGAGAAACACAAGAAGTATGTGTCATCGCAGGCAAGTAGTTATATGCCCATAAGTATCTTCTCATCTTCTCCTGTTGAACCTAGCACTTCGACCGCTCAGCCTTCCACAAGGCCGTCCACTTCATCAAGCAATGCCTTAGGTAGCTTTGCGAATGTAGCTACACTTCAGGCCGAAATACTGTGGGTATTTAAACCGTAAGCCGCCACCACTCGTACACCTCAAATGAGGACATCCACCTAGAGGGGCCAGAATTTAGAAATTACCTGAAGTACCTTAAAGGCTGATAGTTTATACATACACAGTCAACCATGTCAGGGTTGTAAGGCGAATCAGCACTTTGTATAAAAGTTGTCGTGTCCCTGTGACCTGTCTTGAGCGTGGCTCTGGTGAGCTGTGCCGCGCTATGCTTCGCCACCATTCTGTGTCGTGTCGTGCTGAACATTTTCCTTTCTTTTTTTTTTTTTTTTTGTCGTGGTAAAGACTTAAAAAAGGTCTTAAAAGTCTTTAAATTTGCTGTTAAAAAATGTGCAGATACCCTGTATAGGCAATGTTATCCAGTCTGATGTACAAGTTGCACAAAACAGATTTTAATCCACGCTGGGTCAAAATAACGACTGGAAATCAAAATTGTATTGAAATATTGGAGATAATCACTATGACAGGTTATGATTAGGTTATAGGTTATATTATGGTGCCTTAAATCCCTGCTGTAACATGGCAAGAAAGCTGTCAGACTACATGTTCAAACAATTCTATCTTACGGACAGTTACAGTTCTGGTATCAGAAATGTCGACTGTTGTAGTCGAAAGCATCACAGAGAATGGCAGAGAGCTAGGCGAGACAAAGCCAAAATCATTCTGACAGGCTTGTCCTTCAGTCGGTTCTTTCGCCAAGAGACACTATGTAGGCTGAATGGCAATACCGGATGCCCATTTTCCTGTCGTGCTTTGGCCATTTATTATTCAGCTATTGTGTAGTCTGACCCCAGCCGTAATACTGTCTGAAGAGAACTGATAAATGTTCAGTAAAACGGCCTCGGAAGTAAGCATGTGTCATTTAGAGGACTTATTCTGCTCTGTCTCCCTCCTCTGCCGTAGAAATGTTCAGAAGGAGGACCGGGTTCCGATGCTGGAGGAGTACAGGGAGTACAAGAGGATCAAGGCCAAACTCCGCCTGCTGGAAGTTCTTATCAGCAAACAGGATTCCTCCAAATCCATCTAGACCTGCCCTCCTCAGACACCAGCTGTCACCGCACACAACAGCTCTCACCAGTGCTGCAAGGACATCCTGCCCAGGATGTCCCATCAGTCTGTCAGACGTCATGACACCTGGGGAAGGTTTAACAAACACCTCACATTACTGCCCAGGAAGTGGAGACTCTGACTTCATGACCTCCACTTGGTGTGCTGCATTTGTCTCATGGAGAAAACAGCATTAGCGTGACTTGCTGGTTCAGAGTTACAGTACCATATGTCATAATTTAGTTACAGGCCTTCACCAGTGCAGGGACATTTCCAGTTTGAGGGACTTAACCTTCATTTTAACTGAAGAAACCAAAGTAAAGTTATGGTTCTTGGGTCTGAGTTTCTGGTAGTACTTTCCAATGCCATAGAAACTATTCAACTAGCACCGACTGGTCAAACACGATCCTCGTGGCTGCAGCTGTGTGGGGATTTCTCTGTGACCAGTACAAAAATGTAATTAGTAAGCAATAAATTAAAAGAACATGATGACTGTGTTGTCTCGTGGCGTATAAACCCTACATCTCAACTGGTTTTTAATACTTAATCGCTCTTATTTGCCAAATCTTTGTGGCGAAAAAGTAAATAACTTTTAGCTGCTTTTTTTAGTTGCTGAAAAAAGCCCCATTTGTGAGCGATATGCATTGAAGCATTGAAAAATCTTTGAGCAAATTTTAAGCATTTTTGATCACAAAATCAGTTAAATCATTACATTTGTTTGATAAATATATGATTATCAATATGTGACTACAGATATTTATTTGTTTGTGATTTAAAAATTCAGTAATGTGAACACATTGGGTTCTTTTGCCAAAACTCTGAGTTTAATTGTCCACTTTATAGATGACATAAAAGGTGCATTTTTACAGCGATTTTTTTATTATTTTTTTTCCCATGACATGAATGCAGCACCACTACCTGTTAAAGTTAAAATCACTCCCGTCAGCCACGACTGGGTTATCATTTCATCTAAAACACGGCTGAAACATGGAAAAAAAGGAATCATTGTCTTCATCACCAACTTGACTCAAGACGTTGCACTCGTCTATTGTGTTTAATTTCCTCTTCTTCTGAAAGAGAAAAAGACATTCTGACTTTTTAATTTCAGGAAACTTTCTTTTCTCGATCTTTTTTGTTCTTTGTGGTTTTTTTCCTTCATGCTGAGGAATCATATCGGACAGCTCGAGGACTGGCATTTTAGAAGCTCTTCACTCAAGACACTTGTTCTTTCTTTGGGACGTCCCACTGTGTGAAAAATCCCTCTTTTGCCTCTCTTCATGGAGTCACAGTTTCTTAAAGCAGTCTCCTTGGCGCGAGGCAATCGGTTATTTTATTCTGTCACTAATACTCTGTTTAACGTTCTGGAGGCTTCACACCTTCTGACTGATTTTAAAATTCATTCACAAGTTTAAAAACAAGTTTGTGAGTGTATTCTTCTTATAAAAAAAAAAAAAGTGTATACATACATGTTGGTGAGACACTGCTGTTGATGTATTTTTCTTGAATGAAAAAGAATGTGTTGTATTCTGAGGAAAAATGAAAAAAAAATGTATTAACTCCCAGTGTGACCTTGGAGCTGTTTGTGAAAGACTGATATTCCTTTTCATTTATTTCCATTCTTTAGCATTTTCTTTTTTTTTTTTTTTTTTTTTTTCTATTTTGGCAATATTTGTCAGTAAGATGTACACAAGGTTGGCAACTCTGAACTACGTTTCCCTCTTGGACGAAAAGACGTTGCTTTTAAGTCGTCCCAAAGCGCAAGTGAGTTTTGAAGTCATATGTTTGGGATTTTAATATTTCTGATGGCACTTAAAGGCAGCATTAGACTGCAGATGCTCATAGCAAACAGTCCTACACGGATTAGGAGATTTTAGGATGTAGATGGATATGGTTGTTGAAAATTCTTTACTGGTTGTGTGACTTTTTTTCTTTGTTTTTCACTTGTCTTTTCACTTGTTCAGTTTGCTGCATGGAGGTGTGGCAGGTCCTAAGGGATTAATGGTTGATACATGCTGAGGAGAGGAGCCAGTATCTGGTCCACGTTGCTGCAGTTTCTTTGAAACCAAAACCATGTTGGCTACAGGAAGTGGCAGTATGACCAAGTTTGGTATCGGCGCAGTTAGATGGAGAGTTTTCCTGAATAGCAGCAGTCAGCAGTTGCTGTGCAGCTGAGGTGACTGTTACTGAGTAACTGATTTATCTCTGGTGGTCCTCTGGTTGAAGTTTTCTTGTAGCTGTATTGTATCGATGAGGTGCCAAAACTGCCAGGTCTGATTTGAATCACAGAGAAGCAACTCAACCAACGTCTTATGGTTAACTGATCTTTTTCCTCCAACTGGTGGGTCATTGCTAAGACTCTGATTAGCACTCTAGCATGATGTCCACAATGCTGACGGAGGGAATAAGCTTCATTCCTTGGCTATGTTTCTCTTTGGTTGAAATCTGCAGTCCCATTGAAGTTTAATTTCCTGCTGGCAGGTCAAATGAGGGCAGGAGAGGAGGAAAAAGGAGGTTGAGGTTTAATGCATGTCAACGAGCTTGTCCTCGTTTTTCTTCTTCACAGAGGCCATGTTGTCATGTATCAGACAGAAGTCAAGATGTCACAGTGTGATTTGAAAAGCGGAACAAAGAAATTTCCAACTGTCGCTGAACTTAAGCTCTAGCTGGTGAGTGAGTAAATGATCAGAACCTCCCGGCTCGTTACTTGTGAGATGTTTAAGGCCAATAAGACAAAGTAGTGCTTTTCTTTGCTGAATCGTTTACCTGCCAGAATCAAAGCTGACTGCAGTCTTTTGTCTGTCAGTGGATGGCAGATCGTGTCGGTTTGAAAACAAAGTTTTGAATGAGTCAAGAGTTTTGTGTTTGTGAGTGCTAAAAGGGAGGGTGCGCTGTGTTTATCAGGACGGTAAAGTTTGTAGGGTTGATGTAAAAAGATGTTATTTGCACAGCATTCACAGAATGCAGCCCTGTGTTTTTTCATTTGTTAGTTCTAAAAATGACGCACTACTTCTATACAAATATAAATATGTACTGTACATACAAAATTTAAAAAATTACCGAAGGAATGAATGTCAGAAATGTTTAAATTATTTAAAACATTATGTTTGGCCCCCTTTGGTTCATTATATTTGTGACACCCTGAGAATGTGTTTTTTTTTTATTATTATAAATATTGCTATTACTATCATAACCATTATTTTGTGTGATAATGACAATAATAATCCTTTTGTATTTACTCACAAACTGTAAAACCAGCTGTAGAAGTTAGTCTGGCACTGTGTGTGGCTAATCAAACCTGAACCCGCTCTGTTTCCTGATTTATTTTTGTCGCTCCGTGTAATATAAGCTAATATAGAAGCAGTACTGTAGTGAGCTTGCATGGCAAAAGAGAACATAATAGTATGAATAACATGATGCATTGTTTATATTATTTGTGCCATGAAGAAGCAGCAATAATAAAAGTTTGCGTGGAGGTTTTACAGTTTCGGGTCATGGGTTATTTTGTGTGGGATCGACTTTGTGTGAATATTTGTGGTACAATATTATTTAATGTTTTTAGTCTAAATTGTTTTCACCCCGACGCACATATTGTCACACACACTCTGCTTAAACTGTATTTTTACCACTGTTGTCAGCATAATGTTTATCTTGGCACTGCTGAAAAACCAAAATAAGAATAAAATTTGAAGATGAACAGGGATTGAAAAGCCAGTGACAGATGTGTCGTATCTGAAAACATGAAGAAATGGATCAGTTTTTATGGTCAAAACAGCAACAGACAAGATACAAGATATATTTTAACAAGTCTGCAAAGTGATTTGAGTCAAGCGAGTCTTTAAATCTTTAAACTTTAAAGGAGAAATAGTCATGTTGCTTACAGATGTGATCAGGAAAGTTAGAAATCAGATACTTCATGACATTTCTTTGACCAGAGAGGTTTCTTGCTTCTTTCAGGTCATCTACATGTGATACTGTTTTATCACATCAATATATTGTATGTGCGTATGTATCTATAAATGTTTTCTTACTTTGTGAATGCTTTTATTCAGTTTTTTCTTCATTAACAAAAACGATGAGAAAATACAATTGGTAAACATTTACACATGAAAAATAAAATTTACAAGCTTGCCACATCAGTTCTCTCCCTTCTTGAGTCAAATAAAGTAAACTGTTAAGAGAGACTATATTATCTGCCAACCTCCCCTGTGTATTTAAAAGTTAGGTAAGTAATGTATGTAGGGATGTATAAAAATTAACCAAATTAAATCTGACAACTCAAACAACTGAGCACTCATTTTTATAAAGATATACTATGGCCAAATTTGTTTTTAAAAAATTGGAGAAGAATATTTGCATGATATACTACAGTATAGTCTGGATCAAGGACAGTGGATGTCCCTCACCTTCTGCTCTGTGTGCTGTTCTCAAACTCTGTTCCCTTCAGAAAACAACAAACTACAGCAAGCTACACGCTGAAAATGGCAAGTTTTGAAGAAAATGTGGATCGTACAACAAGGCAGGCCGGCCTGGTTCTTACGGGGAATGATTCTAAAGATTTACAAAGAATATGTTTAAAGCATTTACTAACTGGGACGTTTTTGGACCAATTGGTGGGGATTGAGAGCAAATTACGTTTAACCATGTATCCAGCTAATTTAAATAGATCACGTTACTGTATTGTGTGAACAGTTAACTTCAGTTAATATTGTATGTAGTGTTTTCTTTTGCGGGTTGCAAATGTTTCACCAAAACAAGTTCCTTCCTGAGACCATTTTGCAGAGCCACCGTCTCTGCCCTGGCGATTAGCACCAACCAAGACGATTGTGACTGGTTTAGAGAAATGCAAACAACCCAGTGTTTTTGAATGTATGTGTGTGCTGTGGAGATAGGTCTGGCAATGCAAGACTAAGTACAATATGACTTTTTACTTTTTATGACATACTATATTATGACTTTCCATGACATACTATACTATGATAATTTATGACATACTATATACTATGACTTTTTATGACATCCTATGCTGTCTTTTTGTGACATTTTATGACATACTATACTATGACTTTTTATGATATTTTATGGCATACTATAGTATGACTTTTGACTTTTTATGACATAATATACTATGACTTTTTATGACATACTATACTATGACGTTTTATATTTTATGACATACTATTCTATAACTTTTATGACATACTATACTATGACATTTTTATGACATATACTATGACTTTGTATGACGTTTAATGACATACTATACTATGACTTTTTATATTTTATGGCAAACTATAGTATGACTTTTGACTTTTTATGACATAATATACTATGACATTTTATGACATACTATACTATGACTTTTTATATTTTATGACATACTATACTATGACTTTTTATGACATACTATACTATAACTTTTTATGATATTTTATGGCATACTATACTATGACTTTTTTTTACTTTTTATGACATACTATACTATGACTTTTTATGATATTTTATGGCATACTATAATATGACTTTTTTGACTTTTTATGACTTACTATACTATGACTTTTTTGACTTTTTATGACATACTACACCATGACTTTTTATGACATAATATACTATGAATTTTTATCATATTTTATGGCATACTTTACTATGATTTTTTTTTTACTTTTTATGACATACTATACAATGACATTTTATGACATACTATACAATGACAATTTATGACATTCTATTCTATGACTTTTTATATTTTATGACATACTATACTATGACTTTTTATGATATTTTATGGCATACTATAATATGACTTTTTATGACATACTACACTATGACTTTTTATATTTTATGACATACTATACTATGACTTTTTATGACATACTATATTATGACTTTTTATGACATACTATACTATAACTTTTTATGATATTTTATGGCATACTATACTATGACTTTTTTTTTTACTTTTTATGACATACTATACTATGACTTTTTATGATATTTTATGGCATACTATAATATGACTTTTTTAACTTTTTATGACATACTATACTATGACTTTTTTGACTTTTTATGACATACTACACCATGACTTTTTATGACATAATATACTATGAATTTTTATCATATTTTATGGCATACTTTACTATGATTTTTTTTTTTACTTTTTATGACATACTATACAATGACATTTTATGACATACTATACAATGACAATTTATGACATTCTATTCTATGACTTTTTATATTTTATGACATACTATACTATGCCTTTTTATGATATTTTATGGCATACTATAGTATGACTTTTTTGACTTTTTATGACTTACTATACCATGACTTTTTTATGATATAATATACTATTACTTTTTATGATGTTTTAATGACATAGTATACTATGACTTTCTATGACATACTATACTATGACTTTTTATGAGATACTACACTATGACTTTTTATGAGATACTACACTATGACTTTTTATGAGATACTACACTATGACTTTTTATGACGTTTTATGATATTTTATGACATACTATACTATGACATTTTTATGACATATACTATGACTTTGTATGACATTTAATGACATACTATACTATGACTTTTTATATTTTATGACATACTATACTATGACTTTTTATGACATACTATATTATGACTTTTTATGACATACTATACCATGACTTTTTTATGATATAATATACTATTACTTTTTATGATGTTTTAATGACATAGTATACTATGACTTTTTATGACATACTATACTATGGCGTCTTATGATATTTTATGGAATACTATTCTATAACTTGTTATGACATATTATACTATGACTTTTTATGACATACTACACTATGACAATTTATGACATTCTATTCTATGACTTTTTATGACATACTATACTATGACTTTTTCTGATATTTTATGGCATACTATAGTATGACTTTTTTGACTTTTTATGACATACTATACCATAACTTTTTTATGATATAATATACTATTACTTTTTATGATGTTTTATGGCATACTATAGTATGACTTTTCTTTTTTTTTACTTTTTATGACATACTATATTATGACTTTCTATGACATACTAAACTATGACAATTTATGACATACTATACTATGACTTTTTGTGACTTTTTATCAGATACTATACTATGACTTTTTATTATATTTTATGACATGCTATTCTATGACATTTTATGACATAATATACTATGCCTTTTTATAACATACTATACTATGACGTTTCATGATATTTTATGACATACTATTTTATAACTTTTTATGACATACTATATTATAGCTTTTATGAAGTTCTACACTATGACTTTTTATATTTTATGACATATTATACTATGACATTTTTATGACATATACTATGACTTTTTATGACATTTTATGACATACTATACTATGATTTTTAAAGACATACTATGCTATGACTTTTTATGACATACTATACTATGACTTTTTATATTTTTTGACATACTATTCTATAACTTTTTATGACATACTATACTATGACTTTTTATGATATTTTATGACATACTATTCTATACCTTTTTATGACATACTATACTATGACTTTTTATATTTTTTGACATACTATTCTATAACTTTTTATGACATACTATACTATGACTTTTTATGAGATACTACACTATGACTTTTTATGATATTTTAATTACATAGTATACTATGACTTTTTATGACATTTTATGATATACTATACAATGACATTTTATGACATACTATACAATGACTTTTTGTGACAGTTTATACCACATACCATTCTATGACTTTCATATGACATACTATACTATGACTTTTTATATTTTATGACGCACTATTCTATTACTTTTTATGACATACTATACTATGCCTTTTTGACTTTTTATGCCATATTAGACTATGCCTTTTTATGACATACTATACAATGACTTTTTATGATATTTTATGAAATACTATTCTCTAACTTTTTATGACATATTATACAAGTCAAGTCAAGTCAAGTCATCTTTATTTGTCAATTTCTTCACATATACTAGACATGCAGAGGAATCGAAAGTTTGTTTCTCACCATCCCACGGTGAAGAAGAAAAAATGCACAACAAATAAGACAAGACATTCCTACCACAAGAGTAAAAAAGAGTGCTCAACAGATAAGGACATTTTTCCTAACACTAAAACAAAAACAATAAAACAATAAACACCAACAATATCACAAGACCAGATCACAAGACAAAAACACAAGAATGTCACACGCAGCAAACATTGTTATATGATGTGGTCTAGTAGTGCAGAAAGTAGTGCAAAAATACAACAGTGCAACAGCAGCAACTTCAGAGTCCAGAGATTTTTATGGGGGGGGCAGAGAGAGGGGGTAGAGAGGGGAGAGAGTTCAGTTTCCTGACAGCCTGGTGGATAAAGCTGTCTGCTAGTCTGGTGGCGCGTGCACTGAGGCTTCTATTTCTCCTCCCAGAGGGCAGGAGGCTGAGAAGACTGTGTGCGGGGTGGCTGTCGTCGCTCACAATCATGGTGGCTTTTTGGTTGAGGCAGGTGTTGTATATGTCTTGCAGGGAGGGGAGTGGGGCTGCAGTGATCTTTCCAGCTGTGTTCACTATGTGCTGCAGGGCTTTTCTGTTGTAGTCAGTGAAGTTCCCACCCCACACAGTGATGCAGCTGGTGACAATGCTCTCAATGGTGCCCCTGTAGAAAGTGCCCATGATGGGTGAGGGGGCTCTTGCTCGCTTGAGTTTGCGGAGGAAATAGAGGCGCCGCTGTGCTTTCTTCGCCAGTGATGCGATGTTGATATAATAGTATACTATGACTTTTAAAGACATACTATACTATGACTTTTTATATTTTATGGCATACTTTACTATGACTTTTTTTCTTTTTATGACATACTATACTATGACTTTTTATGATATTTCATGACAAACTGTACTATTCTATAATTTTTTATGACATATTATACTATGCCTTTTTATGACATACTATACTATGATGTTTAATGAAATTTTATGATATACTGTACTATTCTATGACTTTTTGTGACATTTTATGACATACTAGTCTATAACTTTTATGACATACTATACTATGACATTTTTATGACATATACTATGACTTTGTATGACTTTTAATGACATAGTATTCTATGACTTTTTATATTTTATGACATACTATACTATGACTTTTTGTGACAGTTTATACCAAATACCATTCTATGACATTTTATGACATATTATACACATGACGTTTTATATTTTATGAAATACTATTCTATAACTTTTTATGACATACTATACTATGACTTTTAAAGACATAATATACTATGACTTTTTATATTTAATGACATACAATACTATGACATTTTATGACTTTTTATGACATAATATACTATGACTTTTTATGGTGGCAGTAGCTCAGTCAGTAGGGAGTTGGGTTGGGAACTGGAGGGTTGTCCCCATACGGTATGGTGGTGGTGGTGGACTGGTGCCAGTTCACCTCCTGCCAAGGTGCTCTTGAGCAAGGCACTGAACCCCCAACTGCTCAGGGCGCCTTTCCATGGGCAGCCCTCTCACTCTGACATTTCTCCATCAGTGCATGTATAGGTACTGAGCATGTGTGTGTGTAATTCAGGCCTGTGAGTAATGTGTATAATAATAACAGAGTGAAAACATAGTAATTTCCCTTGTGGGATTAATAAAGTATATATAAATTATTATATGATATTATATTTTGATATTGTATGACAAACTATACTATGACATTTTCATGACATATACTGTCTTTTTATGACATTTTATGACATACTACACTATGACTTTTAATGACGTACAATACTATGTCTATTTTATTTAAAACTATGACTTTTTATGACATACTATACTGACTTTTTATATTTTATGACATACTATTCTATGACTTTCTATGATATACTATACTATTACTTTTTGTGAGTTTATACCACATACCATTCTATGACATTTTATGACATACTATGCTATGCCATTTTATATTTCATGACATACTATACTATGACTTTCATATGACATACTATACTATGACTTTTTATATTTTATAACAAACTATCCTATGCCTTTTTGACTTTTTATGCCATACTATACAATGACTTTTTCCTATGACACACTATACTATGACTTTTTATAACATACTATACTATGACTTTTTATGACATACTATGATGTTTTAATGACTATAATCTGCAGTCTCATTAAAGTGTATCAGAGATCCCAAAAAGCAGACGGTCTCATTCCATTTTGACTGAACAAAGTCCATGTAGTCCTGTTGATATTTGTACAAAACACCATTGTACTTTTAAAGGAACCCCCCCCCCCCCCCCCCCCCGTGTTTATGCTATCCTGTCTTTTCAACAGATAGTAAACTTGTGTAAAAGAAAACATTGAAAACATCCAAAAGTGCTAAATTCATACTTTTACCATTTCAGACAAAAGCACAGAAGTCAGTTTACAACATTTTTTTGCAAAGTAAGCCTGCTTAGTATTTGTTAATTCAAATTATTTCAAGTTTGAAGGTTTACAAATCACAAATCTCCTGTGCATAAGCTCCAACTATGAATGTATTAAAGTTTAACAGTCACAAATCACACAATCTCCCAAACACACAGCAATTAACTCACAATAGCAATGGTTTAGTTCACAACATCCACAGTTTATGATAAAAATATAACATCTGTGCTTAGTAAGAACATTATTCATCTCAAAAAGCCTCCATAAGATACATCAAATGACAAAAATCTCACTTCAAGGCCAACTGAGTTGCTGTTCTGGATCTTTCAATAGTCCTCGCCAGTTTAGACTTAAACTTTTTTTCAAGTCAACATGAATGAGAAGCCCTAAAAGCTGCCAGAATTGTGGAAAGTTTAAACATTAGCAGCTCTGTGGTAATTCAGCAAACTCAATCCGCTGAGGGCAAACATCGTTTACAGTCCAAAAAAAAAAAAAAATTGCATTTTTCCTACAGTCCAGGTAGCCATCAGTTTCCATTTTATCAACTTAAATGCTAGGAGTAGTTTTTATTAGCAGTAATGCCGTGAAGAAAGCACATATTGCTTAGAAAAACATTTTCCATCTGGTGGGTTCAGACTGAATAGAGGCTTCAACATCTAAAGCTGTGCTTGAAATCACCCCTTTACCTGCATTTTCTTTAAGTGTCAAATTCTCTGTATAGTGCCGTCAAAAATTCCCACAATGAAACAAAAAAGTAGTGTTCATTGTATTATAAAAAAAAATATTTTCACCTTTGTTACGACACATCATCATCAATGATAATGATTTTTAAGTGTCCGAAATCTCAATGTATTATTAGTTACTAGAGTAACTATTGAGTGACTAATGTAGGAATGCATCAATCCATGGCCTTCCCCTGCATTACTGCAAAATGATTACTCTCAAACATTTGGATTGGTGCTCTGGTAATGTGGAGAACACGGTTAAGAACTTTTTAGTAACTAATGTTTCGCCGTAAATTGGTCTTCATCATGACGCACTTCAAAATGTTGCTGTTGCACTTAATATAACTGAGCTCCAAGTCCATGCATGGAGATTGAAGTCATTTTATAAAACAAACTTTATGGAAACACATTCATCAATGTAAATGTACGAGGTGGAACTAATGTAGTACAAATGACTTGTAAATTCACTTAACATACAAAAACAACAGTATGGTCTTTCAAGTATTTTATACAATTTTTGTCAGAAGGCTTTGAAATGACAGTCAATTACGTTAGTAATTTCTGGAATATTGCAGGCAGAAGTGAAAGGTTTGGGTGAGAACTCCTTTCATAAAAGAAGCTTCAATAAATCGCTTTTATCCAAAAGCTATGGGACCAGTCAGTCAGCTAAATAACATTTAAAATACACCCATCATCGTCTGAATGAATGTGAGAGAAGAACAAGTGTAACACGTGGCTGAGAAAATGAAATGAGATCCTCACTTTGATATGAATAAATGCTATGTAATCGAATGTCCCAAAACAATAAATAGACAATCTTACACCCTTATCTTTTACATTAGAATTTTTACAGTGCATTTTGACACTCTCCCTTAGACAACGAACAATAACAATTCATCATTTTAGTTTGTTACTTACGATAAAAACACTATGATGTGACTCCAGCATTTTCTGATCAGCATAACTGGCACATTTTTTATCTTTTTTTTTTTTTTTTTTACAATTTCTGATACAATTATTGGCCTTGAAGTGGTGAATATAAATGCTTCCATGACTACGATCAGTAATGGAGACAGACAGCTAAGCAGCCATCTGTCTGACAGCAGGTCAGTCAGAAAGTCGGGCAGACGTCCGGCAGGCTGATCGTTGAGTCAGACAGCCAGCCTGCAGGTCTGTATCAGTCAGTGCAAGCAATTAGTGCATCAGTAGTGTGTTGACAACAGACTTGAGTTCTACTGTGTCGAAATCAGATCAACTGGCCCGGGTCTAAAGCCACAGCAAGTGGTTTTTAAACATCTTTAAAAACAATCTCAAACATATTAAATACAATAACTGATTTACATATAAGATGTTTTCTACATTCTTTATCTTGTAGCTCTTTAGGTCCAGGCCTCCGGGTTGAGAACAAATACACTCTGGCAGCTGTGGCCTTTTGCTGACCACACAACAGCTGGACCTGTTGACGGTTGGCGCAGGAATCAAACAATTTCTTTTTCAAAATCAAGTTGCCATTAGCGGATTTATATTGTAGGAATTGTGGCAAATCTCATAATTAAAAAAAGTCTTCAATGGCAGCCCAGGTTTTCAGGATTTAGAAAAATGCTCCTGCAACAGCTATTCACAGGTCAGTGTTGCCAAGTCCTGATAATTGCAGTAACATTGTTAACGCTGTAGGTGGTCAGTCTGCCTGCAAACAGCGTTTTTTTTGTTTCACAGTCCATCACATGAACGCCACCGTGACACCACTGAACATCTAAAGCACTTCACTCCGTTTGGCCCATCAAAGTGATTTGAGCATCAGCATCTCATGTCCGCTGATACAACCACTTCTTTCGTGGGCTTGGCAATTGAAAACTCACCAAGACAAAGTTCTTATAATCCCATAACCTGTGGATATTGTTTCTTATCCAGTGTCCTAACAGTGTCCTTTAAAATTCAGGCTCTTACTTATAGAAATGGACATAGCAACAAAATCAGGTTGTGGTTTAGCGCCAAAAAATAACTCCTTAAGATGGATAGTTGATAAAGTCAGCTGAGGATTGAGGGCGTCCTATGCATTTGGACAGTGTTTATCTCCGGCTGCCTGTTGAGCTTCAGACGTCAGTGCGAGTCTCTGTGAAACTGGCTGCCGATGCAGAGCTGATGCTGTGGGAGGCCCCTGGTCATAATGGCTTGTCAATCACTGCCACTCCTATAGATAGGAGGGAGAAAATGAAAACAGTGAGTGAGAGAAACTACTACAGGAACAGGTAAACTGTGAAGACTATCATATTTGTTTCCTGTGTTTAGCATGATCAGACTTACCTGCATAGCTGCGTCCATTGCTCATGTTTGTGGGAATAAGGCTCCACTTGTCTGTGGCAGGGTTGTAAAACTCTACAGAGGACAGGTTACAGGAGCCGTCGTCTCCTCCAATCACGTACAGCAGCCCGTTAATGGCACAAATACCTTGAGGAGAGAGTTGTACATACTTGTTGTACAAACTTTTTTATGAATCCCATTTCATATTTTATCTATTTTGAATCATTAGGGTTATGGCTGTCTTGATAGTTATAATTCAGTTTAAAAAAAATCTTTTATCATTTACAGTAAATCGAGCCCACGTTAAGCAGGGTCATGTCTTGCGTAAATTTAGGTTTTCAGCCACCATTCTGCAAACATCCCATAGGTGCTGTACATGTACATGAACCAACTTGAGATTTTTACACATTATTCAGCTGAAGGTTTTTATTTACAAAACAGGAAAATCAACCGTAGGTTCATGATTTTGTTCAGGGTTCGATGGGTTTTGTTCTGAGACACCACACTTGTACCCTAAACGTAAACTTATAAACGATTCTGCTTAAATCAATGAGCTGTTGTCGCCTAGTGAACGGCGGCGGACTAGATATATACAGGGGATCATATAAGTGTTGGAAAGGTCATGAAACCAGATTTTTTTCAATCCTGCTTGTTTACATTACATGTAATTTAGCTTACGCTTTTATCCAAACCGACTTGCTATTTCTAGCACTGACAGTAACTACCTATGTGCAAAAACTGTCCGTCTGTGGTCGTTATCTGACCTGCGTTTCGTCGGCACATGTTCATGTCACAGACCAGTCTCCAGGTGTTGGTCTGTGGGTCGTACACCTCAACGCTTTTTCTCACCAGAGGACCGTCATGTCCTCCTGCTGCATACAGCTGACCTTTCAACACACCTACCCCTGGACAAAAAATAAAGAAACTATTTAGATTTTTGATGATTTTTTTTTTTTTTTTTCTTTTTTTTTTTTTTTACAAACAAGAGAGTGGGACTTTTCTTCATGTTTTTAAGGTGAGCATTGTGTAATAACTTGTAATAGGTGTGTTCTTTCAAGGATTATTACTTGTACAATTGCAGACCACTGGGTGGTGCTGTTGCTACATAGGACATACTTTGTGCCTGGTAAAGCTGAACATAAATAACAATTTTGCAATAATAAATAAATGCAACAATAATAGTATTAAGATCAAATCCATAATATATATTAAAAAAAAAACTCCATCTAGGGGGAAAGCTGTATTATTTTGCTGCTCCCTGTGTGGATTCTATATGAAGTGTAAAATATAGCGTATGTGAGGGTGTACCTGCTCCACTGCGCCGTGTGCTCATGTCAGCTACATAGCACCACTGATCAGCGACAGGGTCGTATTCTTCCACTGTACTGAGACACTGACGGGATGCTCCATCATAACCTCCTACTGCATACAACTTTCCTGCAGAGAGAGAGAGAGAGAGAGAGAGAGAGAGAGAAGAGAGAGAGAGAGAGAGAGAGAGAGAGAGAGAGAGAGAGAGAGAGAGAGAGAGAGAGAGAGAGACACTTTTAGCTTTTCTTTGAAATGAGGCATGATGTAACCCAGGTCTCTCACACACTCACACCTTACCATCAACCACCCCTACACCCACACTGCTGCGTCTGGTGTTCATGGAGGAAACATACATCCACTCGTTGGTTTTATAATTGTAGGCTTCAACTGTTGACAAACCTGAAGGAGAGAAAAGAACAAAAAGGCAAACAAATTAGGGAACGACATTAATAGGTAAGAATAAGACTATGTGGGTGTTGATCAGTCTGTAGGTGTAAACATTTTTCATCCAGCTGGTAGACGTGTTAAGAGAAGGGAAGAAAATTGCTGCCATGTCTCTCGTGTTTACTGTTAACACTGTAGGAGGCAGTTGTGCTACTGCAAGCAATTATAATCTTCTCAACCAGATAATTATGCTAAGTCAGATGGGAAAATGAGTTTGAAAAAACTGGCTAGGGTAACTAAATCAGCACTTTGACATCTGATAAGCAAGTATTACCTTTTCATCTTCACCTGTTCCAACCTCACCCATTGTTATCGTTTTCCCACACATTTCTTAACTGAATTTGCATATTTTCAGTCAACGTTCCTTGCAATTAGACCCCACCATACAATCTCATAAACATAAAAATATTTTCCCCAGCTTGTTTGCAGCTGTGTGAGGACTGAGGTGTTTCAGTGTGTGTTAGAGGACTTCATAATCAATCATTTGTAATAGTAACGTGGGGAGTGAAAAATTAAAGTGAAATTTATTAGAGTTGCGCTATGTACTATTAATAGATTGAGATACTGATATACACCAGTATCTCATAAGACTACTGTATTTTCAGCCTAAATAATGTATCCAATGCAATCAATGCCCCAACATTAGCAAGTACTGTATGACTATATATTGTAGAATGTAAAACTACAAGTTTTCACGGTTTCAGTCTCGCACAAAATAAGTTAACACAAAAAATTTTAACCATCAGAATGACTGGACAAGTGATAATTCTCAAGAAACTGACCTTTTCATGTTTTTTTTTTTTTTTTTTTTTATGTGAACGAATATGTGAAATGACTGGTGTTAAAAAATTTGAAGCATTTTCTCAGATTTCTTGTACCTTTTCAGGACTTGAAAATTTACAAATGCTTTTTCCAGACCTCATATTTACAGTGGACAAGAAATAAAAGTACAAACCTGCTACTAATATATATATATATATATATATATATATATATATATATATATATATATATATATATATATATATATATATATATATATATATATATATATATATATATATATATATATATATAAATATAAACCACCCTGACTCTCTCTCCACACTCCACCCCTGGCCCTTCATGCCACGGTACTCTCTCTGCTGTAATGCTCTTTTTATTTCTATCTTTATTTTTAATTTAATACATACTGTGTACATATACTTATATTGTTTATACTTATATTGTTTATTAATATTCCATTTAGAGAATGTGTGACGTGCACCAACAACACCAAAACATATTCCTTGTATGCGTAAAAAAAAACGTACTTGGCAATAAAACCCTTTCTGATTCTGATAACTACTTTAGTTGCAACTGTACAGCCCTTTTGTGTGTGTGTGTGTGTGTGTGTGTGTGTGTGTGTGTGTGTGTGTGTGTGTGTGTACCTATACTGCCGTTAAAGCCCCCAACGGCGTACAGTAAATCGCCCAGGACAGCAGCTCCCAGTGTACTGCGTCGCTCCTGCATGCTCGCCACAGCACTCCACTGGTCTCTCACTCCGTCGTACACGTCCACCGTTCGCTCCCTCAGAGAACTGTTGAACCCTCCGACTGCATACACACGGCCTGCCATAGAAACCACACCTGGACACACAGACACAATGAAATGGGAAAATGTTATAAAAAAAATATGACCTGCATGAACTTGGTTAAGGATGTCATTATTATTTTTTTACTGAAGCTGCTGACTGTTGATACTTAAAAGGACCGTACTAGTGGTTGTTTATGTTTAAGCCCACTAGTATATTGTTTATATTTCTTTACATTACACTACATAGCTCAAGTTTTCTAAATAGTTATCTACCTTTCAGACACAACAGTTTCAACTTATTTCAGTATAAGAATCAACTTGCAGAGACTTGAATCTTGTGTGACACAAGGACAATCGGGCATAAAGATTTTATTGATACATAAATGAAATCTGATCGGAATGTTGCCTTATCATTAGTATTAGAACATATTTTGGATTTTTTGAAGTGGGCTTGTACGAGGTACTTCTCCATAGTCAGTGTATTACCTACAGTAAATGGCAGTCAACATGCTCCCAGTTTGAATAAGCACGCAGGAGCACCAGCATGGAAGCTAAGTAATGTACTGCTGTGGAAGGGGGCAGCAGCAAAACAGATTTTAATCAGCTAAAAAAAAGGCCTGCCTAAAAAAAAAAAAAAAATCAATATCAGTTTAAGTGTACGCTATATTTAGAATATCTACCTTGCAGTCAGACTGTCCTTTTCTACGGGGAGCTGAAGCTGTTGTCTATGCTCTCTTCAAAGCGAGTTGCTGGTCTGCTGCCTCAATCGGTTGGTTGGTTTGTGTTATTGTGTGACTTTGGTGTTTTAAAGGGTTAGTTCAGATTCACAACCCCACTTAAAAAAAATCTGAACTACCATTTTAAGACATTTGACACCTTGCTGACAAATTAATGTAATAAATTGCTGAATTCTATTGATATTATTGTTTTATATTTACTTACAATCACTGCTTGAAAACTGCGTTATATTTTCAATTGATTACGTGATAATAAATAGTACCTTTGTGAAACTCATTCTAAGGTCCAGTTTTAAGAGAGGCTTTGTCTGCTGACTATTAATCAAAATGTTTGAAGTTGGATTTGTGGGGGTGTTGTATTATACTGTAAAGTGTTCCTGTTATTGTGTCCACCCCCTGTACCAAACTACATATAAAAACACAGGGACTGCCTGTGTCTGAGAAACTGTTGACACATTTAGAATGCATATCCAACCAGGGGTTATGACAGGTTGAAAGTAGTACAATTGTCAGACTAAACTACAGAGTCAGAGTCACATACAGTCCTACAAAACACAAACTGACCTGCCCGGCAGCGTCTTGAAGGCAGGTCGGCTACTTGGTACCATCGATCTTCCTGGAAGTCGTAACACTCCACGCTGCGGATCGCCTTAGGAGCCTGACCGCCCACCACAATCATCACCTGTACAAGCACACAGTCAGTGTCAGCCATTTGACAAACAGTAAGTGTCTTTATAAAAGAAAATACATATCTGATGCAGCTGCTTTCTACAAGGTACATACACATGGACCTTGTATTAGGGATTCTGTCTTGTTGAGGGGAATGTGAAGGTTTGTGTACCTTTGGGATGCTGATAGGAGTTCGTGGTCGGGTCCTGTCTGTCTTGATGAGGTGCCGCTGGTCAGCTGGCAGCAGGTGATACTTCATTGCTTCTATGAGAAAATCTTTACAGGTGTTGTTGTTCTTTATCAAAGCCTCTTCCTCGACAATCTGAAACAAAGACCACATTTCAGGCAAATTTCCTTCACAACATTCAGGGGCCAACCTTTTTCTACGACTAGTAACATATTTAATGTAGTGAAGGGCGAGAAAGAAAAATGGTGAAGAATGTAGAGAAAGAGCAGAGAATTTATTTTACCTGTACCAGGTAATCCCTGGACAGTAGTGGAAGTCTGACATGCTCCATTAGTTTGGGCATGTACTCCAGACGAGCTGGCTTATCATGCTTGATCCAGGATATCATCGCCTCAAACACCTACGAGAGAGATGGAGAGCAGAGTCAGACAGCAGTGAGGGACAGAACATGACAGGATAAGGCAGCAATAGAGAGACAGAAATGCAGACACGGAGGGAATTGTTAAAATGGATTAGGATTTCTTGTTCAAGCCTACTTTGAACTTTTGCACATCCCCCTGAAAAATGTGCACACTTCTAAAACTGTTGAGCTCTTTCACTTTAACTATATATATTTTTTCATATTTTTATTGTACATTTTTCTATTCTGCATCTATGTTTTTTAATTTTTGTAGTACGTGCTTTTATTTTCTCTCACTATGTTTATTGTTAAGCACCAATAACCAAAGCAAATTTGTTGTATGTGAAAACGAATTGGCAATAAACCAGATTCTGATAAACAATACCATGACTTGTCAAGGTCAGTTCTCTGTTAGTTCATTTTAAAAATAACAACAAATGTTGATTTATTGGGGATGCAAGGCCAAAACTGGTTGCGATATTGGAAAGGTTTGGAGAGAGAGGGTTTTCAGACACTGTTCAATGATCTCCAACGCCAGACAATTTTGACGATTTAACCAATTGTGCGAATTGCATTATTCTAGCTGTAGATACCAAGTTCTTTCATAGCGAATTACCATTATCGATTGCTTGAACTTGCTCCCAGCAGGACATCAGCATAACAGAGGTGGCAGACCTTTGATCCTCATGTTTTTCTATCAAAAATCTACTGCTTCAAATTCACTGATTTACACACATTCACACATGATAGTCTCTTGTTGGCCTGTGGAGCAGATCCACTAAAGGCAAACGAGGGAATGAGTGCCGCTCCTTTTATGCACAAAGGGACGACGACGATGGTAGTTGAGGGAAGGAGGCCCGTTACTTGACTACTCCCGACACTTTCTTCTCCTTCATGGTTCAAACTAGCCCACTTCTAAACTCACGGTACCATCATACAGTATAAACTACTTCCACTTCAGTTTTACACAGGCCCCAAAAATAGACAAACATGTATAGTGTAATATAATGGAGCACATAATCAAATGTAAGAACGTGTAGGATGGAGACTGTATTATGTGTGTGTGTGCGTGTGTGTGTGTGTGTGTGTGTGTGTGTGTGTGTGTGTGTGTGTGTGTGTGTGTGTGTGTGTGTGTGTGTTGCACAAAACACAGATACCACTTATTTTTTGACTATACCACAGCCTTATGCTGAGTAAACATTCCATGCATACTGTAAATAGGGCCATCAAAGTGGAAAAAAAAACATTAATTTAAGCCTCCAAGTTGTAATTTTGGGTCGTAGATATCAGGACATTGTGTCAACTACATTATGTGTCTACAAAGCAGTGGAAAAATGGCTGCAATGCCACTATCACTGGCAGTTACATCTTATTAAAATGTAATATCATCATTAATACAATCACTTCAGCTAATTAAATAAGGAGCTATACACAGTTTGTGTGTAGTTTCAGTTAAAGAACCACCACATGTATCTTAATGCATTGAACATGTGGTGTTAATTGTTAATTTATCTGGTGCGACTACAAGAAGGGCAGTGAGGGTAACTATATTTGAATAATGTGTGAAAGCTCCGAAGATGAAATAACAGGAAGTTTTCCAATTTCTTAACGTCTTCACAGCCTCAAAATGTGCCACAGAAATAAGTCAATAGACACAAAAACTTTCAACAAAAGTTGATCTTTTCCACTTCTAACATTAATGCAAAAATATGGAATAAATTGTGGCAGATCATTCAATTGTAACTGATTGTGGAAGCCAGTGTAACACTGAACAGTATGACAGGTTCCCTCTTAAGCTGCTTACACACCAACCAGACGGCCAACCGTCGGCAGAAAAGGCAGTTGGACTGATCAGTCTCCCTGAGTTGGTCAAAAAAATGCCTCTGAATACACCGAAGAGACGTAATACGTCTCTATAACAGCAGGCGGTGCTAATCTGTATTGCCGCCCAAAAATGAAAACCGGCAGCTGATTGGACAAACTAGTCATGTGGGTCTGGTTTCTCCGGAAATTCAAAGATAGACTGTCATGGTGGCAGAATACAATCTCATATTTTACTAAAATATTTCACCGAAACGTGTTACTGAAAATATTTTAAGCAAGAAATAGGCCATGCAGTTGCTGAATCTGTCTTCATTTCAGATCAACAAAGGTCAGTTTAAAAGATTTGTCAGATTTTGAGAGACTCTAGTCATGCTCATTCTGCTCCCCGTTTCCGGGTTAGCACTCTACCAATCAGATGGATCATTTGAGTCCGACTGCCGGCAGTGCCCGCCCCGCCGATTATACATGTCAAATCGGCCAAAATGAAGGCCGACGGCCCCTCGGACGGACGACGGCACGGAACACACCGAACAGACTCGAGTCACAGAGCCGATAATCGGCCGTTGGACAGTCTGGCGAGGTCAGTGTGTCCGGGCCTTTAGTCTCTTTCACTTTAGTCTTGCATAGCTAGACCTATCTCAGTGTCAGTGCTGGAGTATGGTCTGACTACACTGCTTATCATTCTGGGATGGGGGAAAAAAAAATAAAAACACTCTAATTTGTATTATTATTTTTTTAAACCAATCACAATCACCTTAGGCAGCGCTAAGCTCGGATGCAGCCACAGTGCCCTTGCAAAACAGATAGAGATAGCGGAACGGGAGGAGAATGCCATATCTTTCTCAGCTCCCACTATACCTAGAATTTCTCAAACTTGTCCCTTTCCTGGTGGACGTTATTTTGCTTTCCTCATAAATGTAATTCTCACATATCTTTTCACCCACAAGGAAAATGGACAAACTGCTTTTACTAAAAGGGCTGAAGTGTGTGTGTGTACACCGTGCCGTCTGACCTTTTCCTCTGTGGAAACAGTGAGTTTGTCGCTGGAAATGAGGCTGCACACCTGCTGCAGAGAAAGGCCCAGGAACTCCTCTCCCTGCACCACCTCAGTGAAATGCTGCTCTGAGAGACACAAACATACAGGGTTACACTCACACACACAACACAAATTAAATATTGGTCAAAGCTCAAATTTTAACATGTTTTTGCTAAAAGATGGCTAGTGTGATTTTCAACATCTAACACCCTCATTTAGAACATGACATGTAGCATCTTTCCAAAGCCTTCAGCATTCTTTTGGGCTGGTGAAACTGTTATATAAAAGTACCACCTAACACAGTGGCAAAGATGTGTGGTGATAACATATATGCTTACCAGCATATGCGTGGGACTGGTCGAGAAGCTGTGTGCATGTGTGCACGTCAGCGAAGGCTCTGATACCCAAACAGTTGGTGGGGTGAAGCTGAGACTGCAGGAACTCACAACAAACCTGACGAACATCCATCAGCTGGAGGAGGCTGGCTGCTGGCAGCAGAACCTGCAATGAGAATACACAATATAAAGTCAATTTAAAACTTCAACTGGTTTTAATTGGTGGAAAAACTTTATTGGAAGGCACTGACTTGGGCATCCACATTCATAAATATGTTTTAAATAACATGGAAGAGCCCAATTATTTACCATCCACAGCCTACAGCCAACATTTAGGGACATTTGGTAGCTGTAAGTCAGTTAAGGTAATGGATATCTATTCTTAGTGCAAACAACGTATTACTTCAACAATGATGCTGGTCAGTCAGTTGCTTTATTCATTAATTAACCAGCTACTCAACCAACCTGCCAAGCAGATACCAGTCAGTCCAGAACGCTGGCCATTAATTAACCTCTGTACATATCGCCGTAGGTAATTTGTCTTTTTTCCTTTTTTTTTTTTTTTTTATTAAAGCAATTATAGATTGTCTGAGCAAGGAAAGAAGTGAGTTTGCAACCAAAACAAAGCCCTAGATTTGGCTTAGATCTCTTCAACATGTATTGGCTGAACAACCACTTTTCAAGCAGCTTTGTTCATTTACAAGACCTAAAACACTATCATCTGCAACTGGTCAACAGTGTAATGAAGGGTTAAGAGTCACAATGAGGACATCGATATGCGATTGCTGCAGTACAACACACCAAATTCAATTTCATTTGCCAGCAAGAAAAAAAGGCAAGGCAAAACAAAAATAAAAAATATTGACATGTGATGAGAGATTAAATATTGTGTGAGATATGCTGAGCCATAAAACAATACAAGGCAGCTGTGTTGATGAAGGTGAGACAATGAAACACAATCCAGGGAGGCCAGTTTGAGTAACAGATCAAATGAGTTCAAGGGCCTATCAGCCACGAAAACACTAGACAGCAGATGGGTTTTACAACTCTGGGAAGTTAACACAGAGATCATTTCAGCTTTTGTTGCTGTGATTGTGAGGTAAACAACAGAAACACAGTACAGCGTTCATGTTACAAAATAACAGACCAGGAATGGGTGCATGGCATGCACATATATTAATAGGCCAATGCAGCGCCTCACCAGATGATGTCAGAGCGCAACCTACAAGTCTGTTATGCTGTCAGTTAACAAGACAGGCGGGCAGTGTGTGCTGGTAAAAGCATGATGCTACCAGACAACACTTTACTACATCCCAACATAAATACTTAAGTGAGACAGTTTGTCTGCCTCTACACCTCTCTGTCTACACACTCATTCCATCCTCCCAGTGTGTAGCGTTACGGTCTCCTCTGTTGTCTGTGCATAGCTGACATAAAGCCTTGTCTTCTAAAAGAGAGCATCATGACCACACACACACACACACACACACACACACACACACACACACACACACACACACACACACACACACACACACACACACACACACACACACACACACACACACACACACACACACACACACACACACACACACACACACACACACACGTACACGTACAGTGAAAAACATACAATCACACAAACTGAATATTAACCAATAGTCAAAACACACACGTCACACATTCAAGAGTGAGCCAATCAGGCAGGCACGCTGCTAACAGTGGGAGGATTTCCTGCCTCTCTCCATGCACACTTCCTGTGCTAATAATCAGAGGAAGTTTCCCGCCTGCAGCTTGATCCTGCTGCATTTATTCAACCCAGTCCCAGAGCCATGCAGCTACCAAGAGTGAATGCCACTGAGACAAACAAGGCCTTAATCTAGTGCTTTCACAGCAAAGCAGTTTACAACCATTACCAGCTCTTCCATCTCTTGTAATAAACACCTGCCCCCACAGGCAGGTTGGCCAATCTGAAATTTAACGGGAAAACCAAAACAATTAAAGCGATCAGGCATTAGGGGAACAATTTTCACTTTATTGCCTGAAGTAATAATACATTTCTGCAATTTACTGAAGCAGAAGTCTGTTTTGAAAGGTGCTCTACAAATAATGAAAAAAGTTCCCACCAATTATGTTGCTGATGCTGATATATGACATCAACGTTTTAAAACAAAACCAGAGTTGGAAACAAGTTAAAAGCCACCATAACTAAAGAAAAAAAAACAGGAAACGCTGTTTTCACTGCGCTTCATAAACACTCTAACACACTCTCTCACCTGGACGTTCTCCTCTGTGACCTCTATCTCAGCTGTGTAGATGTAGTCGACCAGCTTTCTCAGGGTCTGTCCATCCACCTCTCGGATCTCCACCTGATGGGCCTTGCTCTCGCTCATATCACCTACAAAATACACACACTTAAGCACATACCAGTACAAACACATCAGATAAGATGCCAAGCAAACAACAGTGTGTGTGTGTGTGTGTGTGTGTGTGTGTGTGTGTGTGTGTGTGTGTGTGTGTGTACCTGTGAACATGGCATAGAAGTAGGGGCTACAGGACGCCAGGACCACCCTGTGAGCCGGCACTTCAACGCTCCCCGCCACCAGCTGGATGTCACACAGCATCGTTTTACTGAAGTGAATGTAGGAAACAGAGTGAGAGAGAAAAAGTATTTGAGAGAACTGCTGAAAATATGCATACAGGGGCCACGAAAAGAAAGCATCTCTAAAGCTAAGTATGGACAGCACGGCTAGACAAGGCAAGACTGGCATAGTACAAATCGTAACATGTCTCGTCTGACCACAAATGAAAAGCTTACTTGTGTTTTTATACTTCACAATGTTATTGAATGTAGGACTGGGTGATTGCAGTTTTGTATTTCCCTATTTTATTGTGAAATAAATCTATCTATCTATCTATCTATCTATCTATCGTCAACCTATGAGCTTCAGTACATTGCATGTGTTGTTTTTCAGCGTTTTAAGTGAAAACAACGACTGTAGCAATTGCCTTAAAACAGCAAGAATGCAAGGCTAGATTAAGCTTAATTGGAAAAATGTCTGCAGCTGCATTGCATCCTAGTCTCTTCAGGCTCTTGTTAGCACACAAACTGGGACATCTTCCTAACTACATAGCTACACTACTTAAGCATTTACTTTTTGATTCTGAAGGTCAGACACGAAAACCTAACAGCAAACCCATCTTTGAGATGTAAAGTTTTCTATTAAACTGAAGACAAAAATAAATCTAAAGCACAAATACAAATACATATATATATATATATATATATATATATATATATAGTGAGGAAAATAAGTATTTGAACACCCTGCTATTTTGCAGGTTCTCCCACTTGGAAATCATGGAGGGGTCTGAAATTGTCATCGTAGGTGCATGTCCACTGTGAGAGACAATCTAAAAACAAAAATCCAGAAATCACAATGTATGATTTTTTAACTATTTATTTGTATGATACAGCTGCAAATAAGTATTTGAACACCTGAGAAAATCAATGTTAATATTTGGTACAGTAGCCTTTGTTTGCAATTACAGAGGTCAAACGTTTCCTGTAGTTTTTCACCAGGTTTGCACACACTGCAGGAGGGAGTTTGGCCCACTCCTCCACACAGATCTTCTCTAGATCAGTCAGGTTTCTGGGCTGTCGCTGAGAAACACGGAGTTTGAGCTCCCTCCAAAGATTCTCTATTGGGTTTAGGTCTGGAGACTGGCTAGGCCACGCCAGAACCTTGATATGCTTCTTACAGAGCCACTCCTTGGTTATCCTGGCTGTGTGCTTCGGGTCATTGTCATGTTGGAAGACCCAGCCTCGACCCATCTTCAATGCTCTAACTGAGGGAAGGAGGTTGTTCCCCAAAATCTCGCAATACATGGCCCCGGTCATCCTCTCTTTAATACAGTGCAGTCGCCCTGTCCCATGTGCAGAAAAACACCCCCAAAGCATGATGCTACCACCCCCATGCTTCACAGTAGGGATGGTGTTCTTGGGATGGTACTCATCATTCTTCTTCCTCCAAACACATAGTGGAATTATGACCAAAAAGTTCTATTTTGGTCTCATCTGAACACATGACTTTCTCCCATGACTCCTCTGGATCATCCAAATGGTGATTGGCAAACTTAAGACGGGCCTTGACATGTGCTGGTTTAAGCAGGGGAACCTTCCGTGCCATGCATGATTTCAAACCATGACGTCTTAGTGTATTACCAACAGTAACCTTGGAAACGGTGGTCCCAGCTCTTTTCAGGTCATTGACCAGCTCCTCCCGTGTAGTCCTGGGCTGATTTCTCACCTTTCTTAGGATCATTGAGACCCCACGAGGTGAGATCTTGCATGGAGCCCCAGTCCGGGGGAGATTGACAGTCATGTTTAGCTTCTTCCATTTTCTAATGATTGCTCCAACAGTGGACCTTTTTTCACCAAGCTGCTTGGCAATTTCCCCGTAGCCCTTTCCAGCCTTGTGGAGGTGTACAATTTTGACTCTAGTGTCTTTGGACAACTCTTTGGTCTTGGCCATGTTAGTAGTTGGATTCTTACTGATTGTATGGGGTGGACATGTGTCTTTATGCAGCTAACGACCTCAAAGAGGTGCATCTAAGTTAGGATAATAAATGGAGTGGAGGTGGACATTTTAAAGGCAGACTAACAGGTCTTTGAGGGTCAGAATTCTAGCTGATAGACAGGTGTTCAAATACTTATTTGCAGCTGTATCATACAAATAAATAGTTAAAAAATCATACATTGTGATTTCTGGATTTTTGTTTTTAGATTATGTCTCTCACAGTGGACATGCACCTACGATGAAAATTTCAGACCCCTCCATGATTTCCAAGTGGGAGAACTTGCAAAATAGCAGGGTGTTCAAATACTTATTTTCCTCACTGTATATATATATATATATAAAAAATAAAGGTAGAGATGGCCAGTAGTTGCAGAAGTACTTCACTCCTGTGCTTACATTTTCAGACAAGCAGGTTCAAAATTAACTTTTTCGTCCACCAACCAAATGACTAGTGAATGTTTACATTTTACCAGCCACTCAATAGATTACCATTGGGTTTTTTTTGGCTGGTGAGTAAAGCAATTATACCAGCAACTTGCATATTTTACCAGCATTTGGTTGGTGGATGGTGCTAATTTTGAACCTGCAGACAAGCCAAGTGAACAAAGGATGACTCTTGTGTAAACACACATTTTCTCTGAATCACAAAGCTCTTACAAAGCCTCTTCACTCACATACCAAAAAAATGGCATGCCACAGTAAAATGGCCATATTTAGACTATACTGGCTTAATTCTTTCCGTAGGGACCAACAACACTGTCAGCCACACACCTCCTCAGGTCGTTCATCAGCTGGAAAGCCTTCCTCATGTGCGTCTGGTTGAAGGTGTGCATCCCTCCATTCACCGTGTCCTCCTCTGAATCTGTGTTGCAGTTTGGACGTGGCGAGGCCGGTGTGGCCACCAGACTGGTAAGACATGAGAGGTAGTGTCTGGATCAGTAGAGATAGAAGCCAACCCAACAGTTAGACGGGCTACTTTCTGGTTCATCTCTAGGGTTATAAGTAGACAATGGGACAGGGGACACAATACTGTGAACTCACTGCCAAGTGAGTTCAGTGGTATCAGTGCTGATACTGACCTTATTAAACTGAAATGAAATAGTGTCATTGTAGTCATTGTAAAATAAAGTGTTTCCTCAATTAGTTACATGTATTCAGTCACAGCAGGCCACTGACTCTGTTTTTAATGCCTATATGTCACTTTACATAAAAATTATTCTGCACTGGAGAGAAAAAGATGGATCAGTGCCTCACTAGCATGAAATAAAATTACATATACCTATACAAGACATATAATAAGATTGTAGCCATTTTGCCCACCTCTACATCCATTATGTGTAAAGAAGATGCATTAAACTGATGGATGCCACTTTCCTGATGTCCTAACTGAACTAAATAACCATTCAAGCATGCCTATTTGACTGAGGATCCCTGTTGCATTCAATGTAGGCTAATTGTATGACACTATGCCTTGACACACAACCTTCAATCATATTATTAAATCCAGGGGACTTAAAGGACACCCTGAAACTCCATGAAAAGACACAAACCAAGGCACAAAACCTGTGTTTTTGGACAACTATGATGTACATGTCACAGAGGCTACACAGAAAATGTTAATGACTCGGATACATTTATTGTTGGTTTTAGTCTTTTCATTGGATTTGTTGACAATAATAAAAATTGAGAATATTGCCAGCCTTTAGCCCCCCTCAGACAGGTTAGGTACACAAAAAACAAGGAAAAATCTAAACTATTAGGTTACCCAATGTTAAATAAAGCAGAAGAGAATCTGCTGTTTTATCAAGCCATGTGGAATCCTAACCACCCGGAGAAAACCTTTGACAACATGTGAATTCAGTTTTTAAATCATCTTTAAATCAAACGGTGAAACTGCACTTGCACCTGCAGGGAGAAAACAAAAAAGAGAGACATCGCACCGAACTTATCTAACGGGACATTTGCTTGGTTTCATGTTTCACATTGTTAGTGAGAAACTTGATGTATGTATTGAAGTATGTACAGTACTGTGTGTTATCTTGACTCTCTCAATGACCGACCCGTCTTTGTCCAGACACCACAACTCCATTAACAGTGTGAAGATATTATGATGCACCAATAACAAGTCACACGATTATGTTAATTCACAACAGCACGTAAACTAATCAGTGTGTAATCGTGACTCTGACGGTTAACAGAAAGCTTGTCTCTTTTTATCCAAATATTTTAAAAAAGAAAAAGATGTTTGTTTTGAGTTTGTTGAGCGTCAAGTTGGCAGGCTGGCTAGCTCTTAGCAATGCTAATCATTTAACTTCATTGCTAAGCTTATGGTAGCTTCTGTTAACTGACATAAATCGTTGCTGAATTCAAGCCAGTCTACACATTCAGTTCACTGTCTATAAGATACGACTTGATGACAGTTTAAATGTCTAGCTACATGTTAACTTGTTTGGTTAGCAACTTAACTGCACCAACTGTGTAACGTTAGCCAACGATGCCAGCTAACTTACCGAAGCTAACTAGTCAACAAGGCTAGCCTGAGTTCGTGTGCTAGGAGAAAGCTCTTGAACTATCTGTGTTGGGTTTATGCCGGTGGATTAAGTGGGGTTAAAATGGTATCCGACAGATGTAGAAGCAACGTGAATCACAGTTTTACAGAATATCCCTATCGCTGAGCCAACTCACCCTAACGACACACCGTCCATCCTCACGGAGTCAGATACAACAGCAGGCAGCGCTGTGCAGCTGCGCAAAGATTGTGTATTACGGAGATGAATCACTCACACACACACATATCTATGCATACACATTTCCGCCATAAAGACAAACTTAATGAGAACATTTCTCCAAATAATGATTTAGTAGCCTATGTTTTGAGAACTATTTTTAGATACTAACTCATTCTTTTAAGATACTTTACGTTTCTAATTATAATGACTTAGCTTGGTTTCCATAGTTAGTATTTTGGTATGACAGATTCTGTGCAAAAAGAAAGAATTTCATATTGAATTTTTGATAATTATCTTTATTGGATGTTCCAAGTTATACAGGCTACAACAATACACTGGAGGTTGTGTGAGTAAGGATGCCGTCCAAGTTGGTAAGCATCCTGAACGTCTTCCACCCCCTCCACGACCACGACATGCTGGTTAAGAAAGGGGAGCATCTTAAGCCAAAAACTCATACCCCAAGATGTTCCACCGAGGAGCACAGGAGGTCGTTGCTGCCGGTGGCGTCAAATCTTTTAATTCATCCCCCACTGTTGCAGGACGGACATCCGTGGACTGGGGGGCTGCTGAGGTCCTTGTACTCACTCACTTACTGTAACTGGACTCACATTTTCATTCTTTACAATCTCTTTAACTTTGGTAAATTGCAATTAATATCTTTTTGTACATATAATTTATAATAACCTCCCTTTTGCACACCCAATGCACATCCAATCTGCCCACTTTATGCACGTTTAAAAGGCATACTTTTTTAAAACTTGTATTATATTAGTACTTGTACGTGTTTTTGATATTTGATTGTGTTTTTGATGTTGACATTTGATTGATTCCCTTCACTATTCTTTGTGTTTTTGAATTTCCCTCCAGGGATAAAAATAATAATCTATCTGGAATTGCAATATAGAAACAAAGAAATTACTCATACACATAAATATGTTGATACAGCTCATTCACAAGATCTTAAATTCCTGCACTTTCAGTCAATTTCTTTCATCACAATGACCATTTTATTGTAAATTTGAATTTTTTCTAGTTTCAAATTAAATAGGGCTGAAACCAAAACATAAACACTTCTGTGAAAAAAGGGCCTAATGGCAAATTTTCACAAGACCCTGGAGCAGCAACTGTAGTCTACATCAACAGGATTTGATGCTGCAATGAAAAAAAAGAAAGATGCACATGCATTGTGTATAGCACTTTGAATTGTGCTATAGAAAGGTGCTTTGCTTTGCTTAAATCAAACAGTCTGGGAGTGTGATGACATGCTGCAGCAGAAATGTTTAGTCCGATTAATAAATGAAGCCATAACATCCATAATTGATCAGCATTTGTATTAATATATACTTGATTTTCTCTTTAACAGAAAGACTTGCTCCAGAGAGGAGCCTTCTTTCTGTACTGAGAAACAGGGTCAGAGTGAAAGCTCACACTTTTTTTCTGCTGCCAGTGCACCTACTGTCTTGCAGGCATATATATATATATATATATATATATATATATATATATATATATATATATATATATATATATATACATATATATATATAAAAAAATTAAAGGTAGAGATGGCCAGTAGTTGCAGAAGTACTTCACTCCTGTGCTTACATTTTCAGACAAGCAGGTTCAAAATTAACTTATACATACATACATACATATACACATACATATACATACACATACATATATATATATATATATATATATATATATATATATATATATATATATATATATATACACACACATACATATATATATACACACACATATATATATATATATATATATATATATATATATATATATATATATATATATATATATATATATACATATACACACACATATATATATACATATACCGTATATATATATATATATATATATATATATATATATATATATATATATATATACACAATATATATATATATATATATATACACCTGAGAAAATCAATGTTAATATTTGGTACAGTAGCCTTTTTTGCAATTCCAGAGGTCAAACGTTTCCTGTAGTTTTTCACCAGGTTTGCACACACTGCAGGAGGGAGTTTGGCCCACTCCTCCACACAGATCTTCTCTAGATCAGTCAGGTTTCTGGGCTGTCGCTGAGAAACACGGAGTTTGAGCTCCCTCCAAAGATTCTCTATTGGGTTTAGGTCTGGAGACTGGCTAGGCCACGCCAGAACCTTGATATGCTTCTTACAGAGCCACTCCTTGGTTATCCTGGCTGTGTGCTTCGGGTCATTGTCATGTTGGAAGACCCAGCCTCAACCCATCTTCAATGCTCTAACTGAGGGAAGGAGGTTGTTCCCCAAAATCTCGCAATACATGGCCCCGGTCATCCTCTCCTTAATACAGTGCAGTCGCCCTGTCCCATGTGCAGAAAAACACCCCCAAAGCATGATGCTACCACCCCCATGCTTCACAGTAGGGATGGTGTTCTTGGGATGGTACTCATCATTCTTCTTCCTCCAAACACGGTTAGTGGAATTATGACCAAAAAGTTCTATTTTGGTCTCATCTGACCACATGACTTTCTCCCATGACTACTCTGGATCATCCAAATGGTCATTGGCAAACTTAAGACGGGCCTTGACATGTGGTTTAAGCAGGGGAACCTTCCGTGCCATGCATGATTTCAAACCATGACGTCTTAGTGTATTACCAACAGTAACCTTGGAAACGGTGGTCCCAGCTCTTTTCAGGTCATTGACCAGCTCCTCCCGTGTAGTCCTGGGCTGATTTCTCACCTTTCTTAGGATCATTGAGACCCCACGAGGTGAGATCTTGCATGGAGCCCCAGTCCGGGGGAGATTGACAGTCATGTTTAGCTTCTTCCATTTTCTATATATACATATATATACACATACATATATATATATATATATACAGTGAGGAAAATAAGTATTTGAACACCCTGCTATTTTGCAGGTTCTCCCACTTGGAAATCATGGAGGGGTCTGAAATTGTCATCGTAGGTGCATGTCCACTGTGAGAGACATAATCTAAAAACAAAAATCCAGAAATCACAATGTATGATTTTTTAACTATTTATTTGTATGATACAGCTGAAAATAAGTATTTGAACACCTGAGAAAATCAATGTTAATATTTGGTACAGTAGCCTTTGTTTGCAATTACAGAGGTCAAACGTTTCCTGTAGTTTTTCACCAGGTTTGCACACACTGCAGGAGGGAGTTTGGCCCACTCCTCCACACAGATCTTCTCTAGATCAGTCAGGTTTCTGGGCTGTCGCTGAGAAACACGGAGTGTGAGCTCCCTCCAAAGATTCTCTATTGGGTTTAGGTCTGGAGACTGGCTAGGCCACGCCAGAACCTTGATATGCTTCTTACAGAGCCACTCCTTGGTTATCCTGGCTGTGTGCTTCGGGTCATTGTCATGTTGGAAGACCCAGCCTCGACCCATCTTCAATGCTCTAACTGAGGGAAGGAGGTTGTTCCCCAAAATCTCGCAATACATGGCCCCGGTCATCCTCTCCTTAATACAGTGCAGTCGCCCTGTCCCATGTGCAGATAAACACCCCCAAAGCATGATGCTACCACCCCCATGCTTCACAGTAGGGATGGTGTTCTTGGGATGGTACTCATCATTCTTCTTCCTCCAAACACGGTTAGTGGAATTATGACCAAAAAGTTCTATTTTGGTCTCATCTGACCACATGACTTTCTCCCATGACTCCTCTGGATCATCCAAATGGTCATTGGCAAACTTAAGACGGGCCTTGACATGTGCTGGTTTAAGCAGGGGAACCTTCCGTGCCATGCATGATTTCAAACCATGACGTCTTAGTGTATTACCAACAGTAACCTTGGAAACGGTGGTCCCAGCTCTTTTCAGGTCATTGACAAGCTCCTCCCGTGTAGTCCTGGGCTGATTTCTCACCTTTCTTAGGATCATTGAGACCCCACGAGGTGAGATCTTGCATGGAGCCCCAGTCCGAGGGAGATTGACAGTCATGTTTAGCTTCTTCCATTTTCTAATGATTGCTCCAACAGTGGACCTTTTTTCACCAAGCTGCTTGGCAATTTCCCCGTAGCCCTTTCCAGCCTTGTGGAGGTGTACAATTTTGACTCTAGTGTCTTTGGACAGCTCTTTGGTCTTGGCCATGTTAGTAGTTGGATTCTTACTGATTGTATGGGGTGGACAGGTGTCTTTATGCAGCTAACGACCTCAAAGAGGTGCATCTAATTTAGGATAATAAATGGAATGGAGGTGGACATTTTAAAGGCAGACTAACAGGTCTTTGAGGGTCAGAATTCTAGCTGATAGACATGTGTTCAAATACTTATTTGCAGCTGTATCATACAAATAAATAGTTAAAAAATCATACATTGTGTTTTCTGGATTTTTTTTTTTAGATTATGTCTCTCACAGTGGACATGCACCTACGATGACAATTTCAGACCCCTCCATGATTTCCAAGTGGGAGAACCTGCAAAATAGCAGGGTGTTCAAATACTTATTTTCCTCACTGTATACACATACATATAGATATACACATACATACATATATATATATATATATATATATATACATATACACACAAAAAATCTATTAAATGAAATTTGGAAAATTACATAAAGTTTTAAAAAGGTGTTATGACTCAAGTGTAGTGAAGTTTCCTTAAAATGTATTACTGACTGCATGTGTGTGAGTTTATGAAAGTAACTATTTTTCTGAAAACACTGAGTACATATCAGACTGCATTCATGTGGATTGGCTTATTCGCTCATTGTATTGAAGGTTGCAAGTAAATTATTCTCCAAAAACCTGGTATCAGGAGCAGCTCAGCTAAATGCACAGATTCTCCTACTCCAAGTAAATAAAATGGCCGATGAAAAAGCATGCATTTGCAGGCAACACTCCCTCCTGGTGGTAGCTTAGTGAAATCAATTCATAAGGTTACAAAGGCAGACTATCCAAGTATTGGTGATAAAATGCATAAAGCTCCAACTACCACAGAGATTTTAATGCATTTGCTGAAATGCAAACCACACGATTGAATTAAGACTACGAGATATGATAGATTTTCAAAACATTAAAAACTTTAATAAAAGCAGAATCAAACAGGGGTGAACTGAACACATGGATTTGAAAACAGTTTTAATCTAAACAAAAACCTGTAAATGGGACGGGTGGAAAAAAAATAAAAATAATTTACAGATAACAGTCCGTGACATTTCTCCAAAAAAATACTTTGTCACGAAAGTGTTTTAAATCAAGAAACTCAAGCAATCGAGTCCCATGCTGCCCGACACTGCCACCAACATTACTTAAAACCCTGAGTTCATGATGCAAAAATAACACACATCTGGCTAGTTTGCAAGACAAACAAACTCAATTCTGAGTTGGGAAGCAGTGACTGACATTGATTAACGTTACGGCTTTACAAATGGTTCAAAGCAAGTCTTTTCCCAACATAACAAAAGTACAATTCAATAATTCACAATTCTTAGTAGTAAAGTCCATAATGTGTGGAATAAGATGACAGATGGGGACCGGGTGGGGGAGCCAGGGTCCAGAGAACAGCCTCATTCATTCCGTGTGGGTGATGAACTCAACAAAGACCCCCCCCCCCCCCCACCCGGGCATGTGTGTGCGGGTGTGTGTGTGTGTGTAAATTCAAGTTCGCTGTAATCAGAATTTCCCCCATGGACATCACAAAACTTGAGGGAGCCCCTAATACCCACCACTGAATCCACCACCACCACCCCGGCCGTAGCCACCGCCGCCTCTGTTGTAAGGAGGCGCGCTCCTGTGAGCGTTGTAGGTGCCCTTCACTGCACCATAACTAGAGTGCTGCTGTCCGTAGCCATCCCCAAAGTCACCATTACTGTATCCACCCCCCATCTGGTTGTCATATCCTCCTTCGTCGTATCCCCCATATCCCCCGTATCCTCCGTATCCTCCACCGCCGCCACCACCGTTGTAACCCCCGCCATAGCCGCCACCGTAATTGCTGCCGTAGCCGCCACCGTAGCCACCACCTCCTCTTCCGCCGCCATAGCTTTGCATCCCCCTTCCTCGACCTCTTCCGCGGCCACCGGTGGACATCTCCTGCTTGGTCAGAGCTTTCTTCACCTCCACCTTGTTCCCGTTGATGACGTGGTACTTTGTCAGCACCGCTTTGGTGGCGGAGTCGGTATCCTCGAAGAAGACAAAGCCGAAGCCCCTCTTCCTACCGGTCTGCTTGTCAGAGATGATCTCGGCCTTCTCCACCACGCCGAACTGGGAGAAGTACTCGGTCAGGTTGTCCGCCTCGATGTGGTCTTTCACACCGCCGACAAAAATTTTCTTAACGTTGGCGAGGATGTCAGGGTTATTAGCATCCTCTCGTGCTATGGCCCTTTTCAATTCCACGTCGTGGCCTTCGACGACATGTGGCTTAGCCGCCATTGCAGCGTCGGCCTCCTCCGGTGTCGAGTAGGTGATAAAGCCGAAACAGCGGGACCGGCCGAGCTGCTGGTTCATGACCACAACGCAGTCATTGAGCGTGCCAAACTGTTCAAAATACTTGCGGACGCCATCTTCTGTGGTCTCCACGTTAAGGCCTCCGACAAAAAGCTTGCAAAGTTTAGTGGCCATGATTAAATTTCTTCTGAGGATGGTAAGCGGAGACCGTCCCTCTTCGTCTTCTTCAATGAGCAACGTCAGGGCGGGCCTTTGGCTCACTTGCAATCGTAAGACGTTACCGTCGCTGATTGGTCACCTTGAAAAAAATCACCAGTCTCATTGGCTCATAAGCGTTTCACGTTGTTGCTGCCTTCGAATGCTGTCGGGAATCTTAGATTCAACTGCTGAGGAGTAAGGAAAGTGTGAATTTCAACCTTTTGTGGTCGTTCGTTTTGTTTTAGTGCAATACAAAGCACATTAATGAAGCCATGTCCCGATTTATTAACCTATTATTATATCATTGGTACTGTATAACCACCGAACACGGCATATATGATGCCTACTTAAATATAACAGCCATCACTCTTTCATCATGGTTAATAAAGCACTGATGCTCTTAGATAGTACCTTTTTTATGTAGTAATTTTACTACATGAGGAAAATGAAAATGATTTTAGAATTGAAAGTAGGCATTATATAGTAACTATTATTAATTATTTAAAATGCAATTTGAAGGGCATGCACATTTTCTAATATATATGGTCTGGTGTGTTGCCTAGAAAATGGCATAATCTATCTAACATAATGGCTATTTATTTATTGCTTCAGGACAGAGACAGTGGTTGACTAGTGTGACAAGTGGTCACATTGGTCTTGAACCCATAGCAAAAATATACAAGGAAGAACAAACACTGAGGCCAACAAAAAATTGTGCAGACAGTTCTGGTTTCTTTGAAGAACAGTGCTGACCCACTTTGGTGATTTTTGCTATTTTTACAAAATATAAATGATTTACTGTATATGTCTAACATGTTACTCTGTGGCTGTGCACATTTTTCAAATATGGTCTCCCTTGTGAGTTGAATGATCAGTGCTTAACATCTCAGATTTGTGCTTTTAAGTTGTGAAATAGTTTAAACTACAGTTAAATTAGCTCTGAGATAGCTTTCATAAGTCAAGTCAATCTTATTTATATATTACAAATTTCCTTCAAGGGGCTTTACTATTTGTACAGCATACAACATCCTCTGTTATTAAGATAAATCAAAATTCCCTCTAGGAGGAAACCTCAGGAAGAACAACAGAGGAGGGATCCCTCTTCCAGGACAGATATACAAAATGTTTACAGCACTTCAATAATGTAACATCCTCTTCCTTTTTTATTTTAGACAGGGAGAACTGGTCACGCTGGCCTTGAACCCATTGCAAAAACATAAAAAGAAAGCACCAACACACTAAGCCAACATAACAAACGATCATTGTTTTGCCTCAAAGGGCTGTGAATGGTTTCGGTTAGTTGAAGTCAGTCTTTTCACAGTAAGTGAAACTTGTCTCAGCCACTTTCACCAAAGCTGCTGGAAAAAGACTATTCAATGTGCTTCTCCAACATAGTTCAAAAGAATCCACAGCACATTAATGCATGTTGCTACACGCCCCTGTTTTGAGCCAGTACTAGCTGTTTTCTGCAGATGAACTAGATTTGTCACCAGGTAAACGGCAGTTTGGTTTGGGAAGCCATCCAACTTTTAAACCAGGTCATTTTTTTTAAATGTAGCACTAACACCACACTCAGCTCCTTATATTTGATGTGTTTGACTCCCAACTCAAATTCTACAATCTTAAAGGGTACCCTGTGGAGTTTCAGACTCTCTCAGGCTGTGGAGCTAGGGCTGCACGATGTGAGGAAAATATCTAATTGCAATTATTTTTGACTGATATTGTGATTGCGATATGATGCACGATATTGGAGGGAATGATCATTTTGGTGATTTTTTGCGAGGATCTGTACCAAAAGATTATTTCTTTAGTCTGTAGGATACAATTTCTAGGCCGGGACGTCTCTGCAGCACCACAATACTTAAGAATGGTTTGACACATATTTTGCCTTTAACAAATATTGCACTAGTCCATATTGCTAGTTTGATGAAATAGTGATTAATTTTGCAGCCCTATATGGAGCATAATTTTTTTATGTGTCCCAGTTTTGTCTTTTGCACATGCATGTGATACCCACTCCTGCTAATGATTTTACACTATACCACTGAGCTACAGGTGAGCCAGTGAACAATGCAGGATTTAAAATACTAAAATATCAGCTTTGAAATGCACTTAAACACATATGGTAGACATCCAGGATACACACACAATGATTTTTGGTGACCAACACCGAATGTAAACATAACTTTTTTTTTTTTTTTTTTACATGTAAACTCCACGGGGCTCCTTTAAAAATAGTGAAAATACTTGGGCATATATACACATAGGTGACATCACAAAATTATGTTTACAAATCCTTTGGTTTCACTTGAAACAAAAACTTTGCACTACCACAGGCCAGCAAAGTTGCTTATACCTGCACCAAAAAATGACATGTCTCCAAATGCACTCAGATTGGATTTGACATGAACCTGGTTGAGTGAAACATGATATCCACAACTTTAGAGCTTTGGCCTCATCTCTGCAAACCTCATCTGTCCAATCAGTGTGACCACCAATTCAAAACCTTATTTCGACTCCTTCATGGCAGGTATCACTAGGGGAGACACGCAACCAAACTATACTCAATGTAAATAAGTAAGATAACAAGTCTCAGTGTATAAAAATATATAATTTATTGTAGATTCATAAAAAGCACGGCCAACATAACAGAGGCTTCCTTTTCCTATGGGATGATCAGAAATCGTCAAGCACCATTATCCTATAAAAAGGTAAGAGAACAAAAGTAAAATTTTCACTCCACTCCCCACAAGAGCATCACTTAAACAGTATTTGTGTCACACATGACATAGCAGGTTAGGTGTCACTAGTGCTCCTGAACCGTCACAGTACAGACAGGATTTTAAAATGTCCTTCCTCCAATTTTATAAAACCAAGGGGTACTTTCGTTTATTCATATTCTTCCAGCAAAGGCTAACTGTACATTTACATTTTCTCTAATGGTGGTTGTTCTTACAATCAAGGCAACAATGCTAAATCCAGGAAGCAAGTCAAGGTTATTCTGTCAGATGTATGGTTTGTTCATCATGCAGTTTAATGTTGAGCTTTATGGTTACTTGAGCTCATTAAAATAAATGACCATTAGATTTGTCTGTGAGTACTTCCCAGTATTGATCTTTGCTGCATCCTTTACATTTAAAATAAAAACACAGCTTACCAACAATACATGGTCAGCAGATTTCACAGTAGACCAGACTGCTTCAAGCATGCAACTGTCTACTGAAATTAAAACTGGGAGAGAAAAAAAAAAAAAAAAAAAAAAAAAAAAAAAAAAAAAGCTGCACCTCTTCTCTTCTGAAATTTTCATAATTTATATATATTCTGTAATACAATTAGGCTAAGGTTGGTATTAACACCCCCAGAGCCTGTTAAATGCAATTACATTTTGGTGCATTAAAGGACTAGTGCATAAAACATTAAATATTGCCCAATATTCTGACCACTATGATCAACCTTTTTCACCTAGCAACTTCCATATATTCAGCAACACCCCATTATCTTCAGGTGCAGAAGTGCATTGTAATAAAGTAAACTGTCAAAGTTTGCAGCCTTTAGTCCATTACTTTACAGGCCGGTGAACTGCAATCTGCATGGATCTGTCAGCCAACAGACCTTCAGAAAATTTAGTACGTCTAGTATAGTTAGAAGAGAAAAAAAAAATTCCCCCACATCCTGTTAAATGGTAGAGTAATAAGTAGGACATAGCGCACGCCATCAATGCTGTTTAGTAACATTACAACCTGAAGGTCTTGTGAGGTTTACATGCAGTAACTTGCACATCAAGGACTACTTCCTGATTTGTTACTGTAAGACACATGGGTTGTGTAAGCCTGTGACTTTCCACCATTGTTCCTTGTCTTGAAAACGTCTGCAGACAAATGTTCAACACAAGCATATGTTAAACCTCAAAGCTGTTATATAGTTTCTTTGGGGCCACGTGCAAAACTATGGTTAATTCACATTTCATTAACACAGAAGGAAAGAAAAGTTCTCAGGTATTCCTAAATTTGAAAACATACAGCAATAGTGCCAAGCACACAACCTGTTATTTAAGTTTCTTAAATAAAACCTGTAGACTAAAATATATATTTAAAAAAAAAAAAAAACCAACAACATTGTAATCAAACATTTTATTTTGAATCCCACAGTGCCCAAAGTGCAAATTCTCCCAGGTCATCAGCAGAGTAAGTAGTCTTAAAATAAATCTGAGGTCAAAAGGGGATTAAAAGATTAATAGAACACCTTTAAAAAAAAAAAAAAAAAAGTATGACTCCGTTTAATACCGAATACTTGCCTGTAAAAGTCCTTTTAATCAAGAAGGACACAATCACTCTAACATAGGACTTTGCAGATCCATTAATAGTCAGTGCTGGTCATTGGGGAGAGAACATTTACAATTGCACTGGGACACTGTGTTATCAAAATTCCCCTAAACTTTATAACCCACCAATTATTCAATAAAACCTTTCAGAATAAAACCCATGATAGACTCTTTAAAAGACCACTGGGGAATCCTTGTGAAAACTGACTTCACCTGAGGGGGAGAAGGCACAACCACTCTCCGGTTCCCTAGTCGTGGAGAAACACACCCCATCGTTTTCAGGGTGATGTCCTCATGCCCAGGTTACCGTAGCAACCTGGAGGAGATGGGAGAGAAACAGAGTGAGAAACTGGACAGAGCAAGGTTTTCTGGAAGAGACACCAATTTACTCGTTCCATTATTTCATTTAATGGTGGAACAAAATTTGGGTCCCCTTCCACCCACTTTAAGTTCATTAAAGACCAAATTAAGTAACCCCTCCCCATTTTGTTTTTATTTAATATTAGCTATATAAGACGCATTGAGCTATGACTAAAGTGTCAGTTATGTTGTTTAAAATTAACTAAAAGGCACACTTGTGCACCATCTCATAAAGATATTCCATACATGGTTGACCAACACAGAGTGAAGACAGGTTGATTTACATACCTAGTTTGCTGGATGTGGATATCCTAAAGAGATATTTCAGACTCCTATCACAATCGACCCCAGGTAATCAACAGGGTCCTGATGTATCCTATAAACAAACTGCTACGGCTATTATGGCTGGGATAGCATACTGGAATACGAGTAAGAACACCTAATAGGAAGTAGGAATAATCAGATAAATATCAGAGCCCTCATGCCCACAAATTGATATGTATTCAAATATTTAAAAAAAGTAAAAAATGTATTTAAAAAAGTCATTACTATATTATAAAACCACATTTTAAAACAAGGTCAAACCCTACAAAGCCTACATGCATTGGCTGTGGGTAACCATTGTGTAACCATTTCACCCACCTGAGTGTAAGGGAATAAACTGGGAAAGATGCCATGTAACTAAAGCAAGATGATGTCACTTATAAAACCTGTGGATAAACTTGAGGAAGCCTGGTTAAATAAGTAAAATAAACTAAGCTAAGTGGTATAACGTTTTATTTAAAATGAACATACATAAAGCATACCAAAGTGTTTAACAGTAGGTTGTGTTCTCCAGACATGAAAGTATACAATATACATTAGATATTGCTACAGGGAATGAAAAATGAACAATATTTAGACTGAAACTATTACTATGCGTAAGGAGAGTTTGGGTACAATATGGGGGAGGAAACAAGGAAACTGGATCCTGCAGTATCACGTTCCCGCCTTTGCTGAATGACTCAAGTAGATAATCATACAAGTTGATGTTATATGACAAGCTATGAAAACCACAAAACATCTCCATACATTGAAATCACACGAAGATTACTCCAGGAAACAAAATCTAATTGCTTAAAATGCAAATATTAGGATAATCAGCAAAACAATCCTACATCGAAATTTGCAAAACAACGAGTGAACGCAAATAAAAAATATTCAACTCTAAACCACAACTACACGCGTTGGCGTGGGTACATAATAAAAAAAGGGATCACTGTATGTTTTATTCTTCATTTTTAACGTGTCCTAGTTGAACGGCAACAGCTGCTCGTTATTATCAGGTTTGTTGGGAAGTGACCTTCCTACCTGTTTGGGGTTTGAGGTCTGAAGGTTAGGGGGTCTCTGTGTCCGTATCTCTGCCATTGTTGGATTTCACGGCAGACGCCCCGTTACTGAATTTGATTTTGGCGTCCAAATCCTGGCTGGAGGTAATTTGTGGCAGGAGTGGGGGGTGGTTAATTCGTGCAGACTCATTTAGTAGCCGCCGCCGTAGCCCCCCCTGGGGTAGCCCCCACCGCCGCCGCCTCTGGTGTAGGGAGCAGCGCTCCTTTGACCGCCGAAGGGTGGCACTTTCATGGGGCCGTAACCAGAAGAATGCTGGCCATACCCGCTGCCAAACTCGTTGTAGCCGTTTCCACCGCCGTAGCCACTTGTCTGCTCTCCGTAACCACCCCCATAAGGTCCGCCGTATCCTCCGTAGCCGCCACCGCCGCCACCACCACCATTGTAGCCTCCGCCATTTCCGTAGTTGTAGTTTCCGCCGTACTCCCTGCTGCCGTAGCCATTTTGATTTCCCCTCATGCCTCCTCTACCTCTGCCTCTCGGCGCCATGCCGGTTCTGTTGGCCGCCTGCATCTCCTGCTTGGTCAGGGCTTTCTTCACCTCAACTTTGTGTCCATTGACGGTATGAAACTTCACCACAACTGCTTTGTCGGCTGCGTCGTGATCGGTGAAGTAAACAAAGCCGAAGCCCCTTTTCTTTCCGGTCTCCTTCTCCGAGATGACTTCGGCCTTCTCGATTTGGCCGTACTGGGAGAAGTAATCGCTCAGATGTTCCTCTTCGATATCGTCTTTCAGACCGCCAACGAAGATTTTCTTCACCTTTGCTAGGGCCTCTGGCTTGTTGGCGTCTTCTCTCGCCACGGCCCGCTTCACCTCGACCGAGTTGCCGTCGACGGTGTGAGGCCTAGCCGCCATTGCTGCATCGGCCTCCTCTGGTGAGGAGTAGGTTACAAAGCCGAAACAGCGGGATCGCTGTAGCTGCTTGTTCACGACGACAACGCAGTCGGTAAGAGATCCGTACTGCTCAAAATGCTTGCGCAGGCCATCGTCGTCGGTGTCCACGTTTAGACCCCCGACAAAAAGTTTGCAAAGCTGGTCAGACATTTTTGAATAACGACAGGCTGTTCTTCTCTCAATGTGCGCTAATCTTAAAATGGTGGTGGGGGATGAACGCAGCTGAATTTATACCCGACGCGAGTTTTTTTTTTTTTCCAGGATGGTGAAGTAATGTCCCGCCCTACTCTGCCATAGATTGCCTTCGATTGGTTTACCCTCCTGGCCCCAACCAATCCCAGTCCTCGTGCATAAACCTAACCAATCCAACCAACGAAGGTAACGAGAACCAGCCAATCAGAGGGACAGTAGGGCGGGTCATGCCTTCGCCATCCTAGAAAAAAATTGGCGTTGTGACGACAGATTAGCTAAAAAAAATCGTTAACACCTCTTCCGGTCCGCTAGTCTTTGTGTTGTGGGACAAAAGACATCCGCTGTTATGTTTAAAACGTATAAAACCACATTATGAAAAGTGCATTTAGATATAAAATATAAGTTTGAAATACTAAAGACAATACCTTAAAAAAAAATACGTTGTAGTATTATGAGTCGCGGTATCGTTGCAGGACAGTTTCAGTGTCATTCAAAAATGCATCGATCAAATGCAGTCGTTCTGATATTCATAAACAATGATAAATTAAAGCTACATTTTGGAATGGCAAGATCAGCGACTTTCTTTCTGCATACTGCTTTCTTCTGATTTGGTCCAGAAATAACGCTCACAACTCGTAATTAACAAAACAAATTACTATGGGGTCATGAGTAACGTCAGCCTACATGGGTATCAAGCCAAAACCACATTTTCAGCCACAAATACATTGAAACAGTACCGTCTCCTGTGTGAATAAAGTTTAAAAGCTGAGCCAGTGCATTTAGGATTGTAAGGCATTGAGACATGGGTGCTGATATCAGTATATCTCACAAAGAGCACATTTTATCATAATTATCAGCAACATCAGCTTGGTTAGTGCAATAAGTTGTTTATAGCAGTGAGTTAAAAGGCAACATAACAAAAATGTCATTTCATCATTACACCACTTTGGTGTTAAAAATGTGGGCTATTCTCATTCATAAAAAAAATAATCAATAGTTTAATAGTCTTTTAATTCAATAGTCAATTGTCATTTTTTTGTTGATAACCAACCAAAGGTTTAAGTAACAAACTGTTACTTACAGTCAGCACTGTAATTTGAACTTTTGGACTGTTGGGTCAAACTAAACTACAGTATTTTAAAATGTTGCATCAGGCTCTAGAAACTTGTATTGGGCATACAGATAAGTGATCAACACTACAGTGTATTAACATCTGTAAGCATGCTTTTTACTGCTAGACGAAAAAATACCCACACAGAACGCTGACCTCTTCAGACCATGGAGATGTAGTTTCAGATGAAAGACAACACTTGGTTGCATTTCCATGTCAACAGAATTGCATTGAATCGTTAATCTCACCACACCTACCGTGGTTTATGGTAATGCTGATGTTAGAGCCCACAGAGAAAAGTAGACATTACAAATAAAGAAACACTGAAATCAAAGTTGACTAAGATCTTTATGAGGGATATTGCTCATGAAACAATCCCTTTATCTATGTCTACCAACACAAATACACAGGACAGTCTGTGTCTTTACAGATACAGTTCCAATCATTTATGGACACAAATGAGGCAACTTTTGGTTTGTCAAATAAACAACAAATGGAAGAAACGATTGACTAAATACTGATCCAGTTTAACACAAAACTGCATTTTTGGATTGCTTAGTGTGGGTGTAGGGTTGTGCATTAGTTTTAACTGAAGTCCAAATTTGTGTACATCTTGTTCTGATCACATTCATAGTCCATCCATCCTTTACAGTAGATTTTTAAAGTTATAGAGGATGAGTCATTTTTTCAGATGACCAAAAGTTTTGTTTGCAAGAAAAGGCAGGATTGTTCAACCAACAGCCTATTCAAGGTTTCGATCCTGCCTCTGAACACATTTTTCAAATAAAGGCAGGTATGTGCATGAAACTACATGTAATGTAGAAGCAGTTGCTGTACCTTTATGCTACGTAAACCCTGTAGAGTGTTGGTGCCGCAAGCAGCTTCAACATACACAGAGCACAAGACTGAAAAAAGTCAGCAGTCTCTCTTTATTATCTTGTTCATTGTTGGAAAAATAGTTATAAATTTAAACTATTTGGGCAATGTTGAAATAACTAACTAGTGTTAACTTTAAACAGAACAAATATCCTAACTTCACTAAAAAGTACTCTTTTAGCTAAAGAAAAAAAAGGTTAAAGAGTTCTAAAAATGGCAAACCTCACACAAAAAGGAAGACAATTTGTTTAATAAAAAAAGCACATCAGAGATGGTTGTCTTGTTTAAATATTGCGTAAATTTCATTATGGTAGAAAATACACCATAATTAATATTACCACGTTCGTGAAATAGATTCCTCAGAAATGAGAAGTTTTACTGAACAACCAGTTAACTTGAGTATGTATACTGTGGGCTATATCAGGTTTACAACACCCAAGAAGAGACTTGTTCAGTTCACACAGCAATCATCGTCAAAAGGTTAATCTTCGCTGTCGTTACTTGTCCCCAAAACCACTGAATGTATACATGAGGATGATCAATTCCTATCTAATATTTACACTTGAAAAGGAGCCTACTGCGGCCCAATTCAAGCTCCGGTTTCACAACCAAGGGGGAGGATGAAATGCAAAAGGTAGGCAGTTTAAAAGGAGGCATTTAACATATATCTCCCCCCCCCTCCCCAACAACCCACCAAAAAACTTTGCTCGACGACAAAGGATGTCAACAGCATGCATCACTGAATGAGATGCTACCACATAGGAGGCCAGCCATGTTTGTTTTGAAAAAGGCCCAAATCTTGAGTTAATCCAGTTAATGGAGTGAGTTAACACAGTCCTGCCACATGTTATTTTAGTAACAAAGGAACACCACTAGTGAAAAGTCAAAGTAACCTCAACAAGTTTTTATTTGTTGTAATAAAATCCAATATCTACCTAGCAGTTTTTTACCCCCTCAGTCCTTTTCTTTAGTCTCTAAACTAAAGCGAGGGCCTTTAAAAAAATGACAATGTTGAGAGTCCATGTGCTTGAATGGATCAGATCAATCAACTTCTTGTTCTCTAGCCACATCAAAAAAACAGTCTGAAAGGAGAGGATCCCCGTTTCTGTGTGATAGAATGGGAGAGGGGAAGGAAAATGGCGAACTTCAGCTGATCATGGGGGGAGAAGGACACTGGATCACAGCTCCACAGGTGGCTCTGAGTAGGCCGGGTCACAGGTAATGAACGACGGGCCATATTTGATCATGTTGATACTCAGACGGGTTATCTGAGTGATCACATGATGTAGACCTTCTCAGCCTGAGAGAAGTTGAAGACTTCTTTGGTTCTGGGACACACCACTTTGTCATCTTGGCGGATGGACAGAAGGGACTGGAAGAGATAATAAGCACAGGATAATAAATTAGACAGAAAAACAAACATTTATGTGATTTTTCTTGCTTCCATGCTAGAGGATGGATACAGTTCGGACAGATATTTAGAAATGATGTTTGGGTTCGGGTTGGGCTCGGTCACATCAGCGCGATAAGGCATTGAACATTTTAAATTTAGGTCACAGACCTGATGAAGGTCTGTGACCGAAACGTTGTATTTCTGTGACCGAAATGTTGTATTTTTCTAAACAAATTATTGCTTGCGTAATGGTCGGTGTGCAGGACTTTTCTCCGAGCTTTTGATCTGCTACTTTTGATCATATCCTACGCACCTGCCCGACAAAAAAGTTTTCTTTCGTTACATTTTAAATTTAAAAAGCTTATTATGCAGGTAGCCAATGGGCATGTTTCACTTGATGCAAAGGTTTGTTTTTGTGATTAAAATACATTTAAACATCTGCGTTTATGTAGCTGTGACAACAACACGTGCGTATTGGGCTACGGCTGATGCGTTCATCTGTTGACATTTCCGAATGCCTTCCTACAGTTGCTTAATAAAAGCTTTCCACACAGACAAACGTACATGTGTCATTAGTACGAGAAAAAAAATCTGGGTCGGGTTCGGTTACTGCTCTGTCGGACGCGGGCCGGGCTCGGGCAGAAAAATGCAGCCCGATCAGCACTCTATTCCATACTGCATTTTAACAGGCAGAAATAGCTTTAGCTCATAATCTCTGTACTTTTGGATGTAGTTCATCTTGCAGTGTACTCACATTGTAGCCGTAGACATATCCATTAGGCAGCATCATTGGAGGGTTGTTTTCATTCATGACCTCCCCAGAGATCTTACAGACTAGTCTGGAGTTGGCGCAGTGGGCCATGGGTAGCGGTTGGGCCAACTTGTTAAGGGATTTACTGCACACTGGGCAGTCTGGGTTCTTAGAGGTACCATCCTCCTTGTAGCACTGACTGGAACGGGCACAGAGGTTAAGGAAAATGGAAACATCAGTGGAAAGAATAATCCACACAAATGGTTTCTAGGCTTAATAATTAGGCTACGTTATGAAGCTTTTTATGTAGCGTTTCCACTTTCATTACACAACAGGGACAAAAGAGGGGGGGTGGGGGGAGTGATGTGTGATCAAGACCTCATTTGATAAGACTTTAACTGTAGCCACCTACACATGCCACTGAGATACAGGAACACTCCATTCATTTCAGTTTTTTGTTTAAATCTTATGTCAGTATTCACCATTTAGTTTCATTTACAATAAAAAGATAAATCAACAAAAACTTAGAAAGATTGGCTGTGGAGATGAAATCAGAAGGGCACAAGCAATTTGTTATTGGAAATAAAATAGGTAGGATACGGTGTCTTGATGGCAGACAGACCGGCCTGTAGGGTGATAGTGAAGACAGAGTTGTTTCCCAGCTGGTGCAGTCTGTAGTTGTCATATCGGAACTGCTGGATCAGCATCTTCCAGCGGGCTGGATCCAAAAGATCCTGATGGAACAGAAATAACAAGAAACAGGAGAGAGAGTTTTACACTAACAGCTCAATCAAGACAAACTTCAGACCCAGTACTTTCTACTCTTCTCCAACGTGTTATTTTATTTCCTAACCAACCAATGTTTATTCCCGATGAACACAATGTAAACTACAACACACACCAGACAACAGCCCTGTAATCAGTGGTCTGTAGCCAGGATGTTCCAATTCCAGGAGCTAATAGTGATACACATGCTGTTGTGTGTTGCCCTTGAGAGGTTGTTTCTCTGCTCTGCTGTAAAGGCATCCTACAAGTGTAATGTAAGTGCATTTTCTAAACTAAGTTACAGATGCAATTTAATCCTTTTAATGGGCTGTCAGCTATGGTGGCAACATTATTATTGAGCCTAGTTTTGTTCATATGTGACTATGACTATGACTCATGCGTGTGCAATTTGTAAAGAGACATGAGGGCATTTGTTTCCAAAGATTAAAAAAATTACTCAAGAAAAATAACTGATGATAATCTAGCTATACCTGTGAAGCTCAACAAACTGACAGAGATCATCTTCCTGCTTCTGTCACACTGGCACAAGAAGCTGGCAAAAATGCTGTCACACTAGTTTGGCTTGGTCCATCTCTTTTGCTTGCAGAAAACACTAAATGCCATGGTACAATTCTGTTTCTCAGAGGATTTCTAATGGCGTTTTTCCACTGCTAGTACCAGCTCTACTCGGCTTAGCCGCGGTGCCCCGTCCTCCTTTTTTCATTGTAGATTTAGTACCGCCTCATGCGTGAGGCGGACTTGGCTGGTCGTCATAGCGGCGCCGCAGTAAACTGCCGTGACCTAACGCGACACACACACAGAACGTCGAAGGTGTGTTGTTGTTGCCACAGCCTGAAGACACATTTTGTTTCAAATGAAGCTGGAGGCCGCAAAAAAAAACACAGCTGGTTGAACTATTTCAAAATGGCGGGTTTGTTCAGGACACCCCCGTATGTCGCTTTCACGTCATCTTTTGGTATCAGCTCAGCTTGCTTAGAATCTCAAAAGGAGGTGATACTAAAAAAAACTACCTTTTAGCAGGTACCAGGGACTTTTTTTTCGTAATGGAAAACCAAAATAGGCGAGTAGAGTCGAGACGAGTCGAGCAGGTACCATGTAATGGAAAAAATACCATAATTGTAAGTTTGAAAATAACAACACTGCTACTAAAAGCAGCTACTCAAAAACAAGTAGCTGAAGAGGGAACTGAGTTAATTTGTTTTAGAAGGCAACAGAGGCCCTCTAGTGGCTGGTCTGTTGCTTTACCACTTTCTCCTCTTGATCTCCATAAAGTGCCACACTTGAAAATCATTCGTGCTGTACTCTTATTAATAATTAAAAGTTTGATGTCAGTGAACAAGTATCTGTTATGTTCATGATTTATTAAGATGAGCACAGAATGTAAACATGATAAGGTGTGTATCCACTGAAAACGACATAAGTGGGATGATTTTAGCTCTATCATCTATGGCAGCTATAGTCAACTGGCGGCCCGCGGGCCACATCCGGCCCGCCAAAGCTTTGAGTCCGGCCGGCAGAATAATCATGAATTCAGAAAATGTGAAGAGGAAAAAATGCGTTCTGGTATTTAGCATTTCAAGCATTTACAGCAGGTAACATTACACAGGTAGAGCACAAACCCAGCCCCCTGTATTTGCATCTCTATTCACATGCCGGGATTCTGTACAGCGATGCCCTCGCTCCACACACACAGCTGAGCCGAGAGGTGTGTGCGTTACAACACGCACTACCTGACTGGGAACGATACAGAGAGGATTACCAACGGCCGCTGGCGCAGATGAACTAATGCTAAGCTCATTACTGTAAGTAGGTTAAAATAAAACATTCGTGAGTAAAAAGTCAATACTTATCAATGCACTCACCCATCTACAGGCATAAACATGTAGGAAGCGATATTTTAATCTGCTCTGTCTGGACGTCCACCGCGCTGTTTTACGCAAACACAGCTCTACTCTGCTAATAGCGAACTTTTACAAATAAGCTAAAACAAAAGCTGTCGTTTTGTAGACTGTGTGTCTTAGTTTGCCACAAATCTTGAAATTTAAACTTAACTGCTGGCTGAACAAACCATCCTCTCTGCTGGAGCGGTAAAAAAACAGATGCATGTGGCTACTTAATATGCACGTAATGACGCAATCGTTATGTTCGCGTTTTTCATTGTTGATGATGATGCTGGTTGTATTATTTTGCATCAGCATTGTTTCATTGCAAATGAGGCATGCATGATGAATGCATAGCCTGCTCATCAGTCCATTCATCATTAAAGCTTGGGTTTTCCACATCAACTTTTCTCCTCAGCCTCTTTGACAGTGACATGTTTACCTGACAACAGGCCTTTCTTTCTGCAGGCATTTTCCACCAATCAGGACACTGCATACTACAACGACGTTTACATAATCACAGACTTTAACCATCACTCCTCAGTGAACTGCCTCGTAGTCTGAGATCCCCTTGTAGTTAAAGATGGAGTTTCCATGTTTTTTTGGAGTTTGCTCACACTAATACATGTAAAAAAATATAGCATTAATTCAGTTAGAAAGTGAAAATATCGAACGCGTGCGTGTGTGTACTGGGAGAAGTAAGGATTTTGATTGCATAGCTTTGTTGGGGGGGGGGGGGGGGGGGGGGGTTGGTTTTAGGAAGGGGGGAACAATTGAGCAGATGATAGTTTACATTGTAAATTAGGTGTGATTGTGGTTGTAAAATTGTATTTTTTAATGTTTTGTATTTTATTTGCATTGTATTGTGATACTGACCTGCCAAGGGACTACGGGTGGAAAATAGAACTTGTGCTACAACCTGGCCCAGTGCATCTCTCCTTGTTCCTATACAAGGTTAAAGTTAACTTGTGCATCGTCCCGGTTTAAATAAAATGAATCTGAAAGAATAGGCGTATTAGGTATAAATACATTTTGTTTTCTTTATTTGAAAGTCCGGCCCCCGGAGTGTCTGCTTAGAAAAATTCCAGCCCTTGGAAAAATGTAGTTGCTGACCCCTGATTTATGGCATTGGTATTCCCATGTGTGAAGTTTTGCGTGAATTACTTTTAAAATGGTAGAAGCTCAGAGTATACCATAATATTGCACATACTGTGCCTGACCACACACCATTTCATACATGTACATATTTCTACTAGTAAAGACTAGGTTTTACCTTGTACGGGGAGATATGTGTATCTGATGGGAAGGCCAGCATGCCCATCACCTGCCGAACCTCGTCCAACTGTCCACCCTCCGCTTGGCTAAAATGCTTCCTTGCATGTCTGATATACACAGAAAGACACAAAACAAGATCAGTGGATGATATCATAATGGCTAAAATAAGGAAATAGTTGAAGTTGGTGAAAGTTTTCAAGGTATAACAGTTAAGTGTTACCTGACTGCATCCATGCGTTTGTTTTGTCTAATGAGCTCAATGAACTCCTGGATTCTCAGACTGAACTCAAGACAACTCTGCCAAAGAAACAGACAAACGATTCCAGTAAGTTTAAACCACTGAAGTGCTGCCAATTTCTCATGAACACTGAGAGCAGAGAGAAAACTGATCCCTTTCATACAAGAAGCACTGGTAGATTCTCAAGATGCCTTTCAAAATCGGGTTTGGAACAGAAAAAAAAAAAACGACACATATCCTACCACTTTGGCTGGGAGCGGTTATAAATAACAGTTGGAACTCAAATGTATCTGCATTTGGCATTGAGCTGGAGCTAAACCAGACTAAATTTCCCAAATACTCAACAGAAAATCAAAGACATTTTTCGTAGCGTCAGCATCTCAAACTTTGACTAACCATATACATATTCTGCTCTTTATAAAGTGCAAGGTTGACTCTCAAAGTATCAGCTAACTGGGAAACTTATTATGTCTTGGCCGAGGTCTGCGCTCTACGGAGTACTTTCTGGTTTAATAGGACAATCTTAGGATTGACACTTTAACTTGCTGCCACAGCCAGAAGGGCAAAACGCCCAGGAAGACTACTTACATCTTAACAGGTCTGTTTCTGAGCACAAACAGCTTTACATTGCTGATTCTTGTTTAGAAAGTGCAGAAATTTGCGACATACAAAACCAATTAGCATTTGTCCATATAATTCTGCTTGCTTGATATGCTTGACTTACACCTATGCAGTTATTTTGTTTGTTTTTGTTAGGCTTTTAAGTATTCGTCAGGCCTTAACTTGGATTTGTGAAGTAAAATCTGACTCTTGTAAATGAGCTACCTTCATCTTGCGGAGGCGGGACTTATTGTCATGGCACCAGGCCAGGCAAGTGGCCGTCTCCTGCCTCTCCAGAGACTCCTCCACCTCCTTAGCTGTGAGGAACATCTCAATGTTGACCAGATCCTAAAAAATACAGGAGAATGGCTGCATTCAACAAAAGATTTGATTCAGAAACAACTGGTAAAACAACTGATGGATTAACTAATCAAAAAGCCCAGTTTCAGGTATCAGGATGACACAATAATAGATGTCTATTAAGTTCAACTGACAGTCTAACATGGTCAGTGAGTTTTATCGCATGTTCTCAAATGCAAATTACTATATGAACTCAAAGAGCTCCTGAGTCTCCAGACAGTTACCTCTATACCGCTCTGTCTGGCCAGTTTAACAGCTGTGTTGTAGTAGCCGCAGCGCAGCAAATGCTCCACCATCATTCGATCCATGCGTTTCTTCTTCCACAGGTTGACTGAGGCCGGCTGGTCGCTGCTGTGCTCCTTCAAGTGCTCGATGCGACGCTTACACAGTTTGGCACTCTCGTCTTCTGCTTGGATGGACTCCGCAGCCTACACACACACACACACACACACACACACACACACACACACACACACACACACACACACACACACACACACACACACACACACACACACACACACACACACGAATAATCAAGATATTTACAAAAAGCTCAATATGCATCATGTAAAACAGAAACAAGTTCATATCGATGGGGTCTCAATATCCATAATTTCCTTAAAAGGAAAAAGCTCCCGTTTTCTTATTTCTGTGATTTCTTTCTGCAGGAAATTAACCAAACAGAATCAAATTACATTTATAATATGTATTAAAGATGTTTGAAAAGAAAGAAACACAGAACTTCTTATAAACCTTTTGCACTGCTGATAACTGCAAACAGATATAAGCCTGAGCCTGGCTGCCCTCACATTGATGGCAGACTGCAAGACTTTTCACACCTTGAACATCATTGAGGACAGGCCAGACTAAATAGCTGCTTCCTGTTCCATTGATAAACTAAGGTGACGGAGGTAAGTTGGGTGTCATTAACATAAAAGGCAAGGGACACCATTTATTTTCATTGCTGCATGTCACGTTCATATTAGAAAAATGTTTTCTGAAGTGACAAAAGTAAGTAAACGGTGACTATATCGGTCCTGTACTGTCCTATACTGGTCCATGCACACTAACATTATACAGTGAGGAAAATAAGTATTTGAACACCCTGCTATTTTGCAGGTTCTCCCACTTGGAAATCATGGAGGGGTCTGAAATTGTCATCGTAGGTGCATGTCCACTGTGAGAGACAATCTAAAAACAAAAATCCAGAAACCACAATGTATGATTTTTTAACTATTTATTTGTATGATACAGCTGCAAATAAGTATTTGAACACCTGAGAAAATCAATGTTAATATTTGGTACAGTAGCCTTTGTTTGCAATTACAGAGGTCAAACGTTTCCTGTAGTTTTTCACCAGGTTTGCACACACTGCAGGAGGGAGTTTGGCCCACTCCTCCACACAGATCTTCTCTAGATCAGTCAGGTTTCTGGGCTGTCGCTGAGAAACACTGAGTTTGAGCTCCCTCCAAAGATTCTCTATTGGGTTTAGGTCTGGAGACTGGCTAGGCCACGCCAGAACCTTGATATGCTTCTTACAGAGCCACTCCTTGGCTATCCTGGCTGTGTGCTTCGGGTCATTGTCATGTTGGAAGACCCAGCCTCGACCCATCTTCAATGCTCTAACTGAGAGAAGGAGGTTGTTCCCCAAAATCTCGCAATACATGGCCCCGGTCATCCTCTCCTTAATACAGTGCAGTCGCCCTGTCCCATGTGCAGAAAAACACCCCCAAAGCATGATGCTACCACCCCCATGCTTCACAGTAGGGATGGTGTTCTTGGGATGGTACTCATCATTTTTCTTCCTCCAAACACGGTTAGTGGAATTATGACCAAAAAGTTCTATTTTGGTCTCATCTGACCACATGACTTTCTCCCAGGACTCCTCTGGATCATCCAAATGGTCATTGGCAAACTTAAGACGGGCCTTGACATGTGCTGGTTTAAGCAGGGGAACCTTCCGTGCCATGCACGATTTTAAACCATGACGTCTTAGTGTATTACCAACAGTAACCTTGGAAACGGTGGTCCCAGCTCTTTTCAGGTCATTGACCAGCTCCTCCCGTGTAGTCCTGGGCTGATTTCTCACCTTTCTTAGGATCATTGAGACCCCACGAGGTGAGATCTTGCATGGAGCCCCAGTCCGGGGGAGATTGACAGTCATGTTTAGCTTCTTCCATTTTCTAATGATTGCTCCAACAGTGGACCTTTTTTCACCAAGCTGCTTGGCAATTTCCCCGTAGCCCTTTCCAGCCTTGTGGAGGTGTACAATTTTGTCTCTAGTGTCTTTGGACAGCTCTTTGGTCTTGGCCATGTTAGTAGTTGGATTCTTACTGATTGTATGGGGTGGACAGGTGTCTTTATGCAGCTAACGACCTCAAACAGGTGCATCTAAGTTAGGATAATAAATGGAGTGGAGGTGGACATTTTAAAGGCAGACTAACAGGTCTTTGAGGGTCAGAATTCTAGCTGATAGACAGGTGTTCAAATACTTATTTGCAGCTGTATCATACAAATAAATAGTTAAAAAATCATACATTGTGATTTCTGGATTTTTGTTTTTAGATTATGTCTCTCACAGTGGACATGCACCTACGATGACAATTTCAGACCCCTCCATGATTTCCAAGTGGGAGAACTTGCAAAATAGCAGGGTGTTCAAATACTTATTTTCCTCACTGTAGTTTAGATTTCAAAATAAAATAGCATTGCTTTGTCTTCTCTCGGTATTTCCCTTTATTTAGGACTCAAACTTAACTCTTACTTTCAGATTACATTCTGGACTTTTGGACTACTTTTTGCTACACCAGCCAGACCAGATTTGGCCAACATACAGTGCTGCTCATAAGTATTCATACCCATGCTAAAGTTGACTAAAAAGAGGAATAAAAAAAAAAAAATCATCTTTTGGAAATTGAGCTTAATTCCTTAATTTAAAAAATGAGGAAAATTTGACCTTTTAAGGACACCTTTTATTTTGTGAATGAATAATGTATTGTAAATAAATAAATGTTCTTCCTCAAAATACAGGGGCCATAATTATACATACCCCTATCTTAAATTCCCATAGAGGAAGGCAGATTTTTATTTTTAAAGGCAAGTTATTTCATGGATCCAGGATACTATGCATCCTGATAAAGTTCCCTTGGCCTTTGGAATTAAAATAGCCCCACATCATCACATACCCTTCACCATATCTCACGATTGGCATGGTTTTATTTCAGATCCATATCAGTGCAAATCAAACCAGCTATTAGGCTAACTGAAATAAAACCATGCCAATTTCTAGGTATGGTGATGGGGATGTGATGTCAGGCTATTTTAATTCCAAAGGCCAAGGGAACTTTATCAGGATGCATAGTATCCTGGATCCATGAAATAACTGGCCTTTAAAAATAAAAATCTGCCTTCCTCTATGGGAATTTAACATAGGGGTATGTATAATTATGGCCCCTGTATTTTAAGGAATAACATTTATTTATTTACAATAAATTATTCATTTATTAAAAAAAACCTCATTTTTTTAATTAAGGCATTAAGATCAATTTCCAAAAGATGATTTTTTTTATTCCTCTTTTTAGTCCACTTTTGCATGGGTATGAATACTTATGAGCAGCACTGTATATATTTGAGGGAAATGACTCCCACACCAGTGTAGTGTCTAGTGTGACCTAGCCTTCAACACAATTAATTCAGGGCTTATAGGCCACAAAGTACCTGCTGGACAACATGTTGGTTAAAACAAAACCTGCAAAGTGTGTTTTGATCACTTGTTGTCTGTAGTTTTAGAAAGGCTTGATAGAAGAACCAGCCAGGCAGCATTTCTGAGCGGTGGCTCACAAACACATTCAACCAAGGCAACGGTTATACCATTATAAAGAAACCACAGCCACAATAAAGTGCTTTTGCCAACAGGGGTGAGTAAAGTGGCTTTTAACAGTTGGCTCTAGCTGAAGGGAGATAAGATACTGCTGATGGTGTAAGTACCAGGGTCAATACCAGTACTTGTACTTTTTAAGGAAAGAGTAGGACAAATTTGAAATTTAAATGGATAATAGATTTTTTTTTCTTTCTGTTCTATCTCCATCCACCCAAGGCCAGATTTTGAAAAGGACCTTAAGTGCCTTAAGGTGTAGTATCAACAGAGTAAACACTCATACATGATTGTTGTGATAAACCCTCCAGAAACATAGCTGCACTTTCCATCTATGTTAATGTAAACACTAAAAACTAAAATAATGGAGACAACACCTCTATTTATAAATTAGTTAGAAATTAAAAACACAAAACAAGCAATAACACCAAGAGAGTCAGAGCCAAAAGAACTGTGATAAAGCACAGAGGGTAATTGTCTGAATTAGGCAGACGTGTTTTTCATCCCATAAAAATTCTACCATAATTAAACTAAAAGGGAAGGTGAGGAAGAGATTCAACTGTTGGGGGTTTTCTTTGCATTTCAGTGTACACTGTAAAAACACTGCTGATGACTAAACTTTCAACATCAACATTTTAAATTATTCTGCTTTGGTTGCAGATGGCCCTCCTGAAAGTGTGTGTATGTGCACATCTAAATCCCTCACCTTCCTCTTCAGGGCGCTGAGTTTCTCCACCACGCCATCCAGCAGTGACACCACCGAGTCGACCACTGGGAAGCTGCTCAGCGTCTTTTCCAGCTCTGCAACAACCATTGTCACGTGACTTGTCTCCCGGTCAATGTTCTTCTGAGCCGCCCTAAAGCGCTTGTTCAGAGTCTCGTACGGCACCTGCAACGACAATGCCATTGGCATATTTACCTCTGTGTATCAGGCATTCAGGTTTTGCAGTGTCAAAGAGAAAGCATGTCACTCACTACATTTTTTTTATAAAACGTCATTAGTAAACAAATGTATATAAAAAGGACCTCTAGCTGATCATGGTTTGTATTTTGTGAAAGGTAGAAAGTTGTTGTTAGATAATTAAGCTATAATGGATCCTCTACAAAAAAAACTGTATTCTGCCAGACATTTCTGCCATGTTTGGGTGAACAGTCTACCCAAATAAATACTTTTCTTCATTAAATGATAAAAAAAAAAAAATTAATTTCCTTTCAAATACATAAAATAATAACTTATTCCCCTGCTGTTAATGTTTCTTTCAAATATGTCACCTGCAGTCAGATTGACATTTCACTATCAGCAGTTTGCTCTATGATGTGTCTTCTAGCAGCATAATTCCATCAACGGAGACAAATTAATGCAGAAAGCAGATAACTGGTCCATACTTTTTCAGACTGCAACAATCCTGTCTTTCTGGCTACTGCCATCTACAGAATATGCTATCATTGCTACAATTAATTTCACACGGTATTATGTTAATAAGGATTTATAGCTCTAGTACGTATCTTATTTGTACTGTACCAACTTGAATCAACATGATCTACCTAAACAAATTCCTGTTTAAAAAAGTGTTTTTCTATCTATTATAGCATTGTTTCCACCAAGCAGTCTGGTTCAGTTGAGTCCGTTACACATTAGGTTTATTTTTGCATTTCCATTGTCAAAAGTTGTGGATGGATGGCACCAATAGAACCGCTCCATTCTGTCCCGTTTTTTCGTTACCCCGCTGTTGAGGTACCAAGCACACTGATCTGATACTAAAGATGGAGCTAGAAACACTGCAGTCCGCAACTGATGCAGACGTTCCTTTGTCGGTGAAGAGGAAATACAGCGAGAGATGGATGGAGCAGTGAAAACTAAAAAGGTTTTTTTAGCTTGTTTCTCAGCGCATGGCTGTCCATGGCTTTTACCATTCAGTGTACTGTCTGCGATGTAAATGCAGAACAGATCTAGTGTTTTGGTACATGTCCATACAGGTTCTGTACGGTTTTAAAAGGTACTATAACGAAAGTGTTGAATGGAAACCCGGCAATTATCAAACTAGTAATTTCATTTCACCCTTATACTACAATACAAGATGTCTTCGCAGATGTCCGTTAGCCAGATTCAGTTGACCGTTGTGGTTCCTTCTCTGAGACATTCCATTAAAAACAGGGTGAGCGCTTTGATCCATTACGAGGATTTTTTCCCCCTTCTTTTAAGTTTGAGCCAAGTTAATTTCACGGGTCACTAACATTTGAGAGGAAAAGTATGCAAGTGTGGCTCAAACAGAACATGATAAAGAATGTTGCTGCTCTGCTGGAATTATATATTAGTATCCATTAGGGCTGTTGGAACGAATTCTGAAAGTCGAATATAATTTGAATAGTAAAAAAATCAATACTATTCGAATGCTGAAATTACTATTCAAATGTGTGTTTTTTTTTTTATAAATAGGTTGGCTAATGTTAGCTAATCTCCCTCTTCTCATGTCACCTCTGATGAACAATAAGTTACGGGAGTGAGAAACACAAGGCGTTGTGAGGTAACGTTACGTACCGAGTAACGTTAGTACAGGGGGGAGTGACAGGCTGCGGCTGGAAATCGGAAGAAGGATGGGAAATGGTTTTAACATGACTTTACAATCGACATTCACTGAGCCAAAATGCTTACGTTATCAATAGTTAGCTCGTTCTGGTTTCCTAACTGCGACGAGAGTTATAGGAGCTTAGCTGGGAGCTTCATGGAGACAGCTGGCTAAAGTTAACGTTAGCTGCCCTACAGCTATCAGAGTTAACTTCAACTTCATATATTACATTCTAACAGCTGTATTCTCAGTAACGTGACAATCTGTAAGAAACAGGTTGCTTTTAAATCACTAAAATAGTAGTGGCAGCACCGTTTGTCTTAGTTATTAATGCCGTTAGCATCGTGGCTAACACTATGTTATTTAGTTTATGACAAATCGTTTCGGCTGTGCTTTCTAACATGATGTCATTGTGCTAACCGAGCACCGTTAGCCTTTACAACAGAGCCGCTTCAATACACTTGTTAGATAATGTTTCATAACAGAGTTCTCTGTTGACTTGTGTTTGTCGCTGTGTGCGCGGTGGAATATAATGTAAACAGAAAGCGGCGTGCCAGAAATGCAATGATGTAGGTCCCCGTCAAGGCCAGGCTAATGTTGGAAGTCCCTCTAGTGGACAGAACGTGTAACAACAACCACATGCTTATAGTGGCATTGACAATGCAAGCCGGAGTAGTGTAGTACATATTTATAACAGGCTGCATATGAGCATAAGAAAATAACAAATGGAATTCAAATGATATTATAGAGGAAGTCTGACAGCTCTAACATCCATCAACTCTAATTTTGCCAAATTAAAGCTCAGAATGAGACCCTATGATTCAGATATTTAATTGACAGAACAGTTTTATATGCACTAGTAAATATTCATTAGTGTCCTGTCGACATAAACAAGGGGCTCATTCTGTTCAGGTATGCGTTTGGACACTATGAGAGGGAAAAGATAGAAAAAGCATTGGCTTTATGTCAGCAGTTTTTCCTAAGGGCTACATAGTGATCAGCGTTCGCCACTGACACATTAAACTGGTGTGTTTGTCCAGCAAATAAAGAATTTTAGTGACACACTTGGCCACATATTAACAAATTACTTGGGGGGTTTATGAAATGAAGACTTCAGCAGCCAGATACAGTAGATGGTGATAATTATGCTCAAGATGTAGAGAATCAATTCATAAAATATGCATAGAATTCCCAATGTATGCGAACAAGCAAGATTGAGCAGCATAATGTAGTAGAACTAAAGACCATAGAGATTATGTCAACTGCTTTTGTTATACTCTCTATCGAAATGGCTATGTATTTAATATTTATGGCTGTATAAGGCAAGAAACGTAGGATATCAATGTGCAGAATGTGATGGGCATTTAAATGTGGACACTTTATCTAGGCTACAAACTGTTTCTCAAAAACAATTCAAAAAAATGTACTACATAGCAATATAGTCTAGCTTTAGATTTTTTGCAGCTGTAGAGAGAAAACCCTCCTACAAAGAAGTGAACATAATGTGTTTCTCTGATGAGTCTCCTGCACATTTGAGAAAAACAAATATTTCATTTTTGATTATGACTGCCTACTAGATCATATATAGGCTATATGGTATTACTGTTTTCCATACAACCTTAAAATTGACTTGACAGTTGACATGTTAATCAGTGAGACACGTTTCAGACAGCTATTATAACGGCTTGGCTGATACGGTGTGAGTGGTTGCCTGTCATGATTGCGAGAGACAAGCCCACTCCAGGCAGTGCACTTCACCCATTATTGATAATCAGAATAACTATAACCATTAAATGGCTTAGGTAATTTTAGCATGTCAATGCAATTATGATTTTGTCTTACCTTGAATACAGACACATAATCTTAAATATGCAGCATTACAATGTCATTTCACTGTAATGTGCCTGTATTTTCAGCATTCAATATATATATATATATATATATATATATATATATATATATATATATATATATATATATATATATATATATATATATATATATATAAGGGTTAGCTTGTGGTAAAGCTTACACTGATCTGACTGAAAATATCCAAATGCATCCACAAGGACATAACACTAGAATAATTTGTTGGTAATGCAGAGTAGCAGATTCCTCAGTGCCTGTGTCAGGCAACATTGTGATATTTTAATTCTGCTCAATATAGCTCCAAATGTAACCAGAACTGCTCTCTCATAGCTGTAGACTCCCATTTGATACCAATTATAACCATCACTCCTGTCTTAAAATGGTGCCCATCATCCTGCAGCATCCAAGCAAAGACAGACATATCCCTAAACCACAGTCATGCTTTTCTGAACACAGAGACGGCTTAACATCGCCAACAACACGTTATATGCATCATGACAACACCATGACATTAGTTTCCACACAAAATCTATACGTTGCTACTCACAAACGTGCTTTCATACAACGATACTTTCTTGAACACAGGAGCAGCCCGGTCTTGTTTCAGTTCGTCTTTTAGCAGTGGTGGCGTCGCAGTAACGTTATGTGGAATGGAGGTTCAGTGCGTGTGTGCGGCAGCAGACTGTGATTTCTCTCGCTGGCCATTTTGAAGTGCATAGAAGCAGCAGCAATCTGATGACACTGCGCTAAAACTCGCAGGACTGATTCTCTGCCTGACAGCGTAGCGTTACGGGCTCTCCCCCGGTGATTTCAACCGATCTTCCAGCCAGCTAAAATGCACATGCTCGACGTTACGTTATCTGGTAGGCTATTCATCTTTAGCGACGACAAAAGGTGGCTTCTGCTGGTGTCACCACAGCAAACTGGCTAGCAGGCCAATCATGACTGCCTGCAAGCCATTTCTTTGACGCCATGCCTGGTTGTTGAATGGATGGGCAGTCACGCTGTGTCAGGTTCTGTCAGTAGTGATGGTTATTTTAACGTTTATATCACCCTTTAACTGAATTATACTGCTAAACCGTTAAGTGCACTTGACGCCAATAATAATAATGATTAATTAATTAAGGCAACAGACAGCCAGCTAACTAGCCACCGGCTACTATTAGCTTGTTATCGAACTATTTGATCTTTGATATCGCATTTCAAAGACAGGTAGTTAGTAGACGCTGCTACCTGGCTAAGCTAGTCCAGCTAACGTTAGCCTCCCTGTCAACTTCGCTGCTCTCGGCATCAAATTAACTAATAATCCCCATTTTCCAAATAGCGTCAAACACATTGTGCATTTTGGACACACTAGAATCGTTAGGCTATTAATATATGGACGTTTTAGCTATTGTTTACCTTCAGGGTGGGATATTCTTGGACTTTGAGAGCCATGGACAGTTGAGGTGCTGTCTCTTGCACCGCCATCTTGGTTTTGGGGTTTTCTTGTGGTTGTTTGTGTTTTTCTTCTTCTATCAACTCAGAATGGCCTTGGTGCTCACTACCGACATCTGCTGAGGCGGTGTAAGCACTGACTCTGTGTACGGGTGTGTGGGTTGCATTGTTGAAGATTTTTAAGATGCTTTTCTTATTTGAAGTGGCTTCAAACAGAAAGTATTCCTTGATTCAATGCGATTTATGCTGCATTCACGTGGTGTCGAAATAAGGAGCTAACAATGGAGAAAATGTACGTGAATGGATGTAAGGAATTTCCCCCTCCTCAAGAAGAACTTGCTACACGACTATTATGCAGTAACATGGCAGGTTGATGGTAAGAACATGTTTATTAATTCACGTATTGCATGTCGGTATATTGCATTTGTATAGCACCTTAGTAGGAATTATAAATATAGATTGAAATGAGTGTGCAGGTAAAATTGCTAAATGTGTCTCAGTTTATGATACAGTGTGGACAATGGATACTTTTAATTCAATTCCTAGGAATTGACAACTTGGAAAACTGCTCATAAAATGTGCTCATGAAGAGCACGTGATGTGAATGAGAGCTCAAGAACAATAAATAATACATCTTGTTGTGATATTTTGCAACGTCACGACTGTATGCTGTGCTGCATTCACGTGCTCCTCGTATTGTTCCATTTTCCGAGTTGAGAAGTCATTCTTCCGTATTTATTTCCAGTTTGAAGCGTTATATTAGTGATTTTATCCCAGACTTGTTACTGCACTAGTAACGTTACATTCTCTAAAACCACTACAATATTGCTTTACCTGACTTGTTATCAGCGTTAATGCTAATAAATAACTTTTCATACTAATCTAGGTCACTCTAAGTGGACATCAACTAAGATTAGGCTATAACCTAATAGGTTTACCATATTACAAATTACATGTGAGCAGAAAATTGATACCGTAATATTAATAAACTATGCGGTCCAAATTGAGAGCACCTGTAAAATGTATCTGTAATTAAATCAAATACTGCAGTAAATAATTAACAAACTAATCAGTCCGCATTATAATCATGTGTTCTTGTATTCCTTAGGGCTGCTGTGTTTGAGCATACACCTCAAGCAGAGGTGAGTTTAAGCCTTATCAATCATTCAATGTATATAGAACTTTACTTTAAGACCATATTCCTGTCATCTAATACAGCACATATGTTAGATCAGCTGCAAATACACAGACACAATGGATGACAGGGCAGATGGCTAATGCTGAAACAATTAGTCTATTAGTTGAGCAAACAGAAAATGAATCAGCAACAAATTTGATAACTAATAATCACAATAATACTAACTGCTTTAAGTCATTTGATAAATAAACACTATAAAAAATAGACCTTAGCAATTGAAGACGTCACCTTGGCCTCTAAGACATTGTGATCAGTGATTTTTCAGAATTTTTATAAACATTTTTGAGATAGCCGTGAATTTATTAATTAAATATGAATTGATAACTGACATTAGTGGGGATGAGAAGATCAGACATTAGTTTTAAGGAATCCTGAATTATTTGTCCATTTGAAGACCAAACTGTAGTTCAAGGTAGTCACCTGAAATAAAGTGTAAAACCTATGATAGGTAAATCTTCTAGTCAATCTCTATAGTAGTTATACTTTTCATTACATAGAAATAAGGACATATATTGTAGTATTTCTAGTGTAGGATATTTTAAAATACAGGTTTAAGTCCATAAGTACAACCAGTGAATTCACCCTACACCCGTTCCATATGGTCACATGTATTTTCCTGTGTGAGTGAGAACCAACCCCCCAAGCCATGGTGAACATATTGCCATTGGCCGCTGTCCAGTGCCGGGCTTTGCTGATTGGCTGCTACACGATCTAATCGCTTACAACTGGCCCATTATCTGCTGCATGCCCCACCCCCACCCAGCTTAGGAACAAAGTGGAACAGTCACAGTGGACACACAGAAAGGAAGGTGATGCAATGTTTGTGATGTATTTTTGGCCCCCTATCGAGTGCTTTCTGTGTGTAGTATGTGTGAATGTGTGTCAGTGTCTATGTGTGTAAAAACGTGTGATAGCACTAGCTGTGCTTACAGCATGGTTTTGAAAGATACAGTATAAGTCTATGCCAAGCCAAATAACGGTGGAAATAACTTGATGCATGTGTACACTTACAGCATGAAGGCTTGCTTGGGTGTGACTGTGTTTATTTTTGTTTGTGTGTGTACAGTTTGTGTGACATGAGGCTTATTTTTTATTGATGAATAAACTGGCGAAGACGTGTATTTCTGCATCTTTTATGATGGATTTCACAGAGTGGTTGTTGAATGTTAGTGCAATATATTAAATCTAGAAATAAGCTATTAGTCTTTAATTTTTAAGGACTGACAACAAAAAATGGTCATTTATAAAATGGTCTTACCTTCAAATTACAGCTTTATTAAAACTGACGTTATATTGGAGTACGCAGGCATTGAAGTGTATACTGTATTCTCTGAACCCAAGGTGGGCTGTGCACTCCTTTTATAGTCATCTTCCTCATACATTATCAATTAAAGATGTGAGGAATTTAGAGCCAAATTCACTGTGATTTTAGAGTAAATTACTTTGTTTGTTCCTATTGATGAGCTTATATATATATATATATATATATATATATATATATATATATATATATATTCTTTTTATTATGACAGTGGAGAGATGGCAGGAAATGAGTGGAGAGAGAGGGGGAATGACTGGACAGATAAATCAAGACACCTGAAGACATCCCCTTAAGATTTATAAACTTGTAATGGGCATTCTTCATCATTTTCTGACATTTAATATTTTGAATTTGTTTTTGAAAATAATCAGATTTGATTTGAAAAATACTTGTTAGTTGCAGCCCTAAAGTATTCCATGGTAAATAATGTTATTATGTTGAAATACAAATATAAAACACTTTATATAAATGGGAGATATGTTGAAATATTAAAAAGATTTTTTTTCCTTTCTCTGTTGTGGGAGGTGACAGTTTTATAACTATTCAACAGTTACATTTTTATAGTATAGTATTTTAGTTGTACCCGTCTCCTCCTATAGTAGATTAGATTGCTAGCTTCTCAGATATCTGCTCTCTCCTATGTAGTGGCGTCCACACTGTTCTGTCAGTATCCATAAATCCAGTTTTTTTTGTGTGTGTATGTGTGTGCCTGCATTTACACATTTACAGCTAGTACAATGGCCACTCTGTGTTTCTTACAAGCTACATTTAGAGTTATAGTGTAAGTTTGCATCTGTAGCGCTGTGTGTGTGTGTGTGTGTGTGTGTGTGTTTGGTGCTTTCTGTGTGTAGTATGTGTGAAATGTGTGAATAGTAGTATGTTGTAGCTGCATTTTTTGCATCTGAGTTTGAACCTGCGCCACAGTATTTAATATATTTTGCAAGCAACTGCTTATGTGAGTGCATTTACATTTATTTCTCTGTGTCTTGTGTCTTTGTAATTATGTGTGTTAGTGTGTTAGTGATAGCTCTGGGTCGAGCTGGCTGTCAGTCTTGATAAGGCCAGCGGTGGGGAGGAGTTAGTCGTGGCTGCTGCTTGCCTGGCCTCCGCTTGGTGGATCTGCTGAGAGGGAGCTGAACCATTAGACACGCTGCAGTGACTACAGACAGAGAGAGAAGGGGTGGGAGGTGGCGGGGTGTGTAGATGTATCATGATCGAGGCGGGGATGGAAAAAGACAGTGAAAGAGATGCAGGAATGAGGAGTGGGGGGTGATGGGGAGCGAAGGAGATAGAGGAAGAAATTGTGAGGGATTGAAGATAGAGAGCAAGATGGGCAAAGATGGAAGAAGAGGAGGTAAAGAGACGTAGAGGAGAGAGGGAGGGGAAAGGCAGACAGAATGGAGGTGAAGGGAGAGAGGGAGAGGAGCGAAAGGTAAGGAAGATGGAGAAGAGAAATTTCAAAAAGGGGAAGAGGAAGAAATAACAGATGTGGAGTGATAAGAGGAGGAAAGGGTGTAACTGCTAATGTCCAACCTCACACAATATATGTGCGAATATCTGCTCAGTTTGCACACATGAAAGACTGAGGTGAAATCTCTAAATTTGTCCGCTTTTTCCTCCCATCACTTCTTCTCTCTTCTATTCCTCCTTCTCCCTCATGAGCAGCATTACATGTCCTGCCGATCATTACTTGTTCCTTTTTTCTCCCATCTACCTCTCTATCCTCTTTCTCTCTGTAGCTAGATGGGTCCATATATTCTCTCCCTGCACTGTCTTCCCCTCTCTCCATCCTTATTTAGAAGCACCAAATATGTTTCATGTTTCCTCTATCTCCCGGGAAACATTTGTCCCTTGCATGTAAGATGTGGTTGGAGTGAATTTGCCCCGTCAACAAGATAAATGTGTATGTAGCTTCTCACATTGTTGACCCCAGGTTGTCAGTTTGAATTTGGTATAAGAACTGAACCTGCACACTTAACCTATTCCTTGTTATACATGCAACTGGTATTATCTAATGACCTCAGTGAGTGGTGTGATGACAAGCATAGAGAAGATAGTTGTCTTTTAAAGGTCCCATGACATGGTGCTCTTTGGATGCTTTTATATAGACCTTAGTGGTCCCCTAATACTGTATCTGAAGTCTCTTTCCTGTAATTCAGCCTTGGTGCAGAATTACAGCCACTAGAGCCAGTCCCACAATGAGCTTTCCTTAGGATGTGCCATTTGCAAGGTGGATGGTGGGGGTGTGGCCTTGACCAACTGCCACTTTGCTCGTTTGAAAGCCATGATGTCTCTCTCTCATGGGCGGGCCAAATTCTCTGGGCAGGCAAAGCAGAGAAAGGGGAGGTAACCTTCCTCCTTAAGACCTCATAAGGAGCAAGATTCCAGATTGGCCCATCTGAGCTTTCATTTTCTCAAAGGCAGAGCAGGATACCCAGGGCTTGGTTTACACCTATCACCATTTCTAGCCACTGGGTGACCATAGGCAGTCTGGGGGAACTCATATTAATGTTAAAAAACCTCATAAAGTGAAATATTCATGCCATGGGACCTTTAAGAAATGTATTAGTTTAGCTATTACATTTGCATAATGTGTTAAGTGAACAGTAATACATCATGCTTATTAAGGCGAGACATTAAGCAGCTTAAGTGCTTCTTGCTTTACAGAAAGTGGCTGATACTTTCTGTAATATGGAGCAAAATGTGATGCATTACCACCTTACAAAGCTCCCAAATCCCATAGCAAACTATTAAAGTAGCTGTTGTGATTTAAACATTATTTACACTTCAGTACATGGGTGTTTTCTTGCCTCAAATATAATCAGAACCAGATTTTGTCAGACTGTAGTGTTGAGGTGAAAAAAGAGGAACAAGCCACAATGTTTTTCAAGTCTGAAACCCAGGGACAGCTTCAGGTTTGTTTAAAGTGGCAGCTAATAGCCGCTTTCCGACCGGAGGGATTTTTGCAGTTCCCAGAACCAATTTGGTGATTTTTAAGTTCCTCTGGCCGCAGTTCCTGTAACTCTTTCAGCTCCTACTTCAAGGCAGGGTCTTTTCGCTGTTCCCTTTTCAGCATATGAACCTAGGTCAACGAGGGTCGGGTTTCCAGTACAGACAGACCCACAATGGGACAATTTTAACAATTTTTGCCATCGTATTCATCACTAAATTCACTTCTGACAACGTTTTAGGCGAGAAATGAACTGTTTAGATTTCGAATATAGGCAGTCTTGTGAAAATTGATGCCGAATTGACAATTTGCTTCAAAGTTTTCAGAGTTGCAAAGCTCCTTGAAGTGAGGCAACAGCCAGCAGGCGCCTGCCCCGGCCGCTAGCTCGTCGCTCGGCCAGTCATGCTCAGAGACCCCGCTGTAAGCTGGAGGTCTCTCAGACCGGTCTCGTAAATAAGAGGTTTTTATTTCACTGTTGACGGTTTATTTGTTTAAATACCACAACACATGTCCATCACAAGATTAACGGGAACCTGTGGTTAACTGTCTTTTCGGAGTTAAACTCCACAAGCGTGCCCTGTGGGCTTGACAAAACTCACTGGCCGGCCGTCACACACACACACACACACACACACACACACACACACACACACACACACACACACACACACACACACACACACACACACACACACACACACACACACACACACACGGTCACAGCGCAGCAGGCAGAGGCGGGGGAGAGAGAGATACCCGTTTCTCTTCGGGAGACTTGTTTAAATTATGACAAACACGCTATATACATTAGATTTAGTATTTAGTTCATACTTTTTTTGGTGTATTTGTTACGCTATAGACCATTGCCGTGCTTACATCACTCCCTTACCCCTCCTATCATGGCCACTTGGCCAGTGTGAATGCAAATGGAAAAAACGGTTTTGGGGGAGAGTAGTTACTAGATCTGTTTAGAAGTGGACTTTTCCTATAACTAAGTTCCTGTAACTACTTGGTCGGAAAACGGCTAATGTTGGCTGCATGTCAAAAAGTGACTTCAAGTCTACGTTTGCATTACAAAACATAAGCAGGATGTAAAACTTCCCCCACTCCACTGCTTCTACAGAAACCGATTTGGAACTTCCCATTAGCCACTGTTTAGAGTTGCTGTGTGAATTGGGCATTAAAAGGTGGAGTCTCCGATTCGAATCCAATACACTTTTTGTCTAATTCAGCGAATATCTCCTCATGGTCCCCTAGCTGTGTTCTGTGTGTGCACTGAAAAATAATCTGGTGTTCTTACACAGCCCTGGTTCGGTAAATGGGAAACAAACAGTGGCTTGTACATCTTAAGATAGTGTCATGGGTCGGGCCAGCAGTAATTTCCACACACAACTGAATTTGGTATATTATTACACACAAAATGGTGGAATTGTGAACAAAAAGCACAGCCTTTAGTGTTATTAATATTATTATAGAAGTAGAAGTGAATTTAACATTCACTGTCTCCCAATATGGTGTCACTTGCAGCTGGTCAAAAATATTATTGTTTTGTTTTTTTGGACACTATGTTTGGCGTAAACTCCACAGTTATTAGTTTCAGTGTTTACTTCTCTATATGATGAATGATTGAGTCATGTCCTCTCGCACCGTGTCTGCCCAATCTTGTGTGGACATCATTAAATTATTAGGCATAATTCCCATCAGATGTCTCTGCTCTCTGACTCTGTGCCATTGTGACTGAGGTACGAGATGGTGACGAACCGAACAGCTGGAGATTCCAGTTGGATTATTTTATCTAAGAAAAAAGCCGGGGCTTCAAGCTATCTACTCTTTTAAAAAAAGCCAGAATTTCCACGAACGACCCTGCTCCAGTGTCTAAATAAAGCAAAAAAACAAGGAGCAGCATGTTGCTCATTTTCTTTTGAAGATGAAAACAGTTCGCCCATTGGCTGTCTGTAACATTTGCCAATAGTGAGGATGTGATGTAACCATCATTGCTGTTAAACTAGGTTAGGCCCTGGCGGTTAGGGGGTGGGGCGTCTGAGGCTGCTTATATCAAGTGGTCAAGTGTAGATGAGAGTAACATCAGCGCTGCAGCAATAGAAAGAGTCTGAGTAGGTGGATAGGTGTTGATATGGAGAGTTTAAACTGATTTAATGGTACAAACGTTAAACGTATCTGATTAAAAACACTGTCTTCCATATTTACTTGCATAATGGGAGAAGACAACACCCATGACACATCATAAACAACACTATGCTGTGTGATTTACATTTACCAGTTCATGAATATCATATATTTTTATGGGAAATAAGAATCTGTAGAAATTAAGTTGGGTCTCAGATCAAACAGAGAACATGCTACCTGTTGCAAACCACAGAAGTAATGAGATGGTGTGTGATAGTGAAGGCCGATTTATGCTTCTAAGTTATATCGACGCCGTGGCTACGTACATAGGTACGTGGAGGCATGGACCCTACACCATAGCCTGACGTGCATCTTTCAAAAAATTTAACTACATGTCGCTTGGCCACGGGTTGGTAGCGTTGCATTTTCCCCAACTCATTTCTGTGTTCTCCTTCTCCAAAAACAACATGAAATCAAGGAGAGGGTTAACTTTCCCAACGTGGTCAGAAAACACAGGTCTCCACCTCCAAAATCGGTACTCGCTCTGAAGCTAATCACCGTCACTCTCTCACTCGCTCTACCACCCACTCCCCACGCACACACACATGCCAGCCCCGCTATTCTCTTAAAGAGATCGACGCACATACCAACGCACAAGTATAAACATCAGGCCACTTACGTAGGCTTCGGAGAAAGCTCTGCGTGGAGCCTCCGCAGAACTATATATCAAGATTGAGTGTGAAATAAATGGTATGTAATCATGAAAATGTATTAGACTATTGCCTTACTCAAAGTTTAAGTACCTGCTGAGAATGTTTTTTTCATCTGACACTTTCTTTTACAAGATAAACTTATCAAGAACTCGTTTGTCACACAAAATTATAATCCGTATCGTCAGCAACAGTTTTGTCCAATGTTGTAGCAAGGAATATAAGTTTTGCATGGTTTTCATTATGATATCACAAAGTACTATACATTGCAGAGTTGCATTTAAACATCGAACTAGAATATGATCAAAAGTAGATTTTACAATTTACAGCGTAGAATATAATTAAAAAAAGGTAATAAACCTGTAGTCATGCGTGACATTGGTATTTGTATGAAAATAGGGTGCAAATGCAGCACATTTACCCCTATAGAAATTCTGGATTCATGAAAATCTTCCAATACAATGTTTTATTTAGTATTGTGAATTTAGTAAGTGTGAATGGTTTAATGGTCATTAGTAATTGAAAAAAACTTGTTTTAAATTTTCAAGTTTAAATGTCTTGAAAGAAAGCCAGCACACTTGGATCTCAGATCTGAATATGTATAATTGCAGAAGTAAACTCATACAGTAAAATTAGAAACCAGCAGTTAAGTTTGGTTAGGGAAACACACACACTGATTAAAGTGTCATAACATGTTCCCACTTGTTACAATAAAGCTTTATAATTGTTTCCCTCTTATCAAATAGAACAAGTTTTCCCCTCTTGCTACAGACTTGTAATTGCATAACTCATTTTTTTTTAATTTTTTTATCCCTGTCGTCTTTCAGGAAACAAAAGATGAATTTTGGCCAGCGTAAGCTCCTCCCTATTCCTGCTTACTCAAACCCCCCCCATCTCTTTTACACTCTCTTGTCCTCCCATAAATGCAGTAGTGCTTGCATTCAGTGTGTGTGCACGTTTCTTTTTAGTGACATAGACGGAGAGACGGAAAGACAGAGATTTGCTGTAGTAGAAAGTGAGAAAGGGAGGGGAGGGAGGTAGCTAGAGACGCTAGGGAGAGAAGGAGGGAGGGGTAAGACAGATAGAGAGAGCGGGCGAGCAAAGGGGACAGAAGGGAGGGAAAAGAGAGGAAGAGGGAGAGAGAGAGAGAAGAGAGAGAGAGAGAGAGAGAGAGAGAGAGAGAGAGAGAGAGAGAGAGAGAGAGAGAGAGAGAAGAGGGGGAGCACATGTGTATGCTTGTCACTAAGGGGCTGGGAGAAGGACTAAGAGAAGCGAGGTAGCTGGCCACAGCCGCCATATGCTGACTGGATTCCTGTTCATGTCTGCTGTGTGAAGACTGTAGGTTTCTGTTGTGTGCTGGCCAGCTGGGGAACACACCATGGGAAGCTCACATCTCCTCAACAAAGGCATGCCTCTAGGTAAACAACTAGCACTCTGCTTTTATGTGGGAACTATGTGTGTGTGTGTCTGTGCCAATATTTATGAACTCAGTGTACATTATTCTGCCTTCCTCTTCCCCTCCCCCTTCTCTCTCTTCCTCTCCCTTTTTCCGTTTCCTCCTCCTCCCTCTCTTCTTAATTCTCGCTCACTCTATTCTCTTTTTTATCGCTCAGCCTTTCTCTGAATGGTTAGCCTTTTCTCTAGCTCCGTGTGTGTGTGTGTGTGTGTGTGTGTGTGTGTGTGTGTGTGTGTGTGTGTGTGTGTGTGAGAAGAGGCAAATCTCTGCTATTGAAGGCTGCTTGAACACCTCCATTTGTGGCGACAGAAATAGATCTGTCTCTCCTTCGAGGGCTAGCAAGGACATGACACATTTCCCTTTCATTGTGCTTCTTCTACGGAGAATAATTGCCTTTACACACACACACACACACACACACACACACACACACACACACACACACACACACACACACACACACACACACACACACATATTCAAGTATACACATGCATGCACACAGCCGGATTCACACGCAGGTGACAGATTCTACTTATGATAGGGGCTGGAAGAAAAATGGGATCAAGGTAGGGCTGCTGAGGAATAAGAAGGAGGGGGGGGGAGCAGGAAGAGGAGGGTGTGAGGATAAATGATCATCACCCCTAAAGCTGAATCATTGTATCTGTGGTCATCTAAATAGATATAGATTTTTATTGATCCCAAAAAATGGGAAATAACTGTGTTGCAGCAACAAAATATCAGACAAACAGCACACATACAGAGTATACATTAAATAATAGGAACAATATACATGAAATAATAATAGAATACTATATTTAAAATACATACAATTTGGAAATAAAATGTACAACTGTTTCAATAGATATAGATACACTTAATGTGCAAGTTGGGGAGTAAAAATGTACAACTGTTTCACTAGTAATGATAGGATGTAGATAAACTTATTGTGCAAGGTGCATTCAGTGCAGTTGTGATGTATACGAGTCTTATCTCACACTCAGTGATGAAGTGTTAAAAAGTTTAATTGCCTGTGGTAGGAATGATTTCCTGTAGCGGTCCGTGCGAAATCTGGGTTTGTGAAGTCGTTTCTCCCAAAAGAAACTGCAGGGATTGTAATCTGTGATGTCATCAACAGGCTGCGGGCTGTGTCTCTTGATGACATCAAAGAATATGTTGCAGCTCTGATCTTGTTTTTTTCTTGTACTTACTTGCTTCGGGAGCTATCCCCACATCCGCCCACACTATGCCCTAAGAGCTAGAAGAATCCAAGGTCACAGGAATAACGACTAAGAATTATGGTTCAGGGAGGATTGCCCTTTTTAAGATGCTCATTCACAAATCACTGCCAGTCAATAATTGTGCAACTCATCTGGCCATAGGACCTGTGCTGATTTAAAAATCAGTTTGTTGTCCCTGGTGATTGATGGGTGCGTTGATTCATGTCTAATCTGATTAGAAAGGCCTTGATGACTGACACTGACACTCGCCAGTCACTCTCCCATAATCGCTTATATAAATCGTATTTGCTAAACAAAATACTAAAAAGTAATCCAAGTGCTCAATTGGAGACTTGTTTGCATAATTTGACTTGTGTATGAATTTAATATTGGATGATTTTACAAACTGATTAACAGGTAACAAGTAATGTGATTGTGCTTAATAGCTCCAGGCAATTTCCACCAGAAGGTTCCATATAGACACTTTATTATGTCAAAGGAGGAACTGAAGCAAACTGCTCATGTTGTGACATGACCAATTTAGAACCCTGCCCCCCCCCCCCCCCCCCCCCCACACACACACACACACACACACACACTTGAAAGTACTATTAATTTACGTCATGAAACACACCTGCACAATGGATTATTTGTTGTCTTGTCTTTGAGATAAAAAAACTTTTCATAAGCCTTGCATATCCAAACACTACAGATCTGTTGTGAGAATGTTAAATAGAGTTTTTATTTTTATTATAAATGTGTGCCTACTATTGTACACACTTGCACACTGGTATTTACAGAATTTTTATATAACATTGCTCACATTTTAATTTGAACTACACCTCCATTACAAATGAGCATTTTGAATTGAGCATTTAAAATAAGCTGAGAAGTCTGACTATTTTAAAATAAAAAAATAAAAAGACACCTAAGCAGGTATAATTGATAGCACTGAGAAATATATTAAGCATTAAGTGTGTGCACTGACAACCATTGAAAGGCTTAGTCTATTATATCTAATGCATACAAGAAAAAGCTTGAGCTTCGATGGAAGCAGCAGTAAAGTATCTACCAGCCGCTACTGAGAGGCTGGGTATTTTAAGGCATGACATATGCAATGATAGTTAGCCAATATTATTATTTACACTTGGACACTATTCAAAAAGGAAAATGTATTGAGGAGCATGACAGTTATTTGTAGTTGTTATTAATTTATATGTCAGCATAGTCAGTGGAGTCTGTTTAGAGACAACTTGTTCAGCTGTTATCCATGTAGCAGGCACTTAGAGACAGCGGCCTGCAAGCTGGCACATTTTTGCTATTGATGTCATCAGACATACATTTATATCCATTTGTCTGCACTAAAATGTTTTAACTGTAATATTATTCATTCTATCATTAAAACAGTGAGAGTCTCATTGTTTAAAATCAGCACCTTGTTTTTTCATCAAATATAAATGTGGTAGACTCAATTTGTACAGTATGTACATCTGCAACTGCTGTCTGACTGTGGAGCTACTGTGATCACATATAGATAAGTAAGTAGAGTATAAAATAAATCTCATCTAGGCATCCCAATCCTCTCAACTATAAGTTATTCATATTCACAGTAATAAACAGCCATACCAAAATGGAACAAGTATGTAAAATTAAAAACATTTCATTTTGATGGGGAACCGACTTAAAGACCCCCTGTGGGTCCTTGGACGCCAGTTTGGGACCCCTTAATTTATAATACAATAGATGCCTCATAGCCTTAATAATCCATTAATGGGGCACATTTGTTCGAGAGTAACTGACCCCAATCCAATTGAGCCTTCAAAATGATTGTGACTTTCTTCAGCATATTAACAGCTAATCCACTATAAGACTGTGCTTCTCAACCTTTTTGGTTCATCTCACAAATTAGCAGTGCCTACTGGTGACACCCATCAAACTTGATATGTAGAGTGGTGAAGTGCTATTTTCCTCTTTTCAGGTTGCTAAATTTGCATTACCATCAGAAGCTTAGGGGTTGAAAAAATATATATCACTTAGGGCTGGGCGACGATATCTAGTCTCATATCACGATATTGATATAATATCGATATATTGCCCAGCTCTAATATCACTACAAAATCTAATGTAATTAGTTAGTATTTGTAACGGAAATTATGTGTTTTCTCACCACATGAAAAGGCTGCATATCCAGCCTGCAATGTTGTCTGTGACTCTCATGGTATCCGATTCAGTGCGGGGGTGTGTGGGGGGCTGCTAACTGTATAGCTTTATTGATCTAGACCTGTGTAGTTACATAGGTATAAATCTGAACAGTGTTTTCAAAGCATAGCTTGTCTCTGTTCACCTTATTTCTAACTAAAAAAATGCAAGTAGATCTGCTTTAAAACTGAGAGATCAGTAAATATTCAAAGAGATGAATTAACAGTACACCTGGAACTAAAATCTGCATATTCAAACTTTGATTCTGAGTTGGTCGCCACAACTAAGCTGCTGCCAAAAATGGTTGCTGGTATACCCTGAGTTGTTTATCTCTTTGTCTGTTTTGCTGCTTGTGTCTATAGTGCTGAGAACAAAAAGCTGACAAACCTTGAACTGGTTTGCTGATACAGTACCTGCAGATTAAGACCTTGTATTGTGTGTGTGTAAACCAGTTGTGTGTGTGTGTGTGTGTGTGTGTGTGTGTGTGTGTGTGTGTGTGTGTGTGTGTGTGTGTGTGTGTGTGTGTGTGTGTGTGTGTGTGCTGAAGTGTGGGTGGAGAGAGACAAAAAGAAAGAACAAAAGACAGCAGAAACATCATGCTACCTGAACACTTTGAACCCAGACATTCAGGCGTTTTCAAGCATATAAATACAGCGATGATATAAAAACGTGGCTTTTCTTATCGCTAGAGAGATAGACGGGACAGGAGAAAAGAAGGGAAATGGCAAGGGAGATAATGAAAGCCTTGGGTAAACAAGACTGAAATGAGAGCTGGAGATCTGAAAATGAATCAACAAAAGAGAAGAAGGGATGGCGAGATCAACGCTGAGGGGGTGACAGACGAGGATACAGGGGCTTTTTCACCACGCCATGTTGATGCATGGCAGAAGAGCCAGTGACATTATAAATCAGCCGTGCTGTGGCTCAGCGGTGGGTTGCTACAGTTGCAGGCTGCTGACTGATCACAGGTGCCGACAGCAAACACTCTCCCCTTTTCTGCACAACGAAAAATACAAACACTGTATCTGAAATGTGAATGTGTCACGTTGCAGAGGTTCACTTCCAGTAAACTCAAAAAGGGGCCGAAAAGAGATTTGATTCAGGAAGCTTTGACCATAATATTTCAAAGGCCTGTGTGTCATGAACTAGGGGATCTTGGATTTTTTTGCGTGACAAATTACTTCAAGCTAGTTCTTTGAGAAAAGAATACTTTGACTAATTGATTAATTGACTTATTGTTTCAGCTCAACATTTTTTTTTTTTTTTAATAGTTTAATGTTTGTTATACCAAACTAGACCCACATATGCTCTGGAAATGAAACCCCTTGTTATTAGAGTGGGTGGTTTCACATACTGTTGTGGTTCTTTAGTGTTGGTCAAAACCATGGACTCACAGCTTGTTTTGGCAGATCACTCTCTGTTAAGGCCGGCAGATTTCCCAGTGACCTGCACATTTAAAACAAACATCGCAGATATTTGACATTGTCTCTGTTGAATGACAGTCTGAAAACATTGTCTCGTTCCTCTGGGACAAAAAAATCCAGCTGTTCTCGTAAGCTGGTCAATGACCGCTGGATACAGGCAGGCTGCCGGGCTTTCCCACTGGCTTGCGTGAGTCAGTCCTAGCAGTCATTGGCAGATGCTTTTTCCATCTCTAAATGTCAGTCAAACGACTTTAGCATAATTTTGGTCTGATTACAAATGTACTGAGGGACGTAGCTTGCATATTGTGGGTGTCATTTAGAGTCCCTGGTCCTTAAGCACATATTGCAAAAGCAGAGTTGTTACCATGCAGATGATAATTTATTTGCGTGAACAATTTTCACCAAATGATTTTTCTTCCCATTTTTTATGTTGCACTGGCTGCAAATCACTACTACTACATTGCCTCAAAATGTTGACCAAATACAGGGTTTTAGATTTTAGGAACTCAGAAGAGTAAAGTCTAAGCAATTATTTCTTAGAAGAATTTAATGAGTGTTTAATGTGGCAAGAAAGCCAGAAAATACATTACATAAAAGAGACCGGGAGATAGTGGCCATTTGAGTTTGTTTGATTTAGGAATAGAGAGCGTGCATTATTACTCAGTGTTGTGCTGCTGATGTTGTGTATGTGTGTGTGTCGGGGAGACAGAGATAGAATGGATGGTGTTTTATCATATAGTACTACTCAGCAGTCAGTAGTGCTGGTCCTCCCAAGGTCATGCTTGGTGCTGGAATGAAAGCTATTTCCTCCCTCACCCTGACTGAGTGTGAGTCGGAGAAATGTCTGGAATCTCTGTTACTTTCCAAAAACGCCACTCTGCTTCACAACTGATTAGACCGACCAGATTTCCTTATTTTGTGCAAGTGACCATCATGCCTACTTGATTACACATTACATCACTAAATCACGCTTTATTCCCATTAGGTTCTGCTTAAATGAAAGCTTTAAAAATATATACAGTAGAGTGCAGCGCCTACAGGCGAGTGTGCTACTTATGATTACATCTGAGTTACAATGACGGTTGTGTTGAAGGCCTGAGAGTACTTTTTGCTGTTGTTGAATTCCAATTTCTCAGCAATGCACCATAGATTTTGTATTGATGTGTAAGTACAATGGCCTCCAGGCAAATCCTATTATGGAAAGCTAATGTTTTGCCAGCTCACATGAGGCATTGTGAGCAGTTTTACCTTATTGGTCTTACTGTGCTGTGGGGGCTGCTTCACCAGATCAGGTTTCATGCTGTAATCTGACGATGAGGATAAGAAGACAATACAGAAATTGAGCGAAGGATTGTGCCAAGCTGTGGGCTGTCTTTGCTTCTCTGCAGCATCTGAGTGCTGCAAAATAATAGTGTTTATCATTCTTTAGTTTTGAAGAAAGGCTCAAGTTGTCAGTACTACAAAATGCTGTAAGCAAAACCAGGATTTTAGACATTTAGCTCACGCTGTTACCCTTAACAAAGATACAATCAGGTATAATAAGTATATAGATGCATTTCTAAGTTGCTAATGAGGGTCAAACATGGACATTTATGCAACTAAAACAACATGCAACCACCCCATCCACCTACAACTACTAATTTAGGTGCAGATATCAGTGTTAAATTCACAATTCTAAATGTATGTACAATACCATGTGATGCAGGTTTAAAAATAGCTCATAATTGTAAATTAGCAGTGAGGTTTTTTAAAAGTATTCTCACCAAAAAAAAGTACATCAAATCTAAATACTGACATTTCAAATATAAAATATTTCAATATTTATTTATTGTATACACTGACTCACTGAAAAACAGAGAAAACCACTGAGAGTCTGTTTTAAAAACCTCACCCCCCTCACCCCATTTGCAAGTCTGAGCTAAATCTTTTTAGATTTTACTTTCTACGAGAAAAAGGAAGATCATCCATCTACATCTGTCCTGGGAAGTTTATTGCATGCTATTTTCTTCAGTACCTCCCTGCTTGTTATTCATGTTATTCATGCAGAAGTTATACTTTATATATCTATATTCAGTCTGGGGAGGTGCCCAGTACAGCACAGTCCCCACCTTCTGGTCACTGAACTGCACCACCGGAGCAGATATAAGGAAAATTGCCTAAAAATAACAGTGACTAGTAACTGGCTAAATGTAGATGATGTGACATTGTGTCCATGCAACAACAATTATTTTATCAGCTGTAAAACATGTTGCTATTTAAAACCTGAAGGTGCAAACTCCAGACAACAAGTACTAAGTGCTTAGTGCATTAGCTTTAAATAAGCAAAACTACAAGGAGCCATATGAAAGTGCAGCTTTTTTTTTTTTCTTCTTTTTTTTTTTTTATTTCTTCATGTTCAGATTTTTTCTTTATGTTCAGATTCAAATGTCTTTTTCTCATTCAACTACAAGTCATGTTGCATTTGCAAAATGGATTTAATAAACCAGAAAATCCCTGTGCATTTTTATCATTGTAAATGCATCACGTTAACACCTCTTTTCTGAAGATTGTGAAAGGGCATTCCGGGAAGCGTGAACTCAGTAAATTAAGTAGAAATATACAATAGATGAAGTACAAGAAAACCGGTAAAGTACAAAGCTTCATGACAAAAACACAACTGGAAAGCACTGTAAATCAGAAATAAATATGCTCTATGATATATGCTGGTAGAAAGGGTATGATTCCGGAAGGGATTCTTCTTTTAATGTATATGGCTCAGGGGCTACTTAATGATGGCTGTTGAGGGAAGAGTGTTTCTCAGTTACCCTGCCCTGGTTTTCCAATCTAATTTGAGGGTTTGGAGCTGCCAAGCTTCTGTCTACAAGTCTGATTTTCAGGGATCCTTGGCATTCAAAACAACGTAGAGACCGTAGAATGCTGATTTTGAAATGACTGGTTTAATGATTTGGCTACTTTCTCATGACGTTAGCCCATGCAATTGGAAAACCGTCTCAAACTGAGGGAATGTTAATTGTGTATTCATCTCACAATTTCTTTTTTTACAGGGGAATATTTTGAGTGAAATGACAGATGGGGTTACTGATATGAGATGTCAGCCTGCACGTCTCAGATGGAGAAAAAAGTCAGGGATGAGTGATGGTACAGTCAGCATCAGCAATAACAGGCATAACTCTGCACTTATTTCATCTACAGTGTTTTAGAGCGCTGTCAAAACTTTGCACATCAAGGAGACCCAGTTACATAAACTGCCTTAGATTTCCCTTTTAAATCTACATCTGTCTGTCTTTCAGATGTCTTTGTTCTCAGTCTATGTCTGTCAGTGATCTGGAATGATTAACCCTTCAGTTACCTGAAAGGAGAGATAAACCAAGAGATTCAAGCAGATTGCAGTGGGAGGACATAGGAGGAAAACTAATAAATGCAACTCCCATGGACCACTGCTCTTGTTAAACCTCAGCAACAGCCCACTAGTGGGACAGTCAGGGATATCTGCCTTGTTAAATGCCACTTATCCTCCTTTGAGGCCTGGCAGCACTCTCAGGGTAATGGTTTAATCTGAAGAGATGATTTAATAAAACGTGAAAGCAGTTCACTCTTTTATCGACAGATTTCAGTCAGATTTAAAATACTGGCTGTCTCTCATGATACATACTGTATCTTACCATCTCCTGAACTGCTGTACCTCCTAACCCATATCTACCGACTTATCATTTTCAGTGAGATTTTGATGACGTTTTTGAGCTGTGAAATATCACATTTTTGTTGCATGTTGTCATAATTTAACATTCAATTATAGACATAGACATTCAACCAAGATATGCTACATAAGAGACATCATCTAGAGCTTCAGGCTGCATGCTGTTGTGTTCTGGTCAAGTCTGACTTTTCAAAAGTAAGTGGCTCCCAGAGTCCCTTTCAGTGTTGCACAGAGGTGAGCACTTACATTTGCCATGAATATGACTACGTAATTAAAACAATGTGAACAAGATGAAATACAAAAGTATGCTTATCATTATGATTGTGTTTTTTTGCTTCCTTATCTTAATTCTACAGGGATATCCTTAACGTTTGAGGGCACTTTTCGAGGGCATGTTTTTTTATAGTACTCTGTACCTACCTGGTGTACCCACCTCATCCATGTTCCTAATTACTGCCTGTTTCAAAGAGTCAGCAAACTTCATCAAAAAGTTGGTAATAAGTCAACTGGAGCAATAAAACCTTTTAAAAGTAATAAGGAGAAAAACAGCTGTGAAAAACCCCCAGTTGTTCTTGGAGATTTTTTTATCCTCCATACTTACTGTTACACAGTTGTCATAGCAACTGTATCAGCCTGGAGCAAAAACATTATGGGATGCAGATGAAGCAGGACATCATCTGTACCCAGGAGAAACAGCATATCATCTTCAGTTTTAGATTTCATAACTGACAACAATAAATGCTGGAAGATATGAGCCTGCAAATTATGTATGCCTGTAATAATAAATTATCTTTTTTCCCCCAATACAAGACTTGTAATTACTCTGTGGGAGATTGCTGTTGTGCAGGTGTAAAAATGTGCTGATAAAATGTAATTCTACAATGCCTCCAACATGGCATCATGACTTTGCGTAAACATACACGCCACTTTCCTAAAGCCAAATGGCGTGTTATCTGTACGCATTTTGAGCTATCCACGTGTATGTCTAAGCTGTATACAGCGGATGTAAACATATCGCGAGAACGTGCTGTGCTATCGCGAGAACAACGTCACACGCGTGTAAGGGTTTAGGTAAAGAACATTGGGAAAGGCTTTAGTAACACTAAACGACAAAAACACAACGGTGACCAACGTCACGCGCTTAGGAAAACAATATACGGTTGGGTTTAGGAAAAGAACATTGGGGAAGGCTTTATTTGAAAAAAAAAAAAAACGGTTGATAAACGCCACACGTGGGACACGATCCCAGCTCCCCTGGGTGAAAGTCCTGTGTTTTACCCATTACCCATTCACCACCCCAACCAACCTCTGTCCTTTCATACATACATGTAATGTAGAGCAATGGAGGCCAAACGGCGTTGATAAACACGCTAAGAAACGATTATGCGTCTTGATAACATGCCAAAATGGCATACGAATTGGCGTGTCATACATACGCCACTTGGTGAGATCAGTCTGCTGCCTCTGACAATGAAGACTTGTATTTGTATTTTCCATCTTCTTCATTGCCACTTTTGTTTTGCCCATCTGACACTTTTTCTTTTTTGTGTAGGCATCAGGCCACCCATTATGAATGGGCCCATGCATCCGCGCCCGCTGGTGGCGCTACTGGACGGGCGAGACTGCACTGTGGAGATGCCCATCCTGAAAGACGTAGCAACCGTGGCCTTTTGTGACGCTCAGTCTACACAGGAGATCCACGAGAAGGTAACACAATTAACTAGATCATGTACACACATGTATGCACTGTAAGTAAGAGCATAACCTGCCCCGAGAATATTGTTATCTTGATGTGTTCTAATAAATGCAACAATCATATAAGGGGTAAGGGATTCAGCAAGCAGTTCCATAAAGTTTTTATCTTTGCTGTAATTGATAGATGATAGTATAGATAGATGTTTTTTTATTTAACATCTGGTACTGCTAAAAATTCTCCGGAAAAGGAAGTGAGTATGTTTTACATTTTAGAGAGCAACATAAATTTGCATGAAATGAACAATGGTAGAAGTGGGTTTTTAACATGAGCAGCAGTGCTCATCACAGCTGAATCAACATGATATCATGACTTAGTAAAAGAAAAAAACATAACATCCAAGGCTGACAAAAAAAACTGCAACCACTCAGGCTTCATTTTGAAGCCAACTCGGAAAGATGCACTTGCTCTAATGGCAAAAGGCTAAAGTTTGAGAACAATAGAAATAATTATATTATTATTATATTATATTATATATAATTATATATTTCAATCATGTGTAGTTTTCTATTAGAACTGCATCAAATAAATATTAATATATCGGACGTGTAACAAATCAACCTTTTTTTCACGGTTGTGTTTGCTCTACCAATATCAGCTTAATCTAAGCTCCATGTTAGTGCACAAATTTAGATTTGGAACCAAGCCGAGAATTCATGATTTTACTAAGTATATTTAACCATCAACCAACCAAAACAATCTGTTTGCACAATTAAGGGCTGCAAATCCATCCATGTGCTCCAGTCCCTTCTATTCCCTCATATATTTATGAACCATCTATACTATATATAAGAAGTTGCCTTATTAAAACAATATTGGCTGTACATTAAGGATGTGCAAAACTTTAGTACTAGTTGCAGAAATGCAAATCACATTTAAAAAAAATCTAAAGAAAAAAACACCATAACTAAGAAAAATAAGGAAAGAAAATTAAAGAAGAGAGCAAACTTAAAATGTGGGTCAGGCTCAGATCTTGCCACAGCCACTATGGATTGTAAGTAGCTTTGTATGTCTGGCAGGGTTACGTCTCGTTCTGGGTGTCTGCCAGGCACACTCTCTCTGTGAGCGTGCTCAGTAGGCCACAGCGTGGAAGAAACAGATGGCTCACCCTCGCTCACTATCTTTCTCTCTGGCTCTCTAGTAAACAGCCACCTCATTGTGTAATTAAAAGGGCTTCTTTATTGTAATTGAACCCCATGTCATTTTCATCCTCTCTTACACACACGAGGAGGAGGGCTGGCAACGTTAGAAAAGGACTGTAAGATTAACTGAGAACCAATTAAAAGATGACATAACTGGTTTCCACACACATCACATATTCCCATTCTATGAGATAGTACATTTTTGATTTTTGCTTTTTGAGTCATTATATTTCATATTTCAATTAAAACAACAAACTGTCATCCTGATTAGGAGCCAGTGAGTATCCCATGTGAGTAAGATTCCTGTTGATATGAGGCAGTTTTGTTAGATGCAGAGACACCTTCTCTCGATTCCTGTGGTTACGAAAATGTAGTTTCCATGGTAATATTCAGGAAAAGCGGTCATTCCATGCTGGCAGGGATATTAAAAGAACAGGATGTGAGAATGATATAAACAGCATTTCCTGGAGAAAAAAAACCTCATTTGAAGAATACTGAGTTTATGGAAACGCTGTGACTGTAAACTGGTTGCTCACTCAAAGTAATTTCCAGGAAGCTGCACTCGACTTCTGCTCACACCTACACAAACAAATGCTTATGACTCGACCTTTACATTTTGTCCATATGTACTGTTGTGCACTCAAAGCACAATCATATTATTCTGCAAACACACAGGTTAAGTAAGGCTGCACAAACTTAGATGTTTCACATACACACACAAGCATATATTGCTATAAATCTATGATTTAAATAACTAAAATTGTCTGTGCAGGTGCTGAATGAAGCTGTAGGAGCTCTGATGTACCACACCATTACTCTGATGAGAGAAGACCTAGAAAAGTTTAAAGCTCTGCGCATCATAGTCCGCATCGGTAGTGGCTATGACAACATTGACATCAAATCTGCCGGGGAACTGGGTGAGAACACACGCATGCATGCGCGCGCAAACACACACACACACACACACACACACACACACACACACACACACACACACACACACACACACACACAGTAAGTGAGAGTCTGTACTGGCCATGTGCTGCACCGTTCTGCTTAACTGTTACAATGTCAATATGTGTAGTACATAAACAACATCCTTTAACACCACCATTCATCCATGTATCTCTGTCGATCATTTGCTTCCAGTGCCCTATGCTACTACTTTAGCCTACACAGTGTTATAGTAATATGGGTCACCAGTATTAATAAAATGTAGATATTGTAGTCATGTTTATGTTTGGAACTATTTTAGATCTATTTTATATATATATATATATATATACATACACTAACTACTAACATAGTTCATGTAAATGGCATATTTAGTCACATGACTTTTAACTACTCGCCATTTAACCCCAGAGCTACTGATAGCACCTTTCACAGCAGGCTGCCGGCTTCTTATTTGAGCCAGAGTCAAGCTTAGAGTGCATGGTGGGCTAGATGACTAGCACACTTAAATGGAAAAGAGCCATTGTTGATGTTATTAGTTACACATTTCCCTTCAATTACAAGCAACATGTCTGTTCCAACTGTTGTGATTGCATTTATATACATACATAATAAGCTATAAGAATTTTTGTTTTCTACTATATTTACTCATTACTCAAGTAAAAGTCCTGCATTCAAAATCTTACTCTTAGTAAATAAAGTAAATCATGTATTAGTTGATTTATATTTTGTATTAATCTGCAAAGTAACTAGTAACTTAAGATGTCATATAAATGTAGTAGAGTAGAAGTATGGAGTAGCATAAAATGGAAATACTCAGGTATAGTACAACTACCTCAAAATTCTACGTAAGCACAGTACTTGAGTAAATGTACTTAGTTACATTCCACCAATGCTCAACAGCTAATTCACCCAATCTCCCAAAACGTTTGCAACAAGTCAGTAATATTTGTATTTAAAAAGTAGTCAGTAAAGCCTTTTATTAAAACTCATGTCTGTCCTGCAACAGCCAGAACATCCCCTATCATCCTCCACCAAGAGGCTCTGCAATTTGAAAGTTGCAAGTAGTGTTTGTAGAAAAAGTTGCTGAAACAACATATTAAGTCTGCACTTCTCCAACAAAATAGCTTTTCCCAAACTTCATCAAATGGCCCAAAAAAGCTATTACTAATCCTTATCTGCTTTCCGGTCCAACAGGCATAGCTGTGTGCAATATGCCAGCAGCCTCGGTGGAGGAGACGGCGGACTCCACACTGTGTCACATCCTCACCTTGTACCGACGCATCACCTGGCTGCACCAGGTTAGCGACCTTGTGTGGCTGATAAATGGGCTTAAATTAATTTGGATTTAAATGAGCTAACTCTAAATGTGTTAGCTAGAGGTGTACATTCAGTTATCACAATATTAGCTTCGACAATTACTCATAATTATCTAATGACAAATCAGCAAAATTGAAACGTTTCATTTTCTTTAGAATGTTGCTGTATTTGAAAGACGTTGATGTAAGAAGAGGTACAGTAAAATGATTTGTTCCTCAAATCAGTTATAAGTAATACTTATTTAGACTTATACTTTACAACCATGATCACAATATCCAAAGGGATTTAGACTTTGGTCATTAAGTGCAGACTGGATTAGACTGTGTCTAAATTGTAATGTTGTTGCTGTCTGTGTGATATTTGCATGTAATAATGATTTGTTATTCATGCCAGGCTCTCCGGGAGGGCACGCGGGTTCAAAGCGTGGAGCAGATCCGAGAGGTGGCGTCAGGAGCCGCGAGGATCAGAGGAGAGACACTGGGACTTATAGGGCTCGGTAAGTCATGACACACACATGACTTAATGCCCAAAATACATTTCTGATCTGCTGCTACATTATAAATCACCCAGACCTCTCAGGTCGTCTGGGACAAGTCTGCTTTCTGTCCCCAGAGTCAGAACTAAACAGGGGGAAGCAGCATTCAGTTTTTATGCTCCACATATCTGGAACAAACTCCCAGAAAACTGCAGGTCCGCTGCAACTCTCACTTCTTTTAACCCTCTGAGGACGAAAGACGCACCGGCACATCCAAACAATGCTTGACAAAACTCCTACTCAAAAAGCGATATTACAAAAATTTCATTTCAGACGTTTACTATTTTTTTTTAAAGATCCTTTTTTTGGGGCTTTTCCATTTATTATAGAGTGACAGTGTATAGAGAGATGGGGGATGACACGCAGCAAAGGGCAGCAGGTCAGATTCGAACCCTGTGCCGCTGCAGGACTCTTGCTGGGTGAGCTAGAGGTCACCCCATGACAATCAATTCAATAGTTGATCAGATATTTCAGGCTGGACTTAAGTGGTGGACTGACCGAACGATACACCATCCATAGAGCCGTGCTGGTCGCACGTTTTTATTTTGTTCATTTTGTCTGATAGAGGTTGGTCAGACTGAAGTTTTTAATTAAAGGATTTGTCTCTCTTTTCCATTTTCATTTTTGTCCTTAGCTCAGCTAAATTGGCTTCCTAAGGAGTTAATGCCAATAAAATATAAGCGGATTAACTAGAAGCCGAATGCAAATCTCTTCCCTGTACAGTCTGGAAGCTTTTTCAATAATAATGAGCAAATGTATTGTAGTCAGAGAATTATGTAATTTTGTACAAGGCAAACCTAAAAAAAAAAAGTTCTATTTGAATGTTTATTTATGTGTATGCAATTTGTCTAAAGGCTCCTGTGTGTGTATTAATGTCTGTGTGCCTTCATGACTGCGTGTATTCATGCATTTCTAGGTCGAGTAGGCCAGGCTGTAGCCCTGCGAGCAAAGGCCTTCGGCTTCAATGTGATCTTCTATGACCCTTATTTGGCTGACGGTGTAGAAAGATCCCTGGGACTACAAAGGGTCACCACACTACAGGTGCGCACACACACACACACACACACACACACACACACACACACACACACACACACACACACACACACACACACACACACACACACACACACACACACACACACACACACACACACACACACACACACACCTGAGTATGAGTAGGGCCATTTTGTTTTTGAGAAATCAGCAACCTTCAAATAGTTTCCAGCACTTGTGTGTTAAACAGTTGTGTTCAGAATAATAGCAGTGTGTTTAAAAAAGTGAATAATGCTCAAAATCCTTAGAATAGCTTTTAATTCCATAATATCAATGCATTGGGAACACTGCACATTCAATTCCAAATCAAAACATGACCAAAACTGATCAAGTTTGTGTTATACCTTTACAGAAAGGGAAGAAAAAGGAATATTAGGCTGTTCAAAAAAATAGCAGTATTTGCATTTTTCTTTACAAACTCAAACATTTACTGTATGAGTTAGTTAGTTGCATAACCATTATTTCTGACAACTGCTTCACATCTGTGTTGCATGGAGTCGACCAACTTCTGGCACCTGTGAACAGGTATTCCAGCCCAGGACCATTGAACTACATTCCACAATTCCTCTGCATTACTGGGTTTTGCCTCAGAAACAGCATTTTTGATGTCACCCCACCACAGTATGAGAAACCCCATAACATGATTTTTGCACCACCATGCTTTACTGTCTTCACAGTGTACTGTGGCTTGAATTCAGTGCATGGGGGTCATCGGACAAACTGTCTGCGGCCCCTAGACCCAAAAAGAACAATTTTGCTCTCATCAGTCCACAGAATGTTGCGCCATTTCTCCTTTGGCTAATCAATGTGTCCTTTGGCAAATTTCAACCTATTCAGTACATGTCTTTTTTTCAGCAATGGGACGTTGTGGGGGCTTCTAGCTTATAGCTTTGCTTCACATAGCCTTCTTCTGATCATAACAGTACTCACAGGTAACTTTAAGTCTTCTTTGATTTTCCTGGAGCTGATCATTGGTTGAGCCTTTGCCATTTTGGCTATTCTTCAATCCATTCGAATGGTATTTTTTCCCACGTTGTTCAGGCTTTGGATGCCATTTCAAGGCATTTGAAATCATTTTGGCTGAGCAGCCTATAATTTTCTGCACTTCTTGTTTTCCCCTCTCCAATCAACTTTTTAATCGAAGTCCGCTGTTCCTCAGAGCAATGTCTGGAACGACCTATTTTGCTGAGTATTTCAAAAGTGTGAAATGCACTATAACCAGCATGCACAACATTTGCTTCCTTCCTTCCTTAAATATGGGCCATAATTGACACCTGTTTCTTCACAGAATCAATCACCTCACTAATTGAACACAACACTGCTATTATTTTGAACATGCCCCTTTCAATTACAGATTCAATTACACAGACTGAGCAGCATGCATGTCATGACTGTTGGGTCTGTTGGTTTTCTATGACTCTACAACATTTTTTGAACACAACTGATTATTTGTATGAACACAGAATAAAAATAAACTTCCATACTTGTACAGCTTTAAGTCCGGCTTGTAGAGTCATCATTTCTATGATTTTTACTGCCACAGCTAACAGACACTTACAGAAATGTAGTGGCTGGTGGCGAAATTACAAATCCCACTACGGCCACGCCAAGACCCGCCCGCTTGAGCAGCTTGATTGGTTGGGGTTAGGCATTTGACCTCGAGTGGTTAAGGTTAGGATAGCTGATTGGTCAGGGGATAGGACCTGTACAAATGGGGTTATGTTACCTTGCGTAAGCATGGACGCCTGACCAAAAACTGCAATTGAAGGGTGGGTCTTGGCGTGGCCATAGTGGGATTTCGTAGTATTGCTGGTAGACGTCGGAATAGTGGGCTGTAGGACCAAAGGGAATTTTTCGGGTTATTGAGAGGTCGGAACAATGGAGCGTCAGAGAAATGACATGGCACCGTAACACCAGTATGACAGCGAGATTTGACTGCCACCGATTGAAGTATCATTTACACCAGACTCCCATTAGGATTTTAGCAGCACAGCACTACCATGGAATTTAAACCAATTTAGACTAAATATTATTTTTACTGGTGGAAAAAAATCTATTGCCACTTTTTCTCTTTGCAGACAAAAACACTGCTTTCTCCACCTCCACCATGACAAATGTGCATTTACTGTTATGCTGCTGTGCCTTCTGTATGTAGCCAAGGAATGACGCCCTCTTGTGCACATTTACAGTAATTGTGACAATGTCAGTAATAAAAAAACAACAATATATGATAACACTTGTATTCGCTATAAAGATATATAGTAAGACCGGTTATTGACTTACAAAAATGCAAAACAGAATTGGTTTACGGAAGATCTGAAACCATGATTTGGTTCTCTCTCTAAAGCCCCTGTAGTAGTGGGCAACCATATGAAGTGTAAATAGAAGATTGGGATTAATCTTTTCCTGTATTTCTTTTTAGGACCTGCTCTTCCACTCTGACTGTGTCTCTCTGCACTGCAGCCTCAACGAACACAACCACCACCTGATTAATGACTTCACCATCAAACAGGTGGAGCAACAACAGCGTGTGCACACACACACACACACACACACACACACACACACACACACACACACACACACACACACACACACTTATGACTGAGCACATACCCACGCTTGAAAGATGTATTTATCCCTACATCATCTACTACATCCCATAGCCAAGTGGGTACCCAGGGAAGCTCACTACCTACATACAGATGAATGAGGTTCTCTAGTGCATGCACTACATATGATGACTGATACACTCACAAATATCTGTTTGTCCTTCAACTCCAGGGCTCAGCCTAAAGCCAATTTTCATCCCAAGACACAGGCTATACGTTTAATTATTTCTGACCTTGCTGGAGGGCGGCAAGTGAAAAGAAAATGTAGCACATGTTTATTATTATGGTTAGGTTTCACTAGGAATCTTTGCACTGAGAGTAGAGAAAAGTAAAGAACAGCAGCTTTCTAAGCTTTTGTGTGGGTGTACATTTATTTTGCCATACATTTTAAAGACAATTAGCTAATGGGGAGAACAATTAATATTATATTAATTATCGTGTATTTCAAACTGACTGAATGTGTGTTTATGTGTGTTAAAGATGCGCCAGGGGGCGTTCCTGGTGAACACGGCCAGGGGGGGTCTGGTGGATGAGAAGGCCTTGGCTCAGGCCCTGAAGGAGGGGAGGATACGTGGAGCTGCTCTGGATGTTCATGAGACAGAACCTTTCAGGTAATCACCCACTGATTTTATGTTTTTTTTCATATAAAGAGTAATGTTGTTATCTGTTATATCTATCTATCTAGCTATCTATCTGTATATCAGCAGAGGCAGAGCATACTGTATTGTGGAATATTACTCCACTACTATTTACTACTATTACTCCAATACTGTGTTATATAATATACAGTAGGATGGAATTATTTTTAGGGAATACATAATAAAGTGTTTTTGTGAATTATATAAATAAAATAATCTAGAAATTAGTCAACACTAAATGAAATAATCTTGTTGCAGCTGTAACTGACTGCACTGTGTACATGTGTCAGTTTTAGTCAGGGTCCGCTGAAGGACGCTCCCAATCTGATCTGCACCCCACACGCTGCCTGGTACAGTGAACAGGCATCGCTGGAGATGAGAGAGGAGGCAGCTAGGGAGATCCGAAGGGCTATCACAGGTAGCACGCGCGCGCACGCACGCACGCACGCACGCACGCACGCACGTACACACGCACACACGCACCATGCGTGGAAACCCCTGCTGAAAAATGAAAACACAAGAGATGTTTAAGGTGTTCTGCTGCAGTCGAGCATAAACTACCCTTTCTAGTCTTTTAGTACGGAGAGATTTAAAGGCCTTTCACAATCTGCCTATTTCTGTTTTACCTCCTTTCCTTCTTCTTTCTTTCCCATTTTCTCCTTTTTTCCCCCCAGTGGCTCCCCCAGTGGTCTTTTTACTATTGGCCTGTTAAATCTTGTCTAACGTTTGTGTCTCTGTAGAAATTTGGTTAATGAAATCACACCTGCTTTGAGATGTAATGCAGTAACACTACCAAGATCCCCAGTGTGAATTGTAGAACACTAGACTCTAGATTTCTGTTTTAACACTTCATATTTCTCCTTTTCTTTTTCGCCGTTTCTCTATTTGTCAGGTCGTGTCCCAGACAGTCTAAAGAACTGTGTGAATAAGGAGTTCCTCTCCCAGAACAACCACTGGGCAGGAGTTGACCCAGCTACCATCCACCCCGAGCTCAACGGGGCTTATAGGTAATAATCATCAGGATAAAGAAACCTGTAGTGGTCAGTGCAGTTTGATTTTTTTTCCCCCAAACCCTGGTAAAGTGTCTAAATGTCTTGAAAATACATTATGTGACGGTTAGAAATGTAGAATGACAGCAGATTGTTTTCTAAATGTAATTACTGATATATAGTGCATGTTACTGTTGTGTTACTGCTATAATACCCACACAGCATAAGAGAGTGCTAATGTTTGGCCACATTTCAGCCAGGTTATAATGCATTCATCAGATAAGCTGCTACAACAACACATTGTTGTCAGACAGTAGGAATGTCCTCGACTGATCTGTAGGGCCAAACAGAGGGTTGATCGAGGCATTAGTCAGTACAGCTGAAACAATTAGTCAATTTAATGGTTGATCTGCAGCTATTGTGATTATTGGTTGTCATTTTATTCGCCGTTTATATCTTCTCCACTGTTAGGATTTGCCTTTATATTTTACATATGATAGTAAATGGAACATCTGAAAGCGTCACCTTGGGCTCTGAAACTTTGTGATGGTCATTTTTCACCATTTACTGAGATTTAATAATTGATCAATTGAGAAAATAATCTGCAGATTAATTGAGAATGAAAATGATCATTATTTGTAGTCCTAACTTCAGTATTTTGGTGATGCTGGGGATGAAATGACATTGCACAAATCCAATCCCATCTTTCCTGCCAAAATAGACTGCTTCTCTTTCCACCAATGTTACACAAAATACAAGCACAACTCTGTATTGGCTTAGGGACTATAACCTTTCAATAGAAACCCTTTGATGCAAAACAGAGGGCTTAAAGTCTTAAAGACATCAACATTTATTAAGTAGTAACACTATAAAAAAGACTTGTATGGAGCTTGATCCATACTTAGCAATACATGTCTTAATTTATTATCCTCTGCTGCTTTGATTTTAATAATTTTTTTAAAAATGTGTCTGTTCTGAGTCCCCAATCTTTATGTGGTGCAATACTAAAGTGGGCTACAATACTAAAGTCAAAGTATTTTGTTATTGTAGCTTTTTAGCTATAGATGTTAAAAATCAATCGGCTTGTCTAATTTTAATGGAGGCCTACTGCAATGTGTTTACGCAGGTCAAAACAAGGTCGCATATTTGTAATTTTAGTTTCAGTTGTGCTTTGATGACTCACTTTTGCGTCTCTCTGTCTCCCTCTCCCTTTTCAGGTATCCCCCAGGAGCGGTGAGCTTGCCAGCTGGTGGCCTCCCGCCACCTGTTGAAGGCATTGTACCCAGTGCCGTGCCCATTACACACACCCTTCCGCCCGCTGTCACACACCCTCCTCATGTCCCGTCCCCCGGACAAAATACAGTGAAGCCACCAGAGGGTGACAGAGAGCAGCATCCGAATGACCAACTGTAGCCACAGACACACGCACACACACACACACGCACCCACACACGCACACGCACATGCACACACACACACACACACACACACGCACACGCACACACACACGGCAACCGGGATCCTAGTGATAAGTTCCCCAGTGACAAGTTGTTATCAGACAGGTTCACAGAGTTTCAGACGGACAGGTTGAGGTCCCAATAACAATCGATTCACAACCCCCTTGGTTTACAGCAGCCAGTTCAAACAAAAGAAGAAGAAGTTGAGGATGATGATGATGATGATAAATAAGATGATGAAGAGGAGTGGATAGCTGTCAGATGCTCTAATCAAAGAGCAAGACAGTTGTCCTCTGCTCCAACCAGAAGTCCTGAGAAAGACTGTAAAGATCCACAGGTTGATCTTCACATAACAACTACAGTATGGTCAAGTTTCTGCCAGAAGTAAAAAAATAAATTAATCTGTTGATTTGGGAAGAAAAAATACAGAATCCAATTCTGCTGTCTTAGACTGTAGTGCGTCCAAAGTTAGAGGGGCGGGTTTCATGTCTTTCTCTCTTTTTCTGTGTCCTTTCCTTAGTTTGATGTACAAGGAAAAGTAGTAGGTTATGAAATGAATATAACCTGTCTGTGTACAGTTTTTAGACTTATGCCAAGAAGATACTAATATTTGTATTCCAGTCTTAACAAAAAAAGGGTCTCTATGTAGCCAAACTGGTTAAGAATACAATATCTGTTTTTGTTTTATGTGTCCCCAAATTAAGAACCCCCCAACACAAAAAAGGCAGCTTTTTGCACACCATCTCAGGAAATTAAGTTTCCGCAGTTGGTATATATTTTCTTTTCTTTTTTTAATTACTTTTTATGCCACTTAGTGCTTTTGTTTTTCTACCTGCTTGCCTTTTCGTGTCCTGCTAAATTAGATACAAATAACTTGAACAAGAGTTACAGTTTATCTAATGTTTGCTTTTCTTTGTTATGTTTAAGGGGCATTTGATTTTGCTCTTGGGACTTAATGTAAATGTTTGACCCAAATTGAGGGGGTTGCGGGAGGAAAGGCTGTAGGGAGGTGGTGTAATGGTATGCTTGGCTGGGACGACTTCATCCCTAGTCACCATTTGAATTTAAAAAATAGAGTGGTTGGGAGCAGGTTGTGGACAAGGCAATGCACTGAGAGTTTGTAGCAGCTTACAGTTTTAGAAACAGTCTCATAAAAAGTTATTATCTTTGTCGTCTTCATGTTTAACGATCCAGTACTTCCACGCTTAACACACATTCATTTTACAAGTCATGGAGCATGAACAGTTCAGCGCACCAAGGTTTACAGATGATGCACAACATTGTGTGTTGCTATGCTATTGATCTGTCAAATCAGCCAACAGACTTGTGAAAAACTACATCAACAAACTCTATATATCAATTATTCAACTGCTCTGCTTTCTGCAAACAACATTGTTTGGTTCCTATGTGAAGTTAAACTCATATCACATCCAGACAAGGACAGTTAATGGTTACTGAGTGATGAGGAACAGTTGTGTTCTTGAAGGTAGGGGTCAAACCAAATGTTCATAATTTTAATCCACTCCCAAATCGACCTGTTAAGACTTTTTAAACTACTCTATGGCTCGTCAGTTTGATAAACTTTCAACAAACTAAAGGCGTTTCATGATAGCATGTCAGAACGTACTGATTAGTATCCCTTTAACATTTCATGATGGTCCTTCCTGAGTATACTGTTTAACCACCCTCAGTGGCCTCTGTGTCTATGTGTACATACTGTATGGTGTTCTGCCTGCCTGTGTCAATGTGACTTGGTTGTATCTGTGTCTAAAAAAGCAGCACTGGGAGAAGGGGTGGTGACTAGTACGCTCCACAAGGCATCATTACAAAGACTGCCATCTCAATACACAACTAAACATTATGTAAAAAAACAACAACTGAGAACTAGCTTAGAAGAACTAGACTTCAAATCGAAGCCAGCAAACTCAACCAGTTATCTATGCTTTTACTGGTTACATTCCCACCAGGTAAACAAGATGCTGATGTTACGTCAACAGTAAAATATCGGGAATATGTATTCCAGTTCACATGTTGTTGATGTTAGCAGGCCAGCTAAATGACTGTGCTTTTAGGATCCCCTTCTACCAGCAGCTGAGTAGTAAAAACAGTTTACTGTTGGCTACCTGGTCTTCTTCATGGGAAGGTAGTAAAAGTAGCAATCAGGGATGGAAATTTCACGACCCATTGGCGAGTATTTCTGAGTTCTTACTGGCCAGAATCTGAAGGGTTGTCTAGTACAGAAGGTACTAAGGTGACATTTAAATATCACTGTCAGATTTCAGCCCCAAAATGCTTGCAATAGTTTGAATCTTACTCTTAATCTTTTCACACCAGATACCTGTCGTTATGTGGGGGAGAAACTCTTTGTGTATACTCCCTGATATAAACTATAAGCATTCCTCATTCAAACCGACGGATGCCATAAGTGAAAAACAAAACAAAAGACTAGCATTTTAGGTGCTTTTTCGATGTGCTTCTTGAAATTCCATCCCTGGTAGTAACACACAGTCCACTGTTGCCTACCTTGGTCCCCTTATGGTAGTAAGTAGTAGGCGTAGCAATATACAGTATACATATTCTATATTCTACAGTAAATATCATTATTTTTGGTCAAAACTGACAACCTGACAAAGATATGTTTGTGACTGTATGCATTTGTATGAATTATTTTAAAAGGAAATAAACTGTGGAAAGGTGAAGTTTGTGTCTTATTCATCTCTAACCTCAATTTGTTTTGATAGTTTAGTTTCTAACAACACGGCTTAACCTAAAGCTTCCTGTTAGCATAGCCAGCATATGTTGATCATATAAGAAGAAAATTAATCACCAAATGCTGCACTTAAGTCCTTTCAAAGTTACTTTTGCAGCTGCTGCAGGTAAACATGAGTTTGAAAGCTGTGTGCAAATTATTTAAAGCATACACTGTGTATACTATTTTGGTAGTTAGTATACCAGAAACTGGAAAGGATACAAGACATGAGGACAATCCGACTGTGACTGCCAATTAAAAAATGTAGTTTATTAGTTCATTAAAAATAAAAGAATTCATTTATTGTTCAAGTCCTTTTTCAAGCAAAAACGCAGAAAAACAGATATTTCTAGCTTCTCAAATGTGAGAATTTGCTGCTTTCCTTTGTCCTATACTGTGGTAAATTGAATATCTTTGGGCTGTTGGTTGGACAAAACAAAACATATGAGGGTGTCACTTTTGTCAGTTTTCACTATTTTCTGATGTTTTTTAAACCAACTGATTATTCAACTAATCTAGAAAATAATCGGCAGGCTAATCAATAATGAAACTAATCGTTAGTCCTGTGGACTGCATTGCGAGACAACAGTGTAAATCAATTTAGTATGCATATTGACATTGATGTGCTTAATTGTATCACCTTTGTCAATGCAGTACAAACTGAAAACAGAGTGCTTAACAAGTGCTTAAAACGGTTGGGACATTTCTAACTACTATTTTACTCAAATGCGGCTGGTTAGACAAACTTAAACAATCTAGGACAATAAGTTTCTCTTTTATACGAGTAAAAGCAATACACTGTGGTCTTTTTAATCAATTATTTTGAAGTTTGCATCCATCAACAGTGAATATAAAGTTACTAGTTGATTCCAACAGATGTCACTAGTACAGCTGAAACAGTCATACTAAGGAGAAAGACATGCAAACCAGCTGTAACAACTGAATCTGCGATGGCTCTGCTGTTGCATCTGTTTTACAGATACATTTATATTATGCAATATATCTATATTCATTTTTGGGTGTTCCTCGAGACATATATACAGTGCACCTGCGGTTGTCAACACTTGTCGCAACAGTTCCCAGCCTACACTGAGTTATTGTCTGCTCAAACATGGAGCCTAGAGTCATTTAATCACATCATACAATAAGCACTACATTAATAACAGAGATGTGGACTTGAGACTTGGACTCGAGTGGACTTGAGTTTTGATGACTTGCGACTTGACAAAAAAATGACTCCAGACTTGACTTGGACTTGTAAGTTAATGACTCAAGACTTGACTTGAGGCATAATGACTTGCGTGTATTCATAAGTTTGAATGTTAACTGTTATATAGCCTATAAAATAATATAATTGTATGCTGTCACGTTTCTCTCTATCAAGTATGCTATGTAGCATCAGCAGCGCAAACTGTAAATCATGATTGGACAACTCAAAAAGCTCCCCTGTATGTGATTGTAATGACTGGACATTTATGGAGTCAAACTCCTTGCTATGGCAACACATAACATCAAAGACCCCTGATAAAACCTCATTAGTCGGACCAGATCACCACAATGGCTGCGTCTTTGCCACGAGTAATCACTTTTGGGTTTAAAAATTTCCCGCAAGGAAAAAGCAAACTGCTGAATGCAAGACCTGCTCATCAAACATTTCGGACAGCCAACTACAACCTCAAACTTTGTTTGTCATGCAAAGACTCATTCTGATCGGTAAGTGCCTACCACGAGGTCTGATGTTATCTAACAGCCTGATACAATCTGTTCACTCACAACTAACGTTAGCTACCTACCATTAGCCTGATATGCAAATGTCAGAACTGAAGTGACTGGTTCACATTGCCTTAACTAAGTACTCAACTTGACTTGACATAACCTGTGACTTGACTTGCCCCCCAAAAAATAACTCGAGACTTGCTTAAGACTTGGACCAAATGACTTGAGACTTACTTGGGACTTAAGCAAACATGACTTGGTCACAACACTGATGAATAATACTGATTATTAACTAACAAAATGTGGAATTGAATTATTAGCAGAAACACTGCTTTTATTTGTGCTATGGATTATCCAGAGGACCAATGTCTCCAGCACTGTCCTGATTTTGTCAAATGATTTAAAGATCTCAGCATGAATCAATTGTAGGACTGAGCAAACGAGAACTCAGGTTTTCATCCAATCTATGTAGGTAGGGTTTTCTGTAGAAATAAGATACAGTATACATATTCAAGAATCTATTTAACAGTTAAAAGTTCAGATGTCTTTGTCTATTGAAGAAACAGAAATGGTTGTTAGCTGGATGCTGCTCCTGTGAGACCTCAACTTGAACAGACTGTAGCTGACTTCTGACACGCGACATGGAAAGACCTCTGCTTCATCTCTTTGTCTTTTTCTTTATCTATCTCTCTATTGCTCCCTACATACCCCCAAATCTCTCCATCCACACTCTTTTCTCTTTGTCACTTCCTCTCTCCCTCTCTGGTTCATCCATTCAAAGTTACAGCCACTGGAACAGGCTCTCCAGCAGCTGGAAACTCAAGATGGTTTAATCTAAACCTCAGGAAGCATGATGGGAACCAGATGCAGTAAAAGACGAAAGAAAGAAAACTGGCACAGGGCACAATTTATTCAGCCAGCATGGGGACCTCCAAAGGGCACTGTGCAAAAGGGAAGAGAAATGTTAACAAGGCTGCTGGGACTTTACGGGAGGAAATAAGCATCTGCATGGCGTTTTCACACTTATAGTTTGTTTGCTTTGGGTCTGAATCAGTTGAGTTTGTAAACTTGGAGCGATTTGGCCTCTGTCGGTTTGATTTGGTTTCACACCTGAAAAAATCCAAGCGTACCAAAATGCGTCATTACAAACCACGCAATAACATTCACTCCGCTTATTGGTCAGATGTGTCTGGGGCGAAAGCAATAAAGTAAATACTGGAAGAAGGTCCTGTGTTCTGGACTAGTGCATATTTCTTGCATCTCCATGGTCAAACCAGCTCATTTCATTTAAATAATCAGACATTGTTTTGCGAGTGTCTGCTCTAGTCCCAGAGACTTCACTCTGCTCTGACGGTGTCTCCAACTTTAGCGGCGGCTGGTTTGACCACGGAAATGTGAGTGACCGCGGCCTATTTCTGTGAGTGAAACATTGCGAGAAAGCACACCTGATCACGAGAGCCATAGCTCAGACTCGCGGAGTACACAGTTGGTGTAGTTCGAGGTCAGATCACGTTCTCACCACACACAAACTGCTTTTATTGAAAGCATACTGAGACGCCTCATCAAAGGTCTTGGTACGCTTGTTTGGTCCCCTTTTGGTGCGTACCCAGTGTGATTGCTGCATTCACACCTGCCCAAATGAACCGTGCCAAGGGGGAAAACTAACTCAAATGAACAAAATGAGGCAGGTGTGAAAGCCCCCTTAGGCTTGTGCCGCGTTCAGATCATATATCAACGACTGAGATGTGATTTTTAACTAACTTACTATCAGAACTAAGATGTTATAAAAAAAAAAAAAAAAAAAAATATCTAGAATCTGTGCCCTACTGTTCATTTAGAGATGTTTCTGGTGGAGTGGTAAGTCCGCACACTGAGCCATGTTAAGCCAGAGAGATGAGCGAATTTTAAATCCTTAACGTTAATTATAAACCAGCTCGCCGTCTCTTTTCCATGACACCTGATGGGTTATGCTTATTAGCATAGTATTTTTTATATTATATAGCCTCCCTGGCTTCCCAGCTTCTGCCAGGGGATGGCTAACAGGAGCTACATTAGGTTAACATTAACAATAGAGTTTTCCTGGTGTGTAGCCTCGCCTCCAACACGCCAAAAAAACATGTACAATTATCACTGTAGGGTGCAGAGGAATAGCTAAACATTTCATTCAACATTCAAAGAGGGTTACAGTGCCATTTTCGTAGCTTCCTCTTGGATGAGTGCTTCTAGTGATATTTGAGAGGGATTATATTTGTCTATACATTGTTTTTCAGGGAAATCCTACTAATTGTGCCTTTAAGAGATGTTCGAAACAGAGTAACATTTGGGGAAAGGACAGGTAAATAACTAACGCTCTCCGCACCTTCAGGAAATACCATCAAGCTGCCCTTGGGCAAGGCATTTTACATGAATCAATGTTATAGCACAATCCAGGGTTCAAGAGGGACATTGCTTTTTTGTATACTTCTTTCCTTGTTAAAGCTTTGGCAGTTGGACAAGACAGTATGAGGCATGAAAGGAACAACACCCTGCAAGATTTAATGAAACAGCTCTTGCAAATGGACATTCAAAAGTACAAGAGAGGCCTTTCCCAAACAGTTAACTGAGGAATTGATGGATGGTGGAAAAAGTGGCTGATGGTAAAATCTGTGCTTTTTGTCACTTCAAATTTCCACTTACAACATTAAATACACTGGCTTTCTTTCTACAGATTGTTCCAGTTTGTTTCATTGCTCTTGAAATACAAGATGCTTGCAAGCACGAATAGGCCTATTTGTATGTGAAGTTTGGTTGACACAAATATGCAAAATGCTGTTGAACTTGTTACTATCAAAAAAGTCAAAAGCATGATGGTTTAATAACCATTCTTCCGTTATTTTTTTCTGATTATTCTAGTCTAAAATGTCTCTTTATTTTTTTTCTCTTGTGTCAGTATATTGGGTGTTTGTGTATATTGGACAATTACATATTTGTACGACCTACTTTCCTTTTGTTTTTTTTAATAAATGTATTTGACTGGAAGGTTAGGACAAAGCAGTTATGTGCCATTGATACAAGTGACAACAATGGAGATACCTTGATTGCTTTTTAAAAGGAACAACAAAGGAAAATGGCAGTTTACCAGTTCACCTGTAAACCTACTGAATGCAGCTGCAAATTGCATACAAAGTCATACAATGAAAAAGCAGCTTTAGCTTTGAGACCACACACTTGGATCCCTTGTGACATGTTAACTCTTTGTCAAATTTGTGCACTCTCTGTTTGAAGTGACAAAAGAAAGTGTGTGTTTGCATTAGGTGGGTCCAGGCTGTAACATAAACTGGTCGATGATGGCCGAGGAAGAAATGGGTGGATTTTCACACTTCCTCTTTGCATCTCCCTTTTCCTCTCTGCTCTTCTCACCTTTCCTCTTACATCTCCTCTCACCTCTCTGTGGTTTCTTCTCCTGACATTTTCTCTCTTCGCTTTATATTCTGCTCTGCTCTCCCCTCAAATGGGCACAGTCCAGTTAAAGCATAACAGAGAAATATTATCCCCAAAAATGTTGGGGAAAACAGTGGCCACTCTAATATTCAGTAGGTGAGGCACCCTGGTGAGATGAGTGGACCACCAAATGCTGGATTCCCATTGACATTTGTGTCAGTGGCAGGTTTCAGTTTCCATGGGTCCACATACTGTTTCATAGGGTTCTTCCACCCTGCCAAGAAAAATGTCTGGTGGTTAATAAACACCAGACACATGCTTGTAAATGCTGCCTGAAAGGTGCCAACTCCATTGGCCGCTTTGTCAGGTCATCATTACTTTGTTGTGATAGTGACAAGCAAAAATGGTGCACTTCCAATTTGCCTGCTATATTGTCTCAATGTATCCATATTTTACAATGATAACTGGCCATCACTGTCACACATGTAGAAAATGTGTACATTTACAGCCAAGCTACATTATTAAAATGGATTGTTAAATGTCAACAACAGATGGGAGTTAGCTTGAAGATACACACTTTTAGTTTGAGCACTGGCCGGTTTTTGCAGCAACTGTTACCAAGAGGATGATAGAGGGATACAGCAGAAAGCTCCTGCAAGAGATTTAAACTCTTTGACTACAGCTATCGGCCATTGCGTCAAACATGCAGGGTTTTGTTGATTTGATGTCTCTATGCCTCATTCAATATTTATATATATATATATATATATATATATATATATATATATATATATATATATATATATATATATATATAGAGATATATATATATATATACAGTGAGGAAAATAAGTATTTGAACACCCTGCTATTTTGCAGGTTCTCCCACTTGGAAATCATGGAGGGGTCTGAAATTGTCATCGTAGGTGCATGTCCACTGTGAGAGACATAATCTAAATTTTTTTTTTTCCAGAAATCACAATGTATGATTTTTTAACTATTTATTTGTATGATACAGCTGCAAATAAGTATTTGAACACCTGAGAAAATCAATGTTAATATTTGGTACAGTAGCCTTTGTTTGCAATTACAGAGGTCAAACGTTTCCTGTAGTTCTTCACCAGGTTTGCACACACTGCAGGAGGGAGTTTGGCCCACTCCTCCACACAGATCTTCTCTAGATCAGTCAGGTTTCTGGGCTGTCGCTGAGAAACACGGAGTTTGAGCTCCCTCCAAAGATTCTCTATTGGGTTTAGGTCTGGAGACTGGCTAGGCCACGCCAGAACCTTGATATGCTTCTTACAGAGCCACTCCTTGGTTATCCTGGCTGTGTGCTTTGGGTCATTGTCATGTTGGAAGACCCAGCCTCGACCCATCTTCAATGCTCTAACTGAGGGAAGGAGGTTGTTCCCCAAAATCTCGCAATACATGGCCCCGGTCATCCTCTCCTTAATACAGTGCAGTCGCCCTGTCCCATGTGCAGAAAAACACCCCCAAAGCATGATGCTACCACCCCCATGCTTCACAGTAGGGATGGTGTTCTTGGGATGGTACTCATCATTCTTCTTCCTCCAAACACGGTTGGTGGAATTATGACCAAAAAGTTCTATTTTGGTCTCATCTGACCACATGACTTTCTCCCATGACTCCTCTGGATCATCCAAATGGTCATTGGCAAACTTAAGACGGGCCTTGACATGTGCTGGTTTAAGCAGGGGAACCTTCCGTGCCATGCATGATTTCAAACCGTGACGTCTTAGTGTATTACCAACAGTAACCTTGGAAACGGTGGTCCCAGCTCTTTTCAGGTCATTGACCAGCTCCTCCCGTGTAGTCCTGGGCTGATTTCTCACCTTTCTTCGGATCATTGAGACCCCATGAGGTGAGATCTTGCATGAAGCCCCAGTCCGAGGGAGATTGACAGTCATGTTTAGCTTCTTCCATTTTCTAATGATTGCTCCAACAGTGGACCTTTTTTCACCAAGCTGCTTGGCAATTTCCCCGTAGCCCTTTCCAGCCTTGTGGAGGTGTACAATTTTGACTCTAGTGTCTTTGGACAGCTCTTTGGTCTTGGCCATGTTAGTAGTTGGATTCTTACTGATTGTATGGGGAGGACAGGTGTCTTTATGCAGCTAACGACCTCAAACAGGTGCATCTAATTTAGGATAATAAATGGAGTTGAGGTGGACATTTTAAAGGCAGACTAACAGGTCTTTGAGGGTCAGAATTCTAGCTGATAGACAGGTGTTCAAATACTTATTTGCAGCTGTATCATACAAATAAATAGTTAAAAAATCATACATTGTGATTTCTGGATTTTTGTTTTTAGATTATGTCTCTCACAGTGGACATGCACCTACAATGACAATTTCAGACCCCTCCATGATTTCCAAGTGGGAGAACCTGCAAAATAGCAGGGTGTTCAAATACTTATTTTCCTCACTGTATATATATATATATATATATATATATATATATATATATATATATATATATATATATATATATATATATATATATATAAGAAGACACAAGAAACTCCTGAACTGGGTCTGTTGCAGTAGATTATATTGTTATCTCTGGCCCAACGGGTTTTGTTAGACCCATACAATGTTGGAAGAGGCAGTGAAATGGTTTATATGAAAAATAAATAGACTGCTGGATAGAGCCCGCGCTGCTGGGGAAACCGCAAGGAATCGAATGAGCGGACACAGATTATGAGAAAGACAGCTAAAGATACAAACAGATAGGAGGGAGAGGAAGAAAAGAATGACAATGAGAAAAAAATGGAGAATGATTAAGATGGAGAGGTAAAGGCCTCTCTACTAAAATAAAGTAGAAACTTTGTAAACAGTAGAAACCGATGTAGGACTACATAAACTTAGCACAAAAAGTAAGGAAATTTGTGTTTGGTAGATTATATATATATATATGAGATTCTGCAACCAATGGTAATCCCATATCTCCACAGTCTGGGACCGAACTCGATCCTCCAAGATGACAACGCTCGCCCCCACAGGGCGGGGTTTGTCAGAGACTATCTCCAGAATGTGGGAGTGGAAAGGATGGAATGGCCTTCCAGCAGTCCTGCTCATCCAACTAATGCATGTTCCTTTCAAATGGGGCACCATTTGAAAGGGAACTAAACAGGCTTTCCAACGGTTTAAGATTTATTGCCAAAAAGCATTGTTACCACAGAGAAATAATCTACCAAACACAAATTTCCTTACTTTTTGTGCTAAGTTTACATGTACACACAGACACACATACAATATTGATAGCTGGTAAACAAAATACTAGAAACGCTACTTCCCTTACTATTAGCTTTTCTACGTATTGCAATGTCCTTTGTCTTGTGTTGGTTCTGGAATTTTGCCCATTCAGAATGACAGACACACTAATAAATCTTAATTTGGAGGTGGTGATGGCGCAGTGGATATGACACATGCCTTTGGTGTGGGAGATCTGGGTCTGTATCCCACTGGGATACATCAACCAATGTGTCCCTGAGCAAGACACTTAACTCCTAGTTGCTCCAGAGGTGTGCGACCTCTCATATATAGCAATTGTAAGTTGCTTTGGATAAAAGCGTCAGCTAAATGAGATGTAATATAATGTAATTTCACATTCCCTCTATATTTATAACACACTTTACTTTCAATAGTATTCTGTGCTAAAACATACACGAGCCAAGAAAAGGTGGGTGAAGAAATGGAAAGGGTCAATCTAATTTTACTTTTGCAAATCATTATGTAGCTGCCAACAGTAGAACTATCTTAACAACTATTAAGAACTATCTTAAGACACTGCCCCGGTATGCCTCCCACTTCAATTTACAAATACAAAGTTGCATACATTAATTTGTACTGCAGCAAATGTGTTAGGCAAGATCCCCAGGTTGGATCCTCCACTGCCTGCCATCATAGAGAGGGGCATGACACAATAATCGTTCAAAAAGGTAGAACAGCGCACACGTTTTGGTCAGTCTCTCCTCAAGTCCTCAGTCACTCCCCTGTTAACATTGTTAGCACACCCGGCCAATCGCTGCATAAAGTGGGCTCACTTGTAGGTTTATCGTTTTTGAAAAGTTATCATAATGGTCCGATGAGGCCCCCCAAATCCTATGTCAGAACGGTGTGGGGGAGCAATCCCGCAATCCAACAAGCACTTTGTTTGAAACTGACTTTCTATAGACCGCACCAATTTTCACCAGGATTGTCCAGGAATTTAACAAAAATGTATGCCATCAGAATATCTGAACTGTGTAACTGAATGGTTGCATAACATTCTAGCTGAACTAATACAGGGGCAATATGCTGGAAATGATAAAAGTCTAGGTGGGGTTTATCTTTTGCTAAGAAACACAAAAAGAATAGAGAAAAAAAAGAAAGATTTATGCAACTGGGCAAAAACTTCTCCAACTAGAGGGGTTTTCTGCCCTGTGTTCCTCTCACGTCTATTATTATGACAGTTTTGTCAAAGTGTTATCTAAAAACCAATATAATTCTGTTTGTAGATCAAACAGAAATATAACCTAAAGCTCTGAAACTCTTGAGCAGAGTTCTTGTGAGATACATTAACTGGAGTTGGACCTTTAGCCTATCCACTCATAATAGCAAACATCCTTCCAGTGACTGGGATGTAATAAAACTCAACATCACATTTTACATACTTGTAACTTAACCCATGCCTCAAAACAATAGGCTGTTTTCCTAGATGTTCTTTGTCTTCTCAAAGTAAAACGACACCAGCTTTGTTCTACTTAATCCAAACCGGGATATTTCCAAAAAAACATTTAACCATCTGCAAAAGCGTCCAGTATTGTGTTTGAACAAATCGAGCGTAGTTCTTCTTCTAGGAATAAGTGGAGAATAAATTCAGATCACATGGCAGCGCTTCATCCTGTCATAGATTAATAACAGCCTGTTTTCCAAACGCTGAACCAGGAAGCTTTTAGAGAGACACTAGAGAACTATACTGCAATACCTCTACAGCTAAATTATCTATGTACAGTGCCTTGCGAAAGTATTCGGCCCCCTTGAACTTTTCGACCTTTTGCCACATTTCAGGCTTCAAACATAAAGATATAAAACTGTAATTTTTTGTGAAGAATCAACAACAAGTGGGACACAATCATGAAGTGGAACGGAATTTATTGGATATTTCAAACTTTAACAGATAAAAAACTGAAAAATTGAGCGTGCAAAATTATTCAGCCCCTTTACTTTCAGTGTAGTAAACTCTCTCCAGAAGTTCAGTGAGGATCTCTGAATGATCCAATGTTGACCTAATTGACTAATGATGAAAAATAGAATCCACCTGTGTGTAATCAAGTCTCCGTATGAATGCTCCTGGTCTGTGATAGTCTCAGAGGTCCGTTTAAAGAGCAGAGAGCATCGTGAAGAACAAGGAACACACCAGGCAGGTCCGAGATACTGTTGTGGAGAAGTTTAAAGCCGGATTTGGATACAAAAAGATTTCCCAAGCTTTAAACATCCCAAGGAGCACTGTGCAAGCGATAATATTGAAATGGAAGGAGTATCAGACCACTGCAAATCTACAAAGACCCGGCCGTCCCTCTAAACTTTCAGCTCATACAAGGAGAAGACTGATCAGAGATGCAGCCAAGAGGCCCATGATCACTCTGGATGAACTGCAGAGGTGGGAGACTCTGTCCATAGGACAACAATCAGTTGTATACTGCACAAATCTGGCCTTTATGGAAGAGTGGCAAGAAGAAAGCCATTTCTTTAAGATATCCATAAAAAGTGTCGTTTAAAGTTTGCTACAAGTCACCTGGGAGACGCACAAAACGTGTGGAAGAAGGTGCTCTGGTCAGATGAAACCAAAATCGAACTTTTTGGCAACAATGCAAAACGTTATGTTTGGCGTAAAAGCAACACAGCTCATCACCCTGAACACACCATCCCCACTGTCAAACATGGTGGTGGCAGCATCATGGTTTGGGCCTGCTTTTCTTCAGCAGGGACAGGGAAGATGGTTAAAATTGATGGGAAGATGGATGGAGCCAAATACAGGACCATTCTGGAAGAAAACCTGATGGAGTCTGCAAAAGACCTGAGACTGGGACGGAGATTTGTCTTCCAACAAGACAATGATCCAAAACATAAAGCAAAATCTACAATGGAATGGTTCACAAATAAACATATCCAGGTGTTAGAATGGCCAAGTCAAAGTCCAGACCTGAATCCAATCGAGAATCTGTGGAAAGAACTGAAAACTGCTGTTCACAAACGCTCTCCATCCAACCTCACTGAGCTCCAGCTGTTTTGCAAGGAGGAATGGGCAAAAATTTCAGTCTCTTGATGTGCAAAACTGATAGAGACATACCCCAAGCGACTTACAGCTGTAATCACAGCAAAAGGTGGCGCTACAAAGTATTAACTTAAGGGGGCTGAATAATTTTCAGTTTTTTATCTGTTAAAACAGTTTGAAATATCCAATAAATTTCGTTCCACTTCATGATTGTGTCCCACTTGTTGTTGATTCTTCACAAAAAATTACAGTTTTATATCTTTATATTTGAAGCCTGAAATGTGGCAAAAGGTCGAAAAGTTCAAGGGGGCCGAATACTTTCGCAAGGCACTGTATATGGATGAAATCACAAATGACCCTGGAGGGAGGGAGGGAGGGCGAGAGAGACAGAATGAGGGAGGGAGAGAGGAAGGGAGGGTGACAGAGAGAGAGAGAGAGAGCGAGAGAGAGAGGGGGAGAGAGATAGTGAAGGCGGGAGGGAGACAGAGAAAAGAGAAAGAGGGAGGGAAGGATGGAGATGGAGACAGAGAAGGATTGAGTGAGGGAGGGAGAGACAGAGGAGGGAGGAGAGACAGAGAAGGAGGGAGGGAGACAGAGAAAAGAGAAAGAGGGAGGGTGGGAAGGATGGAGACAGAGACAGAGGGAGGGAGGGAGACAGAGAAGTAGGGAGACAGAGAGAGACAGAGAATGAGGGAGGGAGACAGAGAAGGAGGGAGGGGGAAGGGGGAACTTTAACTAAACTTTAAACAGCTTTTTCACAAAAAACTGTAAAAGATATCAAAACACTGAGCACACCTCAAATACCTGAATATTCTGTGAACAGTTTAAAGTTTGAATCACGTCTGTAGGTGAAAGAATGTAGGAGGAGATACATTTTGAAGCAGAAGAAGATTTGAAGGATTTGAAGCTTGCTCTCATTGACTTCAATGTTAAAAAAAAAAAGTGTTAAAAAGCTTAATATTTTAAAAAGTATAAATAGTAGAAAAAAAGTTGAAGAAGTCCCATCATTAGCTGAAAGAGCTGAACATTTTAAAATTTGAATGGTTTTAATAGATGAACGTATGCAGAAGTTACGGAGAGCCAAAAAACGTTAAGAATAATAAAAATGGCCGAACAGAATAACAATAGTTGGAATGCTGCTGAATCGGCATTCCCAATAATTAAATTCAAGAACAATCAATTGCAACAAATAAAGTGTTAAAGTTGTATATGTAAGCATAAAAGCTGGGGTTCAAATATTCAACTGATGTTCTAACCCATCAATACTAATTTATTTGTTGTTGTTCAGGCACAGGTTTGACACATTCTGGCCCAAACACATGCTGTGTTTTGTTTGTGTGCAGGTGTTTGCAAGGCCTCTTCCCTCACTGCATACCTAAAACTCATTAGAAACTAGAAAATGCGTGGGAATGCTGAATAGCTGAATTGCTAAAACTAAACTGGATGAATAGCTTAAATCAGTAAGAAGAAGTTGAAGTAGTGAGAATAGTTGAAAAAGTGGTTAGCACCACTAATGTATAAAATAATTTATTTTTATTTTATCTGAAATTATGAATCAGTATGGAAAACTTACAAATGCTGTGAGAAACACTGATGAAAATGCAGAAATATGGAACAAATTGTTTGAAAAATCTCAAATGCATTGCACTACACTGCTGAAAAACGTGGAAGTTAGAAGCTGGGCTGCACACAAGTTAAGAGCTGAAATACATTTTAGAAAAGCTGGAAGCTAAACTGTAATACTGTCAGAAGTGGAAGTTTCAATGAATTGACTAAAAATACTTATTATCAGCCATATCCATTGCAATGAATTGCCTGAAAAGGCTGAAGGACTGCTGATGCCGTCTGTGAAAGTGCTGTCATGGAGACGAGTGTTTGTAAACATCCTTTGATCAGTTAACGACCGTGTCACCTGCTGTTAAACTGCCACCTGTAAAAGATCCTGAAATGATCACTAAACTTAAACAGCTTTTTCACAAAAACTGTGAAATATATCAAACTGAAAAGCCATATCATAATACCTGAAGTTTTCGTGAACATTTTAAAGTTTGTTTGGCGTTTGTAGGTGAAAGTATAGAGGGGCTGAAAATGTTGGGAGCAGAAGAAGATTTGAAGGATTTGAAGCATGTTCTCATTGACTTCAATGTTTAAAAAAAGTGTTAAAAAGCTTAATATTTAAAAAAGTATAAATAGTATAAAAAAGTTGAAGAAGTCACATCATTAGCTGAAAGAGCTGAACATTTTAAAAGTTGAATGGTTTTAATAGCTGAACGTATGCAGAAGTTACGGAGAGCCAAAAAACGTACGGAATAATAATAAGAAAAAAAGAAAGAACAGGATAACAATAGTTGGAATGCTGCTGAATCAGCATTCCCACTAAATATGAAACAATTAGGCTATTATTATTAAAGACAATATCTGATTACTGTAACACGTGGACAGGTAGTTTCATTAAACTTGACCATCAATGAACTGTAACATCCCTACATGTTCCAACTAAAATTTTCTTTCCTTTGTTAAGACATTTCTGGTTCCTTAGTAAATCCGACGCTCAATACACACAATTTGTGAGTGCCAACTCAATGAAAGCCACAGCGCAGCTTTGCGTTTATAATGCAATTCTTTTAGTAAATCTGGCCCTGTCTTCTTTTCTGTTGAAAACAATGAATGAATATAAGATCGGAGAAAAAGGGTTTGGTTTCGTCAACTGAAACTCAACTTTAGAGACATCATTGTGAGTTCTTGACTTTGAGCAGTGTCCTAAATTTAAAGATTAAAATCACATCCATGACTACAACTATTTCCATCCCACTAATGCCAAGTTACAGCAACGCATGTCAAGTCAAGTTATGTCTAAGGACTTTTTTCATCAGCCTCTGTAGTCTGCTTTTATTCCTACTGGTTGGCGTCTGATTCTGTTGAATGTCAATTACACAGGCTTCAAATTATTGTGACAGGGAAGGTCCAGACAACGGTGCTATAACAGCAATGCCATATGTGTTATTTCAATCCTAATGGAAAACTAGATCTAGAATATCCATATCAAACCACTTGTCATTTAGATATGTCAAATGTTGAAAACAAACAGCTTCAGGTTTTATCATCAAGTGGATTAAAGTTCAATTCTTACATGTAGTAGAAGCTTGAACTCAAGAGCTTTCAGAGAGAAGGAAGGGGTTAAATATATTGATGCAATCTGCAAGAAAAGACTGCAGACTTTGCAAGGAATTAAACCAACAACCTCTGAGTTATGATCCGGTTTCCAGCTACTAGGCCGCTCCGCAGGCCAGATGTACACATCTTATTGTATTAAAGTTTTGATGTTATATAAAAGGAATCTTTCTCCATGTTTCTATCTAGGTTACTGTTCTGGTTTTAATGACTGCCACATGTAAAAGGTTTCCGTTTAGTTTTTTTAACTGCTGAAATATCCACGGACACAATGATGCAGCAAATACCTTGAATAAGTTGTGTTTGAGGGTGAATTTGTTTGTTTATAAGTGTGGAGATGTATATATAATGTTAGGACTGATGTTTTCTTTTAGACTTAGAGGTTATGTTTAGAGTAAGAACTGGGTATCTATTGTGGCATTGCTAGTGAAGATGAGGTTCATGAATATCTAATATAATATGAATCACTGGAATAAAAGGATGTATAAGTTATCATGCATGTGACATGCTACTTAGTTTTAGTGTTTTTTCTGTCCCCATAAATGTAAAAGTAAAACATCCCAGCTAATGTTAAACAGTGAGGAGCATCATTGTCCTTGACAAGTGTTGTGTATTTTGGGCTACTATCAGCTCCGTAGATAAGATACACCTGACGGATTGTGGGTAACTTTAGCTTCCGTTGTTGATGTTAGCCATGCTGTTGTAAAGACACGCTGTCGGGCTATAAACGGTTAATATTCTGTCATAGTCAGCCAGTTATCACTGTTATATCTAGTAACATGAAACAGTGAAGAATATAACAAGGTTATTTACAGTATTTAGTCATGTGCAGATAATTAGGTGTAATAGTATGGCCTCCTATCATATACATTTAGATAATGAACACTCCAGGGGGGAAGATTCAAATGAGGGTTTGCAAATGCACGCACGCACGCACACACAACTGCATCCTTCAGCAACATTTGTATATAAACAAACGTATTGTATTTAAACAGCATTGTCTTGTGTGGTGCTGCAGCAACTATTATTTCTGCCTTCATTAACCTCCCAGCATGTGTCAGGCGGACAAAGAGACAGGCAGGCAGGTAGAGAAACAGAGGCTTCCTCTCATTCCCCCCCTCCCCCCACCTCCCCCTCTCAGCTGTCAGATTTCTGGTTCTCACATCTGTCATCATTATTTCATTATAAGAGAAACTCGAGAGACACACCGGCTGGTAAGGCAATTTACACAGAATATTGTGCAGTAACTGCTCACACCTATAAAAACAAAAGTGTGGACCTTATTACACTGTCAAGACGTCACAGGAAACCAGGGGTAGAATGAAACGGATTATGGTGTTACAGAAATCTCATTAAAAAATAGTAATTCTTATCTCACTTTAATTTTTTACATATACAAGAGGAAAATAACTGATTCTGGGTATAGTTGTTAAGTCTTACATTAGGTATTCCATTTTCCCTTGAACTTTCCTAAAATGTCAACATGAAACAAGGGTAATGCTTTTTAAGACTTCTCAGTAATACATAAAAAGGTTACAAAAGAAATTGCCCAGAACCAACTTTGGCAACACTAAAATGAGAAAGTAAATTACCTCAGTTGTGGGCATTTCTGGAATTATGAGGGGAAACTTTTTCTAAAGGTCATGTGTTCAAATCTGTGATCGAACCTTTGACACCTAACCATGTTGATCTATGAATGAAAAGGTAGATGGAAAAGGCACCTTTTTTCAAACCAAAAGTTTAAAACTATCTACAGGAGCAATACTTGCATAAGCACACACTGCAACAACAGTATATGACTACAAAAAATACAAACAATGAAATATTTTAATGTGCATTTTAAGATCATTCACAGGCATATTTTGGGCCTAGACTGCACCAATATTAAGCCATGAAGATTTATTCTTTGCTCTGCCCAGGCATCACGCTGTTGCCCAAATTTTGAATTTCAAAATAACCAAAACCAAAGAGCAACAAGCTTGAAAAATGGTGGTCAAAGCTTCAAGTGATGTCACAGACACTATAAGCAGAGTCTATGATTCAGCCACAGCAATGCCATCAGTGGCGGTTCTAGACCACTTCAAATGGAGGGGCCAGACTGGAGCCACATGCGATTTTAGGGGTACAAAATATATTAAGCACAAGTGTTACATACCACCAACCCTCCATAGGTGTGGCTCTACAAAAGACTAACAATACACATATAACAATAAACACAAGAATACTCGTTCAGTGTTAACCTACATTTTATCTATCACTGCACATGAATAATATCCCCTATTTGGGGATAAAGGTGGGGTTAAAAATGTAGCTAGAGGGGGGTTCGAGGATTAATATTACAGGGGGCACTGGCCACCCCTTGCCCCTGCCACCACCACTCCATGCTGTTAGTTTAATGCTAAATGTTACACACAAGTGACATGTATCGTGCACTGTCTCTCTCTTGTACCTCCTGAGGTATTGCTGAATGTCTCAAGAAATGTCACCAACACAAAACTCCTTATATATTATTGCAACTGGCAGTTTTGGGGACTGTGATATTGAATTGCACCTGCTTTGACACAATCCATGTATGCGTATGAATTGTCTCACGGCTCAAAAATCCCTCTTCAACCTGTCCATGGAGGGAAGAAGGAGATTTATTGGGTGAGTGGAATGAGGGATCAGAGGATTCACCTGGATTCACCTAGTCAGCCAGGCTCATGGAAACAGCAGGTGCTCCTGATAGTTTTTTTTCTGCATTTGGTGTATCGCTGTGTTCTTAAGAATCGCAGGATTTCTGGGCAGCGGAGCAGCATTACCTAACAGTTCCTCAGAGAAGGATGGCAAATCCCTGAACAGAGAGGGACACAAGATGATCTTCCTAGCTGACCTACTGTAAGCCGATAAGGTGTGGGAGTGTGTGTGAGAGCCTCTTTTGGTGTGTGTGTGCATGTATGTATTGTGTGTATTAAAGTCCCTTATCCTTCAATAATGCCATAAAGAAATGTCTGTATTTTTATGAGACTTGATGATTGTGTGCGAACGTGCCTACACTTTTTGTGCAGTGCAATTCTTCCTTCACATAATAACAAAAACAGAAAGTCTATAAATTCTTCTTTGTGCAGACATCTGGTCAAATACCAAACCACATCTTCACTGAAGGTTTCTGTATGTGTTCTTGCATTTTTATTCATTCTGTTCTTTATTCATAAGTGCAGTCGTGTCACTGTGAGAGCATTGCCTAGTATGAGGGGCCGTCAGGGACATTATTCAAAATTACCTCTCACAAACATATGTGAAATGCTCTTACATACACAACTGAAACACTCTCACATAAACAACTGGAAGATTATTCGCTCGCACAAACTACTGAAAAGCTCTCACATGTACAAGTGAAAGGCTCTCATATACACTACTGAAACACTCTTATAAACACTACTGAAACACTCTTATAAACACTACTGAAACACTCTCATATACACTACTGAAACAATCTCATAAACACTACTGAAACACTCTTAAAACACTACTGAAACACTCTTATAAACACTACTGAAACACTCTTATAAACACTACTGAAACACTCTTATAAACACTACTGAAACACTCTCATATACACTACTGAAACACTCTTAAAACACTACTGAAACACTCTTAAAACACTACTGAAACACTCTTAAAACACTACTGAAACACTCTTAAAACACTACTGAAACACTCTTATAAACACTACTGAAACACTCTTATAAACACTACTGAAACACTCTCATATACACGACTGAAACACTCTCATAAACACTACTGAAACACTCTCATAAACACTACTGAAACACTCTTATAAACACTACTGAAACACTCTCATATACACTACTGAAACGGGAATTCACTTTCAATAGTGTATATGAGAATGTTTCAGTATAGTGCACAAATTTGTTTCAGTAGTGTTTATGAGAGCATTTCAGTATTGCGTGTGAGAGGATTTCAGTTGAACAGGAAGGCATTTCAGTTAAAGAGGAAGGCCTTTCAGTTGAACAGGAAGGCAATTTTTCCCAGCCACCTTACTGTTACACCAAATTGCCTTCCTGTTCAACTGAAATCCTCTCACATGCAATACTGAAATGCTTTCATGAACAGTACTGAAACAGATTTATGCACTATACTGAAACATTCTCATATAACTATTGAAAGTGAATTCCCGTTTCATATGAGAGCGATTCAGTATTGCGTGAGAGGGTTTCAGTAGTGTTTATGAGAGTGTTTCAGTAGCGTTTGAGAGCGTTTCAGTAGTTAGTGCGAGCGAATAATCTTCCAGTTGTTTATGTGAGTTTTTCAGTGGTGTATGTAAGAGCATTTCACATATGTTTGTGAGAGGTAATTCTGAATAATGTCTCTGACGGCCCCTCATAGCCTATTGTGTGTGTGTGTGTGTGTGTGTGTGTGTGTGTGTGTGTGTGTGTGTGTATGTGTGTGTGTCCCAATTGCTTCAACAGCCTGTAAATCAGGCTTTGATTTGCAGAACTAACTGGCCAGAGTTTCATACGCCACCAGGGGATTTACGACAAAGCATCATTGTCCAAGTGTTGTTATGCAACGCCTCAGTCCTGTAGAAATTTAGCTTTTTTACTTTTGACTTTTGCTTTATTTTCATCTTTACTTTAAAACTGACATCATCCTCAAGCATGCTGAGGGAGTGATATAACCTTTATATCTGTGGAAACCATTCAAAGCATATTGTAGAATTAAAAAAAAAAAAATCTGTTGGCCTGGACAATGAAAAAGGTTTTCTCTTTCTCCTGAGCTGCAAAAACTATCCATCTCGAGAGGTCATTCAGTGTAATGTTGAGTCTTCAAATCGTATTTCTCCAAAAGTAAGGGAGGCACAATCTGCCAGAGGGGTGAGGTAATCTTAACTAAAGCAAACTGGCAATTTTCAAGTGATTTTATCTTGATACCTCTGGAGTGATATTATCAAGATGCATTGGGAACCAGTGAAGTTATCGCACACGTTTTCACCTTTAGTCAAGGAAGATTAGTTTAAGATGGATGTTTTTTGCGGGGTGAAAAGTATACGTCTTCAGAGATTTTGAGGTTTTCTTTTGACTGCAGTGATAATTTAATATCCTCCCTTGTCCCTTCATTTCCAAACTATTAGTAACTCATCTGTATCGAAACCTGGAAGCTGGACAGACTTCTGTCCAACTCATTTCTCTTCCAACAATCACAACATATAGCCGTCCTCACAATGGCCTGTTTTTCAGCTGCAGATTTCCTCAGTATCAAGTATTTCATTTGCTTTTATAATGTGAGAAAAGATTAAGGGACAAATGTTCCCTTGAACAATGTCTTGCTCTTCAAAATATACATGATTTTCATTTCATCTTTATCTAAGAAGGATTGTTCAATAAGAGTCTGAAAACAAGCTGTTTAGTGTTACCAGTTCCTACATGCTGATACTGCAGCTCCACAGTACTCAATATTTTAACTTCCCTTTAGTGAGCTTAACTGTTTTGCATGCATGACTGTTACAGGTGTTATATTTTAAATCTGTCGCCTTCATTGGTAATGTAGATTTGACCAATTTAACACTTTTTAACTTTTAGTTTTAACGGCTGTTGTCAAAGCAAAGATTTTATATGTAAGTGGGATACATAAAAAGAAATGAGGTGACAGCCACTTACAAGTTCCTTATAATACATCCAGAAAGGCATGGTATCCTTGGGGTTTCAACGCGGTAAGCATGATTATTGGGCGCCCGGATATCTCAGTTGGTAGAGCGGGCACCCATATATAGAGGTTTACTCCTCGATGCAGCGGGTCTGGGTTCAACTCCAACCTAAAGCCCTTTGCTGCACGTCATTCCCCCTCTCTCTCCCCCCTTTCATTTCCTCAGCTGTCCTGTCAATAAAGCCCTAAAATGCCCAAATCTAAAAAAATCTTATATATATATAAAAGCATGATTATATTAAATATATTTTAGGAAAAATCTGGACACTCCCAGGATTTTAGTCTATTTCATGGAAATTGTAAGCTCTGGTAATTCCATTTCCACTCCTGCCTTCCTTTTTTATTTAGTACACAGAAACAAAATTTGCAAGCTCTAATCATTTTATCCAGGCTAGCAGAGTTACTGTAACGGACATATTGTTGATATAAGGCAGAGGGTAAAGTTGCACAGGGGTGGGGGTGCATCTTCAAAATAGACGTGTGTGGCATAACACCTTTTATATTCTTCTTGGATGATCCGTTTTGTTACTACATCACCCCTAGGCTTATTTTAGTCAACAGATTACTTGATTGATCGGTTTCCCTATTAATGTTCACTCCCAATTGTCAAGCCTCTTGCTAGTGTTCCATCATCAAATACAGGGTAACACCTGGAAATGCCTATACATGTAACCCCTGATGGTTTTACAATTCAGGTACACGATAACATGACAGAATAACAATCTCCAATCCACCGATAGCATAAGTAGAAAAATAGAGTGATCCACCATCACTCTCTCTCTCTGTGTCTGTGTCCTATACAGAGATCTTTCCGTCTTGTCAGACATGATGCCAACCTTCCATATAAGAGATGTACTATATAATTAGTTGGTAATTTTAAATTATGGAATGGAAATCTCTGTGTAGAGTTTGAGTGTGTAACTCATAGCTAGCTTTACTGTTTAGCGTCACAAACCTCTGCATTATAGTTTTGTTCTGACCTTGATGTTAATAATTAGCCTCAACTCTTAAACCAGCATTGAATCAAATTGTAGTCAACCTCCAGCCAAGGTTTCTGTGTACAGTACATACAAATCGTTTTACCACATCATGTTCAGGAGAAGCAGTGCCAACAGTTTACTCCTACTGTAGTCCTTCGATTACATAATCAGAATTGAGAGGAAAAAAACAGAGAAATGAGAAAATGTTGTTAAACTATTAAAATTGCGTGTATAACTTGTTCTTTTTTTTGGATTTGTTCTGGTCTATGCACTGCCAACTGTTGGCCTGTTTAAACCTAAAACTTTGGGGGTACGCGGGGCGCCTGTCATGGGCAGCTCCCTCACTCTGACATCTCTCCATTAGTGCATGTATAGGTCGTGGCATGTGTTTGTATTTCGGGCCTGCGTGTAATAACTAACAAAGTGAAACAATTTAATTTCCCCTCGCAGGATCAATAAATTATTCTTATTCTTTAACAGCCTTTTATTCTACTAGTTATGTGTTTGTCCGAAAACCAGTCAGTATCTGGTGTTAGGGTTAATCTCTCTCTCTCTCTCTCTCTCTCTCTCTCTCTCTCTCTCTCTCTCTCTCTCTCTCTCTCTCTCTCTCGACCTGACTGTTGTCGTAACCAACTTGAAATGCAAATGCTCAAATTCGATGGCGTCTGGCACTTTGGAGAGGTGTTCTCTTCACGGATGAACCCTAACCCTAACACCAGATACTGACTGGTTTTCGGACATAGAAGCAAATGCCACGTTATACACGACAATGTGGAGCAGGGGAGGAGGTGGGTAGCATAGATGCGAGCAGCAAGCAGTTAGGAGAAAACTAAAGCAGCTTTAAGTAGGGCGCCCTGTTTGAACATAGCCATTTAGCAGCGAGGAGAGTGACCAGCTGATGCGCTGATGCAGATCAGCTGTTGCAGCTCAGCTGATGCGACCGTGTTGTTGGCCAATAGCGGTTAGCAGCATCTTGACTACTTGGCCTGCTGGAATTGACGCTCAATTATTGGATAACTGAACAGAGCTGTTAAATAGAGAAGGAACCAAATGGATTCCAGAAAGTAGGCCAATAGCTTCACTCTTTATTGTGGTTATATACGTGTTATAACCCTTATTTATGAGTGTTTGGGGTTTGTTTTGCACAGATGTACTGGTGTACATCCAGTGGTGAAATTTATGGGCCTAGTCTGTCACTGTCTGACAGTGTTTTGATTCAGGAGGAGTGTCTGTGCACAGTTGTTTTCAACTGACAGGAGAGGTGAGATGTTGACTAGGACTCAATGTGTTTCTGATTATGTTGCAACCTGTCTGGCAGACTCCACTCATACCCAACTGGTTGCATGTTTGATTCCCCAACAAACACAAGTCTGCATTTAAAACACCGTGCATGCAGTGGTAGGTGCTCAAGATTAGAGTGAGAGGTCAGTACATACACTTTAAATTGATTGCTGACAGCTTAAAATGTTGGCAATAAAACAAAGTAGTCTTGCTGTTTTGTTTACTTCAAAATGCATCTAATGTTAGTTTCAATGTATACTATGGTATTTGAAAATAGCAATAGTGCCATTTTCATTGTAGTCAAGGGGAAACAATAGGAATTGCAAGTATATTGTTTGCTGAAAGAAACAAATACCAAATAAAAAGATGAAGATGTGAAGATTCCCATAAGTGACTAAATGCCAATACTTCTGATTTCTGTTGCGCTGAGTCTAACAGCCATCACCACTGCAGCCCAAGCAGGACAGGTTTTCAGTTTAAAAAAAAAAGTAAATTTGATATGGACCATTTCTTTAAAAAAAGCCTCAATGAAGTGCAGCCACCGTTTTGTGGCAGGAAGCAAAATAACAGAACTTAATAAATTCAGCATTTAGAGGTTAGATTCTCACTCCATTCATTCACTTCATTACTTCATTAGCCAGTTATATCAAAGTAAAATCTGGGGAAGTTCTACATTTTCCGTCACAACCATCTGGGAGCTTTCCAGTGTAAACACCGTCTGACTATGGCCCTGTTCCATCAGACCATTTGGGAATAAAATGTCTCGGTTGCTTAGGGACTGGAAACTTGTTGATTTTTCTTCTTAACTCTGTCCAGGATGTGAATTGGTGACTTTCCAGCCACAAGCCTGATGCTTTAATTTCCAGACTTCTGGGTTTAAAGCACTTTATAGAATCAGTGATAGGCTTAGTCAAACCCCTAACTGACTCTGTAGTGTCACATCTGTGGTTTCATATCGCAATTAGAGGTTTTGTATGATCAACTTGACTCTGCTCTGTTGGCCATAGTCAATAGTCATGCTGGAAAGCTCCCAGGGTGTACAATTGTATGTAACAATATGAAACAGGTTGTTTCTGAAAAAGATGCAGACATGTTTCCGACATTTTTCAGGGAAAATAGCTGTTAAAATAAGTACTATTTTGGAGTAATAACAAATGGCGTCTTGCTTCAATAATTCAAAATATTTTTGATTGGAACAGCAATGTTTTTCAGTCAAAATATCTGTGTGGCAGAGAATCAGAAATCCAGTCCTGGTACTCATGCTTTTGAGAAATGTTGATATGCTTATCACACTTATGCTTTAACAGTGTCAATAACATCCAATCCAAAATGTTTTGACTTACTCCTAACAGCTCAGCTTTGCTAACTGTCCCCTCTTTCAAGTTTTGCAAGAGCTAATTTAAAACAACAGCATTCTTTGACGACAGTTTTCCACAAACACCATCAGCTTTAAATTGTATGAACAACTGGCTAACAAGATTAAAAAGCCAGACTTCATTTAATTGGGACTTTACATTGCATGCTTTCTTTTAAAACAGAAAATTACAATGTGTCAATACCGCAGCCTTGGGCCTTAATGCTTAACGGTTGCTTCCCACTTCCTCCCTCATTTGGATCTCCCTGTCGCTCCATCCAGACATGTCAACAGAACACACATGGAGAAAACTGAAACCGCTTTATCACGGTTTTCTTCTCCCATGGAATTACATTGTGGCACTTTTGCAACCTCACAAAATTGGACCACACCGTGTTGTTGCCGGAGTACTGTGCATATTTCAAGTCAAAACTTTGAAGACCTGCAATGAAGCATAAGGCTACTGTGCTGGAAAACTGATCTTTCATTTAATGTTTTTTTCCCTTTTTTTGTTTGCGAAAGGGGCCCTGTAAATCATGTCCTTTATACCTCCGGCCGGGGGTTCACCGCCTCACCACAGGGTGGGAGGAGAGCATGATGGGAAAAACATGATGGGATCTCACTTTAGCAGGTCAGAGAGAAGAGAAAGGGCAAAAGAGAATGAGAGGCTGTGAAAGAGGTAGGAGGAGCGGTCTACCCTGAATAAGAGAGAAAGACAGAGACAGCAGGGGGTAAAATATTGAAATATCGTCAGACAGAGAAAAATAAATATAGACAGAAGAATATGAAGACATAAAACTGAAGTAACAGCAATAAAAATCAGATTCCCTATTTCAAAACATTTAGGCAATCAACAAGGTTGAGACCCAATTCCATACAGGACATAAAAACATACTATAAACTAGGGGTGGAACGGTACATGTATTCATATTGAACCGAAACGGTACGGGCGTCTCGGTTCGGTACATGAATTTACAATAAGAATACATGGTATAAAAATAAATAAAACTTGCATGCAAATGAATTAATGTAATGTGGAACTACTGTTACATACGCGTTTCTTAGGGACACCTAATCTGTTGCCCCGCCTTAGCTCTGAAGCTCCCAAGCTCCGCCTACATGTCGAGTTGGTCCAGTGAGTCCACACGAAGCAAACTAGCCCCTTCTATACAACCAAACACAGATGTACTAGCTGTATCCCTTCTTGCCTCGACCACAAATGGCTTCCAGGCCCATTTGCTTCGCTGTTTGCTCCGCTGTTAGCTCCGCCGTTAGCTTCGCTGTTTACTGCTAGCTCCGCTGTTAGCGTGTGAAGCTAATGCCACAATTTGCCAACTGCTCTGTGTAACCGAAGCTGCTCTTTTAACACCCCTGCTCTGTGCATTCACATATGAAAGCAGTACTTGTCTCCCATATCATACTACTAGCTGATTGTCTTATTTTGTTTACAAGTTCCAGATGGAGTCTGGAGATGATGTGGGGTAGCCTAGCCTACTTATTGGGGGGGAAGGGCTCAGCTGTCTCTTTGAAAACCCTTGCTGTAGATTAACTTTAATTTATTTATATTGCCAACAATCACAATGTCAAAATGGGCCCACATTAGCAATAGTTCCTGACCCAGATGAAGCGCTCTAAGAAGGCAAAGAATAACCTCAAAAGGTTATACAACATAGTGGAAAATGGGCTAACTATTAGCATTTCTGCTCCAGTAGCCTATTTTCTCAAAGTGAAATCTGACAAAGGTTATGGCCATGTGGTGACTTACACTTAAGTCAAAGTTGTAAATCATCAGATACTTCAGCCACTCACAACTAAACGACAGTGATGGCTCGGTCACCACCATTAGATCTTGCACCTCTCTCCTCCACATGACCCCTCACTGCCATTTGGAGTTGCCCATGTGCAAATCTGCTTTGTGCAGCTTTTAAAGGCCTTTCTAGTAAAACTGAACAATGCAATCCAGGTGCCAATTGCTCAGCAAATCCTAATGAAAGACACAAGAACGACTGAGGGGGAGAGAGAACAGCAGCTTCAGCAAATGTGATTTCCTAAAGTTGAATTTATATGCGTTGTGTATTAATACTCTGCGTCACCTAATACCCTGGACCAGAGCTGTTCATCCATAATTCTCAGATATAAACTGCTTTGGTCTTGACATTTAATATTGGCTTGTCTGACAGTGGTGGGTTTTGATTTATGATGGCACAAACATTCAACAAAGTCAGTTACAATACCAGCAGTCTGCTTCTGTGGAGTAAAACAGTGGGACTCAGATAGTGTATCATTACAGGGTTGAGGCAGGTCAGACAGTTTGTGATTGAATTCCTGTACAACCAACATTAAAAGAAGCCAATATTACAGTCCTTCACATGGGTGAAGTCAAGTCAGTAGTATATTTACAGTGGAAGTACAAAATATTCAATCAACATTAAACAAAGAAGCACAACATCCACCACAGAAACGTTATACTAGCATAAACATGAGTAAAGCTCCAGCCAAAAACCAGAGTAAGCCATGTGCTGCATAGATATAAAATATCACCATCGGCCTGGTTTTTGCTCTAAACCTGCAGCTTCCATTAGAAGGGACACACACAAATACACAGACAATTTATCCACAAATGTGCAAATGAATGTACATGCACGCAGATTGCTCCTACACAGTGTTGGAAATTATTCCCGGAAATCAGGGGTGATTATTGCTCTAACAAAGCCCCGGGGATAGGGGAGGTTTCTAAGACCGGGGTAGTGTGTGTGTGTGTGTGTGTGTGTGTGTGTGTGTGTGTGTGTGTGTGTGTGTGTGTGTGTGTGTGTGTGTGTGTGTGTGTGTATGAAAGTAAGAAAGACGGGAGAGTAACTGATTCATAATGAATGACATGTGACTGATGTGTTCTCTGTTTTATTTACTGTGTTTGAGAAACGTATGCATACATCCATGCGTGTGTGCACAGTTTCCTCTGTGTTGATTTGGAAGTGGCGGCCCACCACAGCAAAATTTCTGCCGCCACGGTATCAGAAATAGGGCAGACTCACAATGTAGTCGCGGTTGCCTTTTAAATTATCCTGCCTGTTGGAAAGCATGTCCACGCCCCCCGCAGGTGGACGGTGATACTGCAGTCTGATGTCTGTTTAGTGAGCGGCACTGCACTTTGATGTCTGTTTAGAGAGGCAGCAGACTTTTTAGTCATTCCTTTTCTTCATTCTGTCTGGTTTGTGCGTTCGTGAGGAAAACGTGAGTATTGTACATGTGGAGTTTGTTGTGTGACACCATGCAGGACAAATAAATCTGTATAGTTTAACTAGTTAGATCGAAGTTATGGCAGGAGTTGTCATGAAAGCCTTATTTTGCTTTCTCCACGGCACACTCGTTAGAGTTTACTTAGCTAATCATCGCCGTTAATATGTGATAACGCCGGTTTATATTGCATGTTATGTTAACATGTCATATGTTAAAGTTAACTTTTATAATATAGTGTAGGTTATTGTGAAGTGAATCTCAGTTTCTGTGCTCTGTAGGCTATGTGCATTTAACCACCTCGTGATTTATTCAACCCTCCATGTCTGTAGCCTACTTGTAACATTAAACAGCTACAGCTAATATTGTGCACTGTACGTTTATAGCTGCTGCTTTTAGTTCACTTAGTAACTATATTAACCACTGTTGATTCCTATAACATTCGTAATTATTAGTATAGCTCCTTTATCATTGGCATCATTATACTGCAGCTTAAATTGATATTCTTATTGTTTCTTGTAGACCACAAACACCAACACAAACAACAACAACAGCTCTGTTAACCAGACATACTCTCCTCTGGAGCCTGATTCTTTGACCGGAGTCAAGTCCATAACTGCCGCCTCAACCAGTTAAATTGTGGGAGGGCAAATCTCTCCGTTTCACTGCCCCCCCCAATTGTTCGGACAGACCTGCCCCCACTACTACAAAAAATCCTAAAGGAAACACTGGTGTGTGTGTGTGTTTGTGTGTTCTTGTTTAACTTTATTCGTGGGGTCCAAAAACCTGGGGCCCAGTATACTTGTGGGGTCCGGACAGCTTTGTGGGGCCAAAATGCAGAACCAAACAAGGTTAAAGGGCTGTTTGAGGGTTAAGACTTGGTTTTAGGATTAGGGTTAGAATTAGGTTATGGTTAGGGTGAGGGTAAGGGTTAAGGTTAGGCATTTAGTTGTGATGGTTAACGTTAGGGTAAGGGGCAATGCATTATGTCAATGATCCCCACAAAGATAGTGAGACACACTATATGTGTGTGTGTGTGTGTGTGTGTGTGTGTGTGTGTGTGTGTGTGTGTGTGTGCGTGCGTTTGAAAGCACATGACTCAACCTCTCTTTGTGTCCATATTTGTGTCTGTTTATCAGTATTTCCAGATCCGATGCGGTCAGCGCTAAACCTCTCTTAAACGAAGCCAGAGCCAAAACAATGAACTCACATTCTGTCACCATAGCAACGCCGACCATTACCCCAACAACAACAACAACAACAACAACAACACACTCTGCTGTTTTGTTTACAGGCTTGGGTTGACATATGGTGGCCCCTTGGTGGTCTTCAGCATCTTGTTATTCACCCAGTCACTGAAATCAATGTGTCCAGCTTTTCTTCCAGTTTCTTTTAGAAAGTTCAATGATGTTACTTAGCTTGTAAACCAGTTTTGGGATATAAAAAGGATTGAATCTGTTTCTCAACCTTTATTTATATTCTCACACTGGAGAAGTTAGTGGGTGCAGCCAATGGCAAGTATTGTACTGGCTGATTCAAGTTTTGAATTTGAATGTAAGAAACATCGCGCGCAGCACTCTACAAAACCAACACAGACTTTCATCCTGCAACAGGTCATGTCCAATTCAGACACTTTGATCAGTTCATATTGGCTCTGAACCTTCCAGTGCCTTAACAGTGTTAACTGTTAAATGCAGGTCACTCGGAACACTAACTTTACAATTGTTCACTTGATTAGACAATAACACTGATTCGATCTTTGTTTGAACTTAATAACTAATGAAGGCACAATATATGATCCAAATGTAAACTAAATCTCAACTCATCACCAAAATTGAAAACATGACTGGAAGCTGCTCCCCAAACTCACAGAGCTTTTAATAAACTGACTAAATATAGACAGATTTGTTTGCATCAGAAATGCTTTGAAAGAAAGAAGTAAGCAGAATGTAATAACACAGGTCCCACATTTCTGTTGGAAATTACGTGTATTAACAACTGGGAGCAGCAAACGCGCCTTTAGTATCTGCTAACAGTATTATACTAAGGGCACTACACTACTATGCAACAGAATAATTTCTTCTTATTCCTTTCTGCCTGTTCAAAAATTCAAATTAGGGGTTCGATTGGGGTCTTATCTTTATTTTACTGTAAATTCAAATATATATAATTTATTTGGTCAAAAACAATTACAGCTTGGGACTATAACATTATGGCATCATTGCTTAAAGAGATAGTTCAGAATTTTTTAAGTGGAGTTGTATGAGGTACTTATCCATACCTACATTAGATGGCGGTCGGCACGCCCCCAGTTTGGAGAAGCAGGCAGGAGTACAGACACGGAAGCTAAGCAATGTACTGCTGTAAATAGGGGCAGCTGCAAAACTTATTTTAACCACCTAAAAAAAGGTCCATCCCCCCTAAAAAAAAACATTAGTTTAAGCGTACACTATATTTAGAATATTGTTCACCACTTTACCTTGCCGTCAAACAGCCCTGTTTAAGTTCACATGTGGGGAACTGAAGCCATTAATACACTGACTATGGATAAGTACCTAATGTAACCCTACTTCAACAAATCCATACTATCCCTTTAGTTTTTGTGTGTGTCTTACTGTGTGTACATGATAGCTGTCTAATGTTTAAATAATATACTGTGTATATATATATATATATAGTAAATGTTATATTTCTCTTTTTAAATTAAATGTGAATTGACCGTGTATGTTTCAGAAATTGGTTACAGGGGTGCTAGTTAAGTCAGTTTAGTCCCTTGGTAACCAAATTACAACAAAGTGATGATAGTATATAATTTCCAAAATGTCTCAGATGAACACACCCATTATACTGAACTTCAGACTCTGGTTCCCATCCTTTAGAGATTTATTCTATCCACACGCCATCGTTATTACCACTGAAATATATGGGCTGCTGACACTACTCCCAGTTTCCCACCACAATATGTACATCCTCAACTCCCACTGCAGTTGCAGCAGGCACGTGCCAGACTCGCCTCTTTGGCCCAAGGCTCTCGTGGTGCTTCTTGACTTATAGTCTCTTAGACTCTCCTCTCCCCAAGTTATTACAGCTTCCTTTCAAACAACATACGAATGTTCGTTTTCCTACACAAACACACCATCATCTTGTACTGGTTCCATTTTGTTTTTAAATCAAGACCTTAGTCTTTAAGTGCTGAAAATATAAAGCAAAAATAGCTCATCCTTTACATATAAAGTTCTGCATCGCTGCAGCAACAGAAGAGGCAATAATGCAATAACACAAGTTGAGACCATGGACAGTATATGTTTGTGAGAGTCACATCTGTCTCTGCATCAACAACAGTTCCCAAAACACTAAAACTGTACTGTACAGTAAGTGTGACTTCAACATTCACTCACATTCAGGCAGCACGATATCAAATATTTTTATATTTTAGACGGAAGAAAGCCATAGGGATAAAATAAATATACACTTGCAATAAACATACAGATGAAGTCTGTGTGATATGGCCGAAAGCTTGATCTTGCCATTAGCTGTTTTCAAGGTCAAGAATGAACTGCGAAGATCAACTTTTAAACCAACATGGCAGAAAAGTCCTAAAAGTGCTCAGAATAACGGAGTTGATGAACAAGTTCAAACATTCATCACAACTGAGAAAATGTGTGTGAGTGTAACTGGACCTTGGAGTGTTTTGTCTAGCAGGTCTACCCATCTACACGTCATCAAGATACATACGTACATACATACATACATACTACTACTACTAATAATAATAATAATAATGTGATGAGGTTGATTCCTGTGGGGCAATTCGAGGGTTGGCAATGCATGGTCTGTTGCAACAGAGCAACAGACCAGGACATGGGTGGGATTCAGGGGTTTGATTGAAAATTGAAATTGAATTGAATTGATCCAGGACACTGCAACAGTGTGGATATCTGCATACACGGAATATAAAGGATATATGGGAATATGGCACCCTGCTGCCTTCTGCAGTGATCATGCAATGTGCTAAGGCGTACACCATGTACATGATGTACGTACCTGTGAATCCACCTCATGAATTAAGCCAGCAGTACTCTGTCCCAGGGACCAAAATCACCCACTTCAGCAATATTGCTCATGCTGCTTCCTTCTTATGTTTTTTCTCTACTACCCTCGATGAAACTGAATACAGAACAGCACTGCGCAAGAGTTATGAAGGCGGTGATGAGTTAACCTTCCCCAAATGCCACTGACAGAGCAGACTGGATTCTGAAGTATAAACAATAAATCCTGAAAATTGAGAGAGGTTGATTAAGGGCAACTGGTCTGTGTGTGTGTGTGTGTGTGTGTGTGTGGGGGGGGGGGGGGTGTTAGTTTGTGTTTGTAAAAAAAAGTGACCATATGGAAATTATTAGATGTGGGCTGATTCAGCATGCTGGCACATATTTGTGTTTGCATGTGAGTGTGTGGAAAGCTGTCTGCCACCTCCAGTTTCAGTAAGTCAAGCAGCACACCCTCAACCTAAACACACAAAATGCTTAAGTATCACAATTTAAAGTAAATGGAATACATCACTCTTTTGGTCCTGTAAGAATCCAAGTTCATTAGTAATATACAAACCTAAAATGACCTAAAAAACATTTTGAAGGTTTGAGGTTTCTGTTAAACCCTGACCCTATGCCATCAAACACATTGTCTCTTTATATCTTGAAGCTTATTATTACTTGATATTTTGTTAAATGATACCTCAACTTGACTTTATGAGTCCCTGAAAAACACATCAAAGGAGTTATGCAAATTGACTGTGACACAGGCAATATAACTTCCTACATGAGTTAAAAAGCAGTACTGGAATTGGATCTAGCAGCTCAGCTGCAATTCAAAAACCTGACCAAGAGATAGAAATACATTATTAGCCTCATAAGTCATATTTGTAAAAATAGAGGCCTACAGTATCACACTGTGAAATTACACTCTACCCACTAAGCTGCACAGGACCCCTGGCAGTGCATTTAGAACTGCTGAATACATTAGCCAGTTAATAGGCTATACCTAAAGAGTAGGAGGGAGAGGAGGAGGACAGTGGAGGAGGGAGAGCCAAAGTCAAAGGGCATGAGGGAGGCAGGGAGGTCACTGACAAGCAGTTTGAAAGTATTGAAAGAAAAGTGAAGACAGCTGAAGAGGGGAGTGGAGCAAGAGGAGGAAGGAGGGGGAGGAAAGGGAGAAAGGAGGGGGAAGAAAAGGGAGAAATTAGGGAAAGAGGGAGAGGAGAGAGAGGGGTGAACCTCCTGGAAGACATAAATAGGCGAAAGAGGACTTAGAGGCTCGCAGTCACTCTCCTCGACAGCCACATCCACCGCTCTCCTCTCCCCTTCTCCTCACCTCCAGCCCTCCTCTCCACTCATCTGCTGAAACCCTCCATTCATCTGGAACCCTGAACAAAATCAGTGAGTAGTTTCCGCAATACATCTTCATCCTGTTACCACATTACAGCACAGAGATCCTTACATTAATGGAAATGTCAGCTGTATTATAGAGGGCTACCAAGTATGCAGGTATAATTACTGGCAATTATTTCTGTAACAGGAATTGTATGAAATCATATTTAAGTGAAAACAAATTCAGATAGCGTGATCAAATATGTGACAAAGAAGTGTGGATGTAACAGATTTTATACAGATGCAGTGTGTTATATTTAGGAGAAAATAGGGAAATTAGGGTTGCGGTGAAATGCAAACATCTGCTGTTAAACACATCCTGCTCTACTTTTGTGACAATATGTAAATTGCAATAGCACCCATTTTTTTTTAATCAAAAGTGTAAATGAGTAGATTAAGAGCAAATCTTTGTAAGAATAGCCTACACATTTATTAACAGAATTTCATATATTAAGTAGTCTACTTGATTAAGCAAACTGCATATCACTCTATTTGCATGCTGTCCATGTACATCATTCTTAGAGGCAAATATGTGCTGCTGTGATGTGTTTAATTAAAAATGAATGTCCCAATGGGGAACATTTAGCTCTTCATTAGTCAGGGACTGTCCACACATATATATGAAAGACTTTTTAATCATACTGTTAAAAGAGAAGAACTTAAAAGAGAAGACCCAAACTGGTCAAAAGTCATTGAAAGAGTTCAGGGAGGTTGGCTATGGATGATATAATGAGGTACCAAAGTTAGGAAAGTCAGCTGACATAGCTTAACTCTATGAGGCAAGAGTTTAGAGCAAACCAGACTGTAACTACTGCAACAACAAACACTACTAAATGAATGTAAGATCTCCTTTCGCCAATCATATACTGCTTAACTGAGTTTACAAGTCTTAACATTGGAAAAACAGTGGAGAATTTGAGAAAACTTTCCCTCTGACTCACATGCCCCACTTGTTAAACTCAACACTGATGCTGCAGCCAGACGTTTTGCCCTTTCACCAGTTCTCCTTGTCAGTCTTGTCATGACCAGATCTGACTGCAAAAAGGACAACCTCAAGTATACAAGTCAAAATGAAAAGGATAAATGATAACTAACTGCAAACCTTTTAAATGCACAGGGACAGACGTGAAGAAATCCTCTTTTCAGAATAAAAATAGTTGAATCCTTAGAATGAAGACATTTATGGTAACAGATAGTAAAAGTGCTCCAAATCAGACATCTTGGAGTGTAGCAGCAGCAGCAGAAAGCAGGAAAAGGTGTGTAGTATGTGGTGATTACACATGATACATCACTGAAACATCACTGACTTTCCTCTTTCAGGTCCTTCATCCTCCCCCAAATCAACCCTCATTACCATGGACACCACAAGAAACATCCTCTCCAGCTCTGAGGCACTCTACCACCTGATTGTCATGATACTGACACTGGGCCAAGGCGTTCATTCACTGCCTGTTCCTACTGACGTCCCCATGTGCACAGCCTCAGAAACTGCCCAGTACAAGCTAACGTTTTCCGGCAAGTGGACCCAGGCAGCTTTCCCTAAACAGTATCCTGTCTACCGTCCCCCTGCACAGTGGTCAAACCTCATTGGTAAGTGCACAGCAAACTGGTGTCAAATTGTATTTCATTGGTCCCAGTATTGGCAGAAGACGGGAAACAGTACTGGTTGTTTGAGTAACAGGTAGCTAATTTAGGAAATTACATACAGCGTATAGTAAGTATATAGTAAATACAAAGAAGCGAAATGTCCTGGTTGGTCAGTATATAATACAAAATATGAAGTTATGTAACTTGATTAATATCAACAAACAAGAAATACAACCTTATTGGCTAATACAGTTAATATAGATATCTCTGATAACTGACTAATACCTGTTGCAACAACTGGCTTCCTTTTCCTTTCTTTCTGCTCTTAGGGGTGACCCACAGCTCTGACTACCGCATGTGGCAGCGTAATGAGTTTGCCAGCAACGGAGTGAGGGAGTTTGCGGAGAAAGGCGAGGCCTGGACGCTTATGAAGGAAGTCGAAGCGGCCGGCGAACGCATCCAGAGTGTTTATGGGATCCTATCCGCTCCTGCTGTTATGGGGGGCGCAGGCCAGATGAACACTGAGTTTGAGGTTTTCGCCAGGCACTCCTACGTAAGTCTCTCAACGCCTGGTTTCCTTCATTCACGGTCAGGGCATTGAGTATATCAGAGGCCTTTTTCTGATGTTCAGAATGCTTTCCTTAGCCTAGGTCAGTGGCCTAAAGGATTTCTTAAAAATGTTGCCAATCATAGCTTTTATTGGACCACGGATATTTTTTTTTTTTCTTATATTCATGTGTAGTTTTAGCCATTATTCCTATTAAATATACTGATAAATTCCTACTAATGGACACAGCCTAACAATCAAGTGCACCGATCATGCATATTTCCAGTTTGACCATATTATAAACTGATTATTTAGAAGTGAATATTGAAGTTTTTGTAATAAAAACAACCCAACTGTGCATTGCACCTAGCAGAGGTCCTAACTGGTACAACTTTGACCCACCATACTTACTGTAGTTGAGCAGTGTACCATTATAATTGACATTTTAGGTGCATGCACTGTTGTTTAACTTCCAAGTAAGTGTTTCACATACCTGGGTTAAACTAGATCAGGGGTGTTGTTACCCCAGTTGAGGCTGTTGCATGTCACGGGACTACGATTATGAGAAACGCAGCCAAAACTATAAAAAGGAGGCCAGGGTTGTTAGTATTTTAAGCCAAGTAATAAGTTGTCACACTACTGCTATTTGATTATAAAAAAACATTAGATTATAAGAAAGAGCTGCATTGTGCCTTTTTAACTAGGCTGATGCAGCAAAACAGTTAATGCTACTATAAAACCAGCTCCAGGCTGTTATTTTCCATATTCTACACCCTAAAGAGAGCTTCCCAAATGTAGCAAGCTTAAGTTATGTCTCTACAAAATTGTGTAAAACTCTGCAGGAGTCTCAGGGTAGGTCATAAAGTTGGGGACAGGTTGGACCAAACACGTTAGGCTTGGACATGAAACGAGACAGAGTGAGGAGGAGGCAAAAGTGTGTCTTGGAGGTGAGAGAAATGGAAAAAGGCCAGTTGGAGACAGAAGATGCTCACCAACACAAAACAAACTATACTGATGCTGTTACTTCAATAACACCACAAGTAGGGAGGTGAGTGAGTTAATTAGACTAGGAATAGGGCTGAATACACTGGCTGTTTGACAATGGAAATAATTTGGAAGTGTGGAGTTAGAAATAAGTGAACTTACAGACTTCTGTAGCCCACTCCTCATCTCTACTTGATAGTGGCTTAAGGCTACAATACCCACTACTAGCATAACACATCTAAACCGAACTGTCCGTGGGTATATGTGGGTATATATGTGGCACATTTTAACAAGAAAGACGAATGCATGAAATAAAAAAGACGATATCTCTGGTTCTGCTGCATCGACACTTTTAAATAAAAAAACTGATTCCAACAATGTTATGGGAAAGCAAAACTAAATTGGTGGAGTACTTCAGTACTTTACAGGAAAGTTGTGACAAGGTTTTGTAGCCAAAATCAGGTTAATAAAGTCCAAATATTACTGTAACTTCAAAAGGAATTCATTTTTTTCTAGCAGTTCCTTAGCTGTTAAATGGATGGATAGATCAAGTGTATAAATTAATGAATATGAATGTGCAATTAAGTATTATGTCTATTATAGCTTTCATTTCCATACTGAATATAAATTAGACAATGATTTAAACTCATTGTCCAAATAACACAAGGTTAAAAAGGTATCCACTGACAAACACTAAGACCAATTTGTATATGGTGACATAAAACTACCCTTTTCTTCCCATCTATGTCTTTCTCCTTCTATCCCTCTTAATCTCCATCTCTCACTTCGAACCACCTCCTCATTTCCCCGTCTCTTTTTTTCTCTCTCTCTATGTTCCATCTTCTCCCCACGGTCTACTTCCTCCTCTTTATCTGCAGCTGTCGTTTATGGTGCATCTCGTTCCAAGCCCGGACTGGTTTGTGGGTGTGGAGAACTTTGACCTGTGTGACGGCGACCACTGGAAAGAGAATGTGTCGCTGGAGCTTTTCCCATTCGATGCAGGAACTGACAGCGGATTCACTTTCTCTTCTCCCAACTTCGAGACCATCCCACAGGACAAAATCACACAGGTGGGTTAGCCTGAGCCAAGGGCAACATCCATCAATCTAAAGCCAAAAATCACTAATCGTGTAAACAGGGACATGAGCTCATCATTGTTGATAAAACCAGTGTTGGCAAGGAGGTCCACATTGTTTTTTACCACTTGTGTGTAAAGACAAGATAAAACAAATGCCTTGAAGGCTTTGTTCATCCTAGATATGAAATGGTCAGGACAATGTGTCTATAGTGGAAAGGACAAACCATTATCATCATTATCACCATTTGAAAAGCATTTGCATTAGCACTTTAGTTCCCTAATTACTCAAGACACAAAGATCTTATTTGCCAAAAATGTATCTGTTTAACATATTAAAAGGATGTCACATGTACTGTATAACAGTTGATGCCTCCTTTTACCTCCAATGACTCACCATATATAAACTGTTATTCCTTGTCCATTTCCCCTCCATAGATCACTTCTTCCTTCCCTAGCCACCCTGCTAACTCCTTTTACTACCCCCGCCTGAAACACCTGCCGCCCATCGCCAAGGTAATGCTGACCAAGATAAAGAAGACCAATCAGATCATCAGCCTGCCTGTGGAGCCCACCCAGTCCAACCAACTGCCAACAGGAAATGAGATTGAGGACAAGCTTATAAGTAAGTAAATACTCTGAATTTTGCACTGGGTAAACTGTGGAATGTTGATGACAATAAGGCACTTGCATAATAACAGTCATAAATGACTGATCATAACTAGTAAAAAAAAAAAAAACCTGAATAGTGCTGTAATTATGATGACTATACTTACATAGAGGACAGATGTGGTAATTAAGTCAGCCCTGTGTTAAAACAGTGCAAGGGGCTGTGTTGGTGGGGGTAACAATTGATGACAAAACACTGCATGGGAACTCTGTAAAGTTATCAGGACGGCAACAATTTTATCTTTCATCATGATAATCTTTGACCACTATTAGTGCTACGAAGCAGTGTTATGTTATACAATTCTATACAAGTTCCTGCCACTGGTTTCATACTTTTTTTTTTTTTTTTTTTTCACACAATATTGTTCAGAGAGCCGTAACACTGTTTGTTTACTAGAAAACTCAACAAGGTTACTTTGGTACTAGGCCAACATGTCCAATAGTAAAACTCAAATATTAATATTTTGCAGGTATAAGATAAACATTTTTAAATCAAATACAAGCACTTATATATAGCCGGCAGAGTATGTTGAAATATGGATTAGTAACAACATGTAAACAGCATTTGCATCCACCCTTCCTACCCTAAGCTGCCTCTCTCCTCTCCACTTGCAGTGATCTAATAATTTACACCTTTAAAAGAAAATAAATGCTCAAAGTTGCACAAAAGAACAGATGTAGGATTTCACACAATGCTAGGAGCTGGGGTCTAAGTCTTTTCCTGACTTAAATGAAAACATTTGGGAACCATTACAGGCCACACACAAACTCAATTACTTCCAACCAGAAACCAGAGAAGCCAAGTGAGGGTAGGGCATCAGAAAATGCCAGGGGCACATCTGGCATCCAGTGGAAAACTGGAGAAAGTGAGAGAGCATTTTAAGAAAACTAGGTAATAATTCTGTACAGCAACGTTTGAGTCGTGACCCAAAATAGGATGCAGACACGTATGTTTTAACAAGATCTGAATCCATAAGGTGAAGCTGGGTTTATTTAATGTTGGTTCCCAGACAGTTAAAATGTAAGACTATCCGTTGTACAGATTAGTGGTAACAGTAAAAAAAACAACTGCAAGTAAGAATAGAAAGAGGGCTTGGAAAAGTTAAGACAATCAGTGTGTTGAACTAGAAGTAAAGCCAACAATGCAGTATTAAAAAAACCTGACTGTGTGACTGATGTTCTCCAAGGAGGGGAAAAATAACCTTTTATAAATAAATACATCACCACAGAAAGTCTAAACAGATGACTTGACCAGGAAAGTATTTTTTTGGGACGGGAAAAATGAAATAGATAGCGTGTCAACCTGGCAGTAGAGCTGACAGCACAGTAATCAGATTCAGTGTTCAGGTAGACTGTAAAGGTTTGACGAAGTATCACAGACCGTTCCCCTGACGACTCAACAACAAACAACAGAGAGGGGCCAGGAATCTGTTGGGGTTTCTTGCCTTGATTCCAATGCTCCATCCTACCCCTCCGTCTGTTTTATCCTTCCTTCCCTCCATCAATCCCTCTGTCTCTTTTATGCCTTGTCCCCAGGGATTGAGCAACATTTTTCATTATAGATTAGAAAAAACCTTCGGCTTAATCTGTGAAATACAAAAACATAAATCACCTTTGCTTCATATTACAGCGTCGTATCACCTTACCCTTCCCTCTGTCCTTAATAGAAGGGAGATTTGACTTGCTTGGTCCATCCCTCCAGCCGGCAGTCCATCCATGTAGCTTCCGTATCGCCTCCCATCCTTCTGCTTTTCTACTCTACTCTACCGACAACTAAGTCTGTGATACATATCAGCTCTACGGAAGCTCACAACAAGGTTCAGGAGAATCAGAACAAAACACGAAAGACATGATGTAACATTACACTTCAATGATGAGCCTCCTTTCACTGTATTACAGCTGAGGTGCCTTTTAGCAAGGCTCCAAATCCCTATCTGCTGAAGTTGGCTTATTAAGTGACAGCACTGTTTACTGTGAGGCAGGGCTGCACTGACAAAGAGCGAACACAGTCAGCAAACTCACTCATAACATGAAGGTAAAAACAAATTCAGAGTCACACTTACACGTAACTCCAGCAGCACAACTACTACCAAGAATCAATCAAACAAGAAGCTATGTGTTCATAAAGAGCTGCACATATTTTCCCTCTCATGACTAATCCCCCCCTCCCGCCCTTTCCATTCAAACCTATTAAAAGAAACTCTAATAATATACTATTTAATACTCACAAATATAAAAAATGTACCACTTCCAAACAATAAATGCAGTAGATTACAAGAGGAAAGACACAAGCTAACTCTGCAATATTACGAACCAACCTAAATGTTAATGTGTTATAATTCATTCCTCGTAATGCAGATACCCCTCTGGACTGCGAGGTGTCAGTGTGGTCTCCTTGGGGCTTGTGCAAAAGCAAGTGTGGAGACTCAGGTGTGCAGCACCGCACACGCTACATCATTATGCACCCAGCCAACAATGGATTAGCCTGCCCCCTGCTGGAGGAAGAGAGGAAGTGCTTCCCGGACAACTGTTTATGACTAGGCCAGGAAAGGAGGAAGAAGAAAGAGAGGAAGGAGAGGAGAGAGAAGAAAGAGAGGAAAGCCAGGAAAGGGAGGAAAGGACGAAGACTGAGAAACAACAGTAAAAGGTCTGCGGCTTATTCACATGAGGCATAAATATGATGAAGCGGACACCCTTATTTCCTCCCTGGGTACACCCTCTTGTTTGTGGAAATGACTAATGTACTGATTGTCTGACTGTTAAATTGCAGAATGTCTTATCCTCAAGACACATCGATAGATCTGACAGCACTAGGGAGGTGTAGTTTGGCGAAATAGCTATTAGACGCCACTTCAGTTTTGGCAGATTATCTAAATTGTCTGGGGGCAGAACAATGCTGTTTTAAACATAGACATCAACTAAAAACACATTTACACGTTATAATTGGGTTTTAATTGGCCATTTCTGAAGATCACTGACACTTGTTTGCCCACAGTGGATTATAACTCCCAGCAGCTTCCATCAAGCAGATTTGGAAATAAATCAATATACAGTAAATGATACTTAAGATCTAAAATCCCTATATCCAAGAACTACTTAGCAGAAAATCATAATAGCAGCAGCTCTGGCACAGGGGAAAACATGATGCCTCAATAATTCCATTAGCAGAAGTATAGTAGTACAAGCAGAAAAGTGAGTCAGACATAGTAATTAATGTACGGTCCTCCCCGCATTCAAAACATAATATTCACAGAGACATTGATCGTTTTCTGAAAACAAAGAATATATTTATTAACAGGATTTTTGCCTGTGGTGTACAGTATATCAAATCTGAAAGTAATAAGTTGTATGCTTTTATGTTATTGAAATATTAGTTCAAATGTTTTTTGTATAAAAAAAAAAAGAGAAAAATACTAAAAATGTACAAAAAAATGTATGTTTCCTGTATGGCCAATAAAGGTATTGTGACCTCATTGATAACAGTTTCTTTTAGCAAGAGATTGCACCTACTTTATGTATATTTTGGAGTCTCATTGCCAAACTTCACATAATCAGAATAACAACTGTGAGTTTTCCATTTTATAGATTAAAATTCTTCTTTAGTGCCTGACCTTTAAATCGGAACCCCAGATTCGGACTGACTTACATATGGGTTGCATGCAGGAGGCGAGCGTGGCTGGTCGTCACAGTACAGATCCATTTTTGCGACACGACTGAAGCGTGGTGTCGCGACATCATACATCCATGGTTGATGCTCCATGCCCTTGACCGGCAGCTGATTGGACGAACGCGTCACGTGGGTCTGGCTACTCCCAATTTCAAAACGACCATCATGGCGGCTCGTTGAGAATACGATCTAGTATTTTACGAAAATAGTTCACCGAAACGTGTTTCTGAAAACATTTTAAGCGAGAATTAGGCCATACAGTTGCTGAATCTGTCTTCATTTCAGATCGACAAAGGTCAGTTTGAAAGATTTTCGTCTACTTCTATTGGATAGTCGCGTCGCGTTCAACGGATTCATTTGCATAAAGATGGTCATCGGCCAGCTTTTTGGACGCGCAGCATTTTATCAAATGCAGCGCCGCCTTCCCGGGATGCTTTGCGGGCACGTTAAAGTCGCTTGACATCACCCATAGGAATAAAGTGGAGCGCGGCGCAACAGAAGTGTCGCACGGCCAGATGGATCCGCACTGTCATAGCGACCTAACGCGACACACACAGAACGTTGAATGTGTTGTTTTTGATTCTCGGCATGTGGCTGTTGCTACAGCCAGAAGACAAATTTTGTTTTAAAAACTGGCGGGTTTGTTCAGGACACCTCTGTCTGTTGCTGGCAATGATGACACAGTGATTAGTGACGATTCTCTCCGACCAATGAGTAGTCAGCAGGTTTTCACGTCACCTTTTGGTATCGCCTCCGCTCGCCTGGAACCTCGACGGAGGCGATACTAAAAAAAGTACCTGTTGGCAGGTACCAGGGACTTTTTTTCATAATGGAAAACCAAAAAAGGTGAGTAGAGTCGAGCGGAGTCGAGCAGGTACCATGTAGTGGAAAAACTCCATAACACTGGGGCTGCAGCATTAAACTGAGTGAAGATAGAAAAGCTTTTAACTGGATGACCTGGGTTCAAGCCCCGGTGTTGGCTAGGAATCGCCCTGATGAAGTGTTGGCCATAAAATTGATGAATGTACTGACCAACTATTTAAAACAGTTCACCAAATGTTGATTCAGCTCACGAGGACTGAAATCTCACAGAGCACACTTCATGCTGTGATGGTCAGTGCAGCATGTCCCACTATGAAGCAGGAATCCCATGTGATAGACAGAACAGACACCAGTTACACGTAAAGTGACCTCTTTTTCCAAAAAATGTTTCTTGGCAGGATGACGACAACACAATTTGAAACAGATAAATGTTTTTGTGAATGATATTGGCGTAAATATAAAACCGGTAAAATCAGTTATAACACCCAGCCCCCCACCCCCTTACCCACCACGCAACATGGAAAGCTTACTGCCGTTGACAGATTGAACAGCAATAACAACTAAACATCTGGTGCAAGAGGGAGCTCTCCTTCCGTTTTGAATGACGAAGGAGAGGAAAATTACTGAGACAGAGAATCAGGAGAAACAGGAGCAGATTCATTTTCTGGCTTTCCCTAACAGTAGTTCCATCAGCTAAGTCTGAGAGAAGTAAGTGTAAAGTATACAACAAGTACACACTACTATATGATAAGAATATATTGTGGCGTGTATACAATATAAGGCATTTTATTGCCATAACCAATCAGGTTTCCAGGATTTTTTTTTGGTATGCTCAGGATACAGTAAAAAAGTGGAAATATATGTCACCCCCCCCCCCCCCCCCCCGGCATAATGTTTATAATATACAACAAACAACAAGATAAATACTCTTGCCATAGGAAAAAAATTTCAATTTGTTTCAAAATAAGGAATTGCTGTAAGAACAAACTAAAGTCGTAGTTCACAGTAAATTGCAGATATTAATGATAGTATTCATTACAAGATCTGTTTTGGAATACATTGCAGCGAGACATGTTATAAATCCATTGCAGTTTAAAACTGAATCTATTATTTCAATGGCAGGTATATTAAAACGTACTGATTTAGTATTCACACTATCTGTAAAACCACTGAAGTGTGGGAGGAGAAGGAAAAACGGATTCTTTGCTTACCTTGAGGAATAACAACTTTTGCAGATGCTAAATATGAGAAGGATTTATTCTGTGTGTGTGGGGTGTGGGGGTTTTACTTTATAAGTGACCTCATCTAGGGTTAGCATATGGCAACTATTGTATGTAATGGTTTGGATTACAATTTCCACTCAATTTCCGAAGACATTTGAACCTTCTTTCATACTGTAGTAAAATACACAGACTAGTAATCCTTGTAACTGCGTTACTAGGTTAAAAGGTGAACACCATATTTTACTAATAAAAATGAAGTCAGTAGGTCAGATGAGAAGTGCATGTCTAATTTGTCAAGATAAACTAATAATCACTATACCACAGCAGTGTGCTCATACATATTCTCAGCCTAAAGGGACAACCAAAATGGATAAACACATTCTTGGATATGTTACTTCCTGGATCGTGTTGATAGCTAGTGATATATCCCTCAAGGCACAGTTCAACATCTATCACTTTGGATTTAGTGTAGTAAATGCAGAGCAGGCACTTGGCCCTGCGGTGTTAAACAAGTCTACTGCAATACATATTTTCTGTATAATAGCAATGAAATATATAAATATTGCATGTGCCAGAGTGCTACTCCTACTTCCATGTTGGTGCATTATGAGCTCACTGTTGGATTATCTGTATCTGCAGCAAGTAGTCAGTCCCAGTCAACCACTATTCTTAGCAGCTTTGCTATTGGCTCCCAGCTTAACCAGTCACAAAATGACCAGAATGTCTCGTCACACAAAGCAGCACCTGTGAGTTTCTCACACTCAAAATGCCTCCCTTATAGCCTTCCACTTTAAATACACGCTATATGACATGAGTGTTTGGCTAGTTGATGAAAAATACCTCAATCCTGAGCTAGCGTTCTAGATCTACAAAAAAAAACATAAACTGGAACTACAGGCCAACATTTGGACGTCACATGTATTGTAATTTAATAGCTCATTTTTAACCGAAAATGGGTTTGCGAGGCATTGGCTTTCTTCTGCAGTGTTACCTGATGTTGGCAGCAGCCATGTATTTTGATCTCGGAGAGCAGGAGGAAAAATGCATCATCGAGGAGATTCCTGAAGACATGCTGGTCACCGGTGAGTCCTGGAGAGGGAATATTCCTGTTGTTTACAATCTGTAGAATTAGATTTGGAAAACTGCACTGGAAAGTGCCACGTGATTGTTAAATCACACAGTGATGTTATAGGCAAATCCATGATAGTGTCTCTTAATACAGCGAGTGCAAAGGCCATTTATGACTTCCAAACTGCCGATTAAGTACAGTCTTGCCCTGCAAAACAAAAAAAAATGTATGTGTATATATATAAAAAATTATAATTAAAAAATAATTATATATATGTGTGTGTGTACTTGGTTGACATTTGTTTTAACAGTAACATGTCAATGAATGTATAGTACATACTATATTTTGTATACCTTAAATATAATGAATTTTAATGTAAATCCCAATTTAAAATATAATTAATAAAATTATAAATATAATTTCTGTTCCCTCTTTATGCTCAATTTAATCCTTATTTCAAATGTTACAAGCTGTATAATGCATTGACTACTACTGTATGGGATTGATATACAAACTGTATCTTACCTTCAGGTTATTTCTTGTTGGAGCCTTGGGATTTGAAGGCGTATTCCCACTACCCTCAACTCGGCGTCACTGTGACAGTCAGAGACCCAAACCATGAGGTACTGCACTCACAGGAGAGGTTTATCACCAAGCCAGCATAATACAAACATGTGTGTGTGATGGTACACTAAAACATGTGCTGGCTGGTTTCCCCATTCAAACGAAACCCAAACAAGGATGACATTTAACACAGTATTACTTAAGATTAGCACTACAGCATAAGCTGTTATCTCTGCTACTGTACAGTAACATTAGTCTCACACCTCCAGTTTGCCGGTGCTGGAAGAAGTTTTTTAATCATTTACTTAACGGGGCTGTACTCGACATTCAGACAGTGTTGCCAACTCTTTTCCAATGAAAGTCGCTAGCACCAACTCCAAAAGTCGCTGAAAGTCGCTAGATGACGTCATACGCTCATTTGCATATGTTTGACGTCATTTAGCAATCATTTGTATAAAGCTTAGTGGTTGTGAGCAGGGTAGATAGAAAGAAATAGAACTCTTTAGCCAAATAATCACAAATTCAATACAGGAATTTATTTTACTTAGGTAGCCTATCTTTGAAGTAAAAAAAAAATGAAATTCTACAAAAGGGAGGGAAAAAGATAAAGAATTCTCAAAGAAGGCTGGCTTGCCCAGGTCCAGGCCAGCTCAGCGGCGTATTTCTCCCGTCACGTCTCGCTGTCTCTCCTACCTACACCGGCCCCATAACACCCTGTCCCCCTCCCCTTCTACCTGCACACTGTGCGCAGTGCTGCTGCACATGAGGAGAGGGGGGAGAGGCTGCTCCGCTGCTCCTCTGTCACAGAACAGAAGACTGTTTTGGCGGCTACAGGAGAGAAATACCTTGCGTGCTCACTGGACAATAATGACGACTTTTCTACAGAAAGTCGCCAGATTTGTCTGAAAAGTCGCTAAATCTAGCGACAAAGGCAAGGCAGCTTTATTTGTATAGCATATTTCAGCAACAGGGCAATTCAAAGTTCTTTACATGAAAACAGATTAAAAAAAAATAAAAAACAGATTTAAAAGTTACAGTGCAGTATAAGAAATTAAACACTGAAGAGCAGTTAAAACAGTTAAATATATAAAAGCAGATAAAATAGGAATTTCTCTTTATATGCTTGTATAGATTGTCATACAGTGTCAACAATGCAACTTCAGTATAAGAAATAAACAGTTATTTAAAGAAAGGCAACATCAAAAAGAAAGGTCTTCAGCCTTGATTTAAAAGAACAGAGTTGCAGCAGACCTGCAGTTTTCTGGGAGTTTGTTCCAGATATGTGGAGCATAAAAACTGAACGCTGTTTCCCCCTGTTTAGTTCTGACTCTGGGGACAACACCGACAAAGTCGCTAAGTTGGCAACACTGCATTCAGAATATTAATATAGCAGCAAACAAATACGTGCTATGTGAAGATATAGTGAGTAATGGCATCCTGAGCACATAATGAAGTCACACTCTCTAAGTGTGTTGTAATCTGAGTTTCTGTGTTCTTTGTTTTGACAACCGGTCTGGCTGTACGTGCATGTTAGTACATGTGGCCATAAAAAACAGTATGTATTGGGGAACGGCCTGTGGGGAAGCCTTGTGGAGGCAATCCCATGCACGCTGTTTTTTTCAGTATTTCGAGTACAGCCCCTTTAAGTAAAAGTAGTGATATCACACTGTAGAAACACTCCATTACAAGTAAAATTGCATGCATTGCACTGCATTCAAAATTTTGGTAAAAAGTAAAAATAAAGTACAAAAGTCAGCCCTTTCAGTGTTATGTTATTTTATTACACGGCTTGGTTGAATCCGACGGCATACTTGGGTCTGTTAATTATAACTTTAACTTTAATTTATAACAGACCGTTGCTATGCATAGCAGAGCATTGCCATGGACGCAGTTCTGATCACTCTGGAGGACAGAGTGATCAATCCTCTGAAAGAAGTTCGGGTAATGTATTAGCTGTGTCAAAAAGTGGAGAAAAATCCTGTCCTCCAAGCAGCAGATCTGGTGCTAGATTTTAAATAGAGTCTATGATCGCTACGCAGTAACTTCAGCCGTTGGGACAATAACGTTAATTAGTTACATTGCAACATCGTGTTTACAGGTGTGTCAACTGGATCGGCTGGACAATAAGGAAACGAGATGAATGAGGACAGAAACGTCAACATAAACATTCCCGAAGAAAGACCCATTCACCTCACTTCACCATCAACGGAAATGTTCTGTTTAATGTGAATTATAACGACTACGAGAGCAGCCTTAATAGCCTGCTAGCTCACTTAATAACGCCTTAGGTTGTGTCAACCTGCAGTGAATGAAACAGCACCTGGTTGAAGGAATTTGTCCACCTAGCTAGTGATAGCTGGGCAGCACCCCACCACATCCCGCCTTATATTAACTTTTTTTATTTTTACTTGGGAAGTAGCTGTGTAATAAGCGGGATAATGTAGAGCGAGGCGGTCATTATAGTGAATACAACCCCGACAGGGTGATGCAGGCGGAGGGGTCTTGCATCAGCCTGAAGGGCTGATTTATTTGGTAAGTAGCCGTGATCCCTCCGCGTCCTGCATCACCCTGTCGGGGTTGTATTTACTGTAATGACCGTCTCGCTCTACATTATCACTTACGTATTACTGGACTATTATTATTGATGCATTAACATATAAACAGTACTTTAATGTTATAGCTTTTTTTAAATGCTTTATATACTTTTGGGTAGTTAAATCTAGAACACAGCATTATATTATCATAGAGCCTATATTTGTTTTTAAAACCTTGATCTGAAAATAAATAATAATTTCCCTCTGAAATGGAGTGGAGTAGAAGTATAAAGTAGCACAAAATGAAAATACTCAAGCAAAGTACAATAATCTCACAATTGTACTTAAGTAACTTGAGTGAATGTACTTAGTTACTTGTTTCCACAACTGCTTTTTGCACACTCATATGGTGCCAATATGAAGAAAAAAATCCTTCCCAGTTTCATTTTAAATTCAACTTTTTAGAAATATTTGCAATGCTAATGGACATGAATGGACATCAATGAGAGAATCTACCATCTATACCTGATTGACATACTAACCGATCACTTCCTCTTCCTCAGCATTCAACCGACAAAAAAGAACCAAAAGAAACGAAGTCTCGTCTCAATTTTGTTGACCCATAGATGAGGAAATGTTGGCCTAACAGTGTCTTTCCTGCTCTCTAGGTTCTGATGTCCAAACGCTACGGTAAATTTAGTAAATTCACCTTCACAGCTCACGCCTCTGGTCAGCACTACCTTTGCTTCCAAACCAACTCCACAAGGTTTGCTGTCTTTGCTGGAGAGAAGCTGGTGAGACCTACGGACACAAACCGAAAATTAATTTTAAAAAGAGGGGGAAATGCAGCAACACATACAGTATTACAATATTATATTGAACACTCTGTCACGTCTGTGAATTGTGTGCAGACTTATCACACATTTGTAAAAAAAAAAAAAAATAATAATAATAACTACATTTCCTCATTCGCGCTGCACAGAAGCTACATTTGGACGTTCAGGTGGGAGAGCACTCGATTAACCCCAAAACCGACAAGACCAAAGACAACATGGAGACTCTAGAGAACAGCCTCAGACACCTCATTGATCAGATGATGTACATCATCAGGCAGCAGGAGTACCAGAGGGTAAATAAGTATTTTACTGTCCTGTCCTCAGTGGAAAGGGTAGAAGCAGTGTGGAATTTGCTAAATCGACAGTATGAGGGATGAGGATTATCATTCAGCATGAATTTAAATAAATAAATACTGCATACTCTACTAATGTTACTAAATGTAAGTTATTTTTCTGAAAAGCAACAATATTTCATGTGTCTCTTCTCCATGTTTTACATTCCCTCCTTTCATTCAGGAGAAAGAGGAAGTGTTTCGTCAGATCGGGGAGGACACCAACAGTAAAGTGCTATGGTGGGCTGTTGTGCAGACCTGCATTCTGCTGTCAGTTGGTTTCTGGCAGATGAAACGACTCAAAGACTTCTTCATCGCCAAGAAGCTGGTCTGATGATGAACTCTGACCAACTTTCTGACTCAACTTTAAGCCTGATGACCTTATAGCATGTCCTGCCCATACCTGTCCAAATATATACTTTTAAAAACAATTTATGACTAGAATAATGATGGATTTGAGAGGATGTGAGACAGTTCAATAAAATCCACCAACACTGCTTTTAAAATGTTGTTAGTGTACAAGATGGATAATCTTGCCAAAACTACAATATTTCTAGAGGTTTTTCTTTCTTTTTAAAATTCTTTTCCTTTTTCTCTTTCTATTCTTCAACTCTGTTGCCCTTAAAACAGAAGGCTATTGCATAAGGTTGGACTGTAATCTTTAATTGGGATCATATTCCCACACCTGTTTATGCTTCTTCTTGAAATAAATTGATATCCGTATAACTGTTTGGCCCCCATTATAAGCAAATGTACACAATGTTTATCAGGACTGAAAACACAACAACACAGGACACTAAAGGAAAATAACAAAAGTAATATAAAACGAGCATTGTTTAGTCAATATTTCCCTGACCTGACATGACTTAGCTACCTCATGTTCAAATATTTTACTTTACTTACTGAAAAAGTTGTATTAGACGTTTTAATGCATCATCTTTAACGACAGTTAGCAGTCTTGTATCTTATGGATACATGTAATTAGCTAACGTTAGTTCGTAGGTAACGTTAACATTAGCGATAACAGAGTAAAACACTGACGTCGTTAGGTGCTGGTAACGTTAAATATAGCTAAGGGGGAAATGTATTATGACGTTAGCTAGGCTGGCAGTTACTTCTGATATTTTTTCAACAGACAATGCCTGTAGTTTGGTAACGTTACAGTAAGTAGTTTTAATTAATTCAAATAAATTAAAAGAGCAGCTGTACCATATTTGTTGCAGCTGCGCTTGCCGCTGAGTTCAGCGCCCTAAGTTCAATCAGACCTAGGTTAGGCTCCGACACATCCGTTATTTAAACTAGCTAGCCATACGTTAGCATTTAGCTTCACTTGCCTCGGGATATCCTAGGTAACGTAAAACATCTACATATAACATTAACGTTAACTAACTGTAAGAAGGGGTTAGCGGTGTTATACATGTAAACAGAAATGGGTCTAAAGCACTCAATGAAGGTGTAGCTAGTTAATACCACTTAACCAAATTCGTTAACGCTTAACAGTTAGCTAGCTAGCTAGTCAACAAACTAGCTAGCTAGCTAGCTAGTTAACTAACCCCTAGCAACAACGCGTTAGCTAGCAAAGTCAGTTAGCTTAACCTAAACCCAACCTTATCTTCTTACAGGTCTTCAAATGGCTTACTGGATCTGTTGCAACTCCTGCTTCCTCTCCCCCAGTGCTGAAAGAAAACTAGCTGTCACAACCTGTGGCCATATCATCTGTAGTATCTGTTATCAGAAAGGTAGCTAGACAGGTTTATGATACTAATCACTGTTGTGTAAAGTTATGTTTGGATAGCTAGCTAGTGTTTAACAGTTCAGCGCCATATATTTACTTCAGTTGTACCAGACAGGTGGAAGTGATTAAACAGGGACATCTGTTGGACTTCCAGGGGTATTGCAGCGCTGATGACTCAGTTTTACATCAGGGTGTAGCTACTCAAGCCAGGAGCTTAACACTAAACTTATCCATGCCTAAGACACAAACTTTCCCTTAAGAAGACAATTTTGACAGTATTTATTCGTCACACTTTGATGTTGTTATTGTCCATTTTTATGTAACAGCAGAGGGAGTGAAATCTCTTATCAAGTCGTGCTCTGTTAGTGTCTGCTTCTCCTCATATACTCCAGAGTAAAATTACACAATTAAACATTGGATATGGGATACATACAGGAGAGTACTCTCCTGGAAGTCCCTTGGTCCCACTTTGGGAACCTCTAATCATATTCACAAGGTCTAATCTCAGTCAGACGCTCAAGAGTTTGATTTTAATTAGCTCTCTCTTTCGGGGGTTACACTTACTGTAATTCATTTTGGTTCTCAGGTGCCAGCAATTTAAAACCCTAATTTTTTTCAGTTCCTGTATTGGATTTAGGGTCTACAAGTCCTCTATTCAGTATGAGCCTTGAACGATAATTAATTTTTTCCATATATAATTGAAACTTTTCTTTTAGGCAAACCAGGTCAGTGTTTAATATGCAACACCAAATGCCAAGTATCACCTCTCACTGACAAAGTAAGCATCATTCTTCTTATTTAATGGCATCCTCGGGTGGCTGTGGGGCTGTCTGTATGGGATAACATCACAACAGACAGACTAATATCATTTCACAGTCCTACTGTCATTACAGACATGTGAAATGTCTTTGTTTCAGAGCAGCTCAGAGGTGAAGGCCCTGTTCTCCGACATCAATGTTGTGGCAACCAAACACTTCACGGAAATCGGCAAAGTTTGGTCATTTTCTATCCCACAAAATATTAAAAACAGTCTTGTTAAGTGTTCATATCAGTTCAGGATTAGGGTCTTTCTCAGACAATTTGTTTGAGTTATACAGTATATACAATACGTGTTTTTTATATAGACTTTACATTAGACTTATACTTTCTTCCTTTTTGTCAGGTTCTAATGTTCCAGGCAAGACATCAAAAGAGACTGTTGACCTACTACCAGCAAAGGGTGTGTGTGTGTGTGTGTGATACATTTTTTTTGAACACCCCCAACCATGTTGAAAGTAAAATTGAATTTGTTTCCTGTTCTATTTGTATACTAAAATAGATATTAACACTACTACTGTACTAGTTCATTACCAACCATTTTATCAATTACAGAATGAGAAACTAGAAGATGTGTTAGTCAAGATGAAGCAAGAAATGCAGCAGATGGCAAAGTAAGTTAAACCATGAGTTTATAATAAGTTAATGTATTTTCATACATATTTTTTAAACTGCAGTTTATGAGAAGTTTGGTGCCTTTCTTTATATTTTAATGTTTTCCTTTTAAAGGAAGCTGAATGAACAGAGTGCCTACATCACTAAGCTGGAAAACTCTTTTCAGCATCAGAGGTACAGCACAGAGAGTAGATACTTATTATATATATATATATATATATATATATATATATATATATATATATATATATATATATATATATATATCTATCTCATATTACATACATGCTGAAGTTCTGATAATGGGATATTAAAAGATGAGTAACCCATCCCAAAAAAACATCTGTAGTATCGCTCATGTGTTACAATTTTATCATTCTCCAAGATTTGATACCTTTTTGAGAAATATAACTATATTCAAAATGTTTCTTGGGCAATCACTTTGTTAATGCTTGTAACTTTGATTTGTAGCTGGCAAGTTTTCCTACTTTAACAGCCACTATGCTGTGTCATTAGCCAGTCTTTAACTGTTCCACAAACTGGTCTATTCTAAAAAAAATATATCTTTCATTTTCCAAAGCATTTGGCTGATGTTTAATTTTAATTTCCCATTCTGTAGACAATCTTTTCAGCATCCTTCATGTGCACAGGATTATCAAATGTCATACTGCATGCATCAGTGATCATAATGCTCATGAAATAAAAGACTAAAATTAGACAAAATCTGAAGTAAAACTTGTAATGATTTGGAATTAAATGGCCTCTTTGAGTTTGGCAGCAGCTTAGCATATAAAGTTATTTACAACCAGCTGGCTGTTATTCCTCACCTCTCACTAGGTGTCACTCCTGCCACATCTACTCCTGGAAAGTTACAACCACGACCAACACTGAATTAGTTTAAAGGGACAGGTTTATTCTTTTTCTTTTATAGACGGAAGACAAATATTTTGTATGTTTAAGTTCTGGATTAAACATTAATATGTATCTGAATAATAATTTCAGCAAATATTACAGCCTACATTGTTAGATAATATTTAGATTATCCACATAGAGCTCTACATCATTCACTTATCATTCGTGAGTACTGCAAGTCCTTTTTAAATGTTCTGTAATAAACAAACTAAAGGTAGAAATACTGTAAGAAAAAACTCTGACCTAACTTCTTATTAAAGATTGTTTGTCTGGCTTAATGGGGAGAAGAGTTCTCACCCATTCTCTTATTCTAGGACTCAAATCGACAATTGATTGATTTATTAACGTTGTTTATTACTGTTCTCACTCAGTGCCAAAGTTTCATCAGGGCCTCAGATGAGCCACAGTTCCCATACTCCACATGGACATAAATCAGGTAAACAACAGCATCATAATTGTAGGTCATCATGCGCTCTACTCAAATCAGGGCTGTAGGCAAGACCACTTAAGTCCGAGACCAAGACAAGACAAGTCAAGTCAAGTCGACAAGTCCCAAGTCTGACCAGATCAAATGGGCTTGAGTTGGAGTCAGGACCATGTTCTGATAGCAGTTCCCATTAAGTATTATTCATGGTTGTTTCACTGTTGTTCATTGTAAGAGTCAAATGTGATATAACCTCAATCACTTTATACATTCTTTTTGGTTGTCAATTTGCCCACATTTTGCATTGTTTACTAATATTGGGATTATTACTTCAACCAAAGAACAAAACTGGGGGACTAGAAACTGACAAGTTTGAGATAATAGTTAAAAAAACATTTTGAGACCAGACTCACAAACACATACTAGTAATAAAAAAAAAAAAAGATGACATCCCCAAAATTGTATAAATTAGGATTCAATATTAAGAATTTTTATTGTTTTTAAGGCGGACCAATCAAGACTATTACTTTTTGCATTACGCCTGTTTTACAAAGCTCTATACTACATGTAGTAAGAAGATGCACAGCCAAGCAGGACTGGCTAGTGGCTGAAAAAAAACCCTGTCTTGGTGGTCATATCACTAAACCAGTTTTTTTCCTACATTCCCTGCATGATCACAAATGTCTCATTATCATTAATAGAGTATGGTGGCTGTTAATGTTGTTTTTCTTGGTGTCAGTCCTACAGATGCAGTATACCTCCCCCATGTCCCTCTCAAGACACTCCTCAACGACTAATATGTGAGTATTGTCCTTCCTTCCCTAACTGTTCACTGTATTTCTGAACATCTCAGTCTGTGTTTCTTTTTACTCTGCATTTAATTACCTCTCACTGTAAGAGCGAAAGAGAGAGAATGTTGGAGGTATTTCACAGTACAAACAAGCTATACCCTGAGTTCAGCCCCTATGTCTTATGTTAGCTTTAGCTGCTGTATAGCTTTGCCCTGCCCTGTGGTTATCCACACACACACACACACACACACACACACACACACACACACACACACACCTGAATAAGCTAAGCTTTGCTTGGGTTTAGTCAAGATTCCCTGTTGGGTTTCCCAGACACCATTGACACAGGATTGATGGTCTGCTTGAGTTTAATAGTACTAATGTTGTTTCATCCACTGAGACTTTAGATTCTTCCACTGAGTAAATAGATGACGGACAGCGGATATTAACCCCATTTGCAGTACTACCGCCACGCCTGCAGGGTCAATTCAGTTTTGATTTTGAAAGAAGCTGTTATAGAAATAATATGTACGAGTGCTTCTCAAAATATTTAGATTTAAGTCACTAAATAAAATAAAAAACCGGACCCACAAAATCAAAGAGTTTCATTAGGAGCCTTAGTATTTTGCAGTTGTTCTCAAGTTTTGGAGAAATGCATGATGATTTCAATAAATAAGCAAACGAATATGATATATAATGTTGAATAAACAACCAGCTAATACTAGTCATAGAATTATTTTTCCTTAAAAACCAATGAATGCATAAAATAATCTGTTTAAAAAATCAAATACTATTAGAATTATGTGCTTTTTTATGAATTTGCAAGGTAAAAATCAATCATGTAAAAGCATGAAATGATCTCACTCTAGTGTAATAATGTTGAAATGATCAACTTGCATTCTATTTTACTTTACATCACAATCATTTACTCCAATGTCTGTAAAACTATGAATGTTGCTGTTACATCGCTTGTTATTAAAAAAAAAAAGTTCAGGCACCACTGCAGTGCTCAGCCAGCTGAGCTCAACAGGACTTAATAAAGCATGCTCTCATGTCTTGCAGCACTGAAAACATGGACCTGGATGAAAGAAGTCTGTTCAGGAAAGTAAGTGTCATTATTTTCCTTGCAGTAGGCTTCCATTTCTGCTGTACAGTTTGTGTAATGTAACGTATGAGCTCTGTCAAGATTATACAGCATCTTGACATTTACTTCAAGACTTTTAGTACATAAATAAAAGTGTTGAAAAACAAGCAAATTAAATATAATGATTTGTCTCTGTCTTTCAGCCTAACACTGTCCCCAGACTGTCATTGATCAGTCCTCCACAAGATGGACGGATGGGTGTGTGCTTTGTTGTGCCTTTCATAAAATTTTGCTTTTGGTACTCACTGTAGGAAGAGCTGTTGTCCATGTCAAATTTAGCTCATAACCTTGGATCTGACACGTTAACTAGGATGTAACACAATTAAGTCTCTCTGCCAAAGGTATGCATCTAAAGTTGCATATTTATAAACAAGATGTCACATTGACACAGACATAATTGCACTATAATCATCTGACAAAACCATCTTGCAAACTTGTTTGGTGGTTATGGACTCCACGGTTGACCACCCACAGTGATTAAACTGATACAGATGTTGGCTATTGTTATGTTTTAGGATTACGTCTATTGAGCTCTTCTCTTTGATTATGTACTTTAATCCCTTAAAGGATTTTACCTCCATTGTGGAAGATAAATAAGGTGACAGCCTTCAAATGTTATTAGGATTGTGTAGATCCTTACTAAATCTGTGTGAGCGTTTGGTTTAGTATATATTGCAATGAAGGAAATCACAATATATAAAGAGCAGCAGATACATTACAATTAAATGTGTTGTTATTACTACAAATGGCATGTATCATTTATTATAAAGCTTTCTGTAGCATAGGGTTGTGTACATGCTGTAGATGTTTTGCCTTGTTGGGTAGCAACATCTACGTTTGTGTATGACAATTGGAAGATGATTTCCCCCATTTATCTTGTCTTCCTGGAGGAGTTTCCAAACTAAACTTGCAGCATGTTATGGAAGAAGAGACACATAAGCCTATAATGACCCAGAAATATCTCAGGCATTTTAAAAATCATTATGAGCCATATTATCTGTTTTACGAATTAACGTTGGATCTCTCTGGTGTTATGTTTAGGCACCATCCCTCACAGGTCGTCCAATCAGAACATGTTGGCGAACCATTCTGCACGCTCTGCCACAGTCAGGTGACTCATTTCATTCATTAAATGGCATGATAAAATCAAAATAATGCAGATTCCTTATTTTACATATCCTAACTTATACAAGCTAAGCTATTTCAACTTCACGTTGACACTGAGCAACTTGTCTGACTGATTGTGAGTCTAACAAGAAGCTGCAAATCGCACAGCCCTAATCGCACATACATCACACTACTCGCAAGCACACCAAATCTTCGGCTGAGAATTGTCCCCAACAAATACACTATTTACTCCTATTTGAGTGACATTTGCTAGTTTTAGGAAATGACTTAACCTTTTTAAGAAATGATCATTTTAAAGATAAGAAAAGCTGGGAACATTGGAAAGTATTTAGAGACAGACTAACGCAGTGTTGCTTTTGGTAATTTAATGGTATTTCATGACAATAACAAAAGAAAGTAAATACAACCCAACACAAAGTGTAAATTAACTCTTCTCTCCTTTCCCAGTCGTTTTCAAGGATCTCCAGTGACCCCAGATATTTCATACGACCAGAGTTCTGGATGGAAGTCGCCCATCTTCAAACCTCTCTCCTCCTTCAGACACTCCATGTCCTCCCTGGTTTGCCCTCCTCCTTAACAAACACACACATAAACGGACATGAAGCATTTAAAGGAAATGCACCTGGCCACTGACTTGTATATAGAGGTATTTATGTCTCTCACAACCTATAATGAGTCACCAAAGAGTTTGTGTAATGTGTTTTAACAACCCCGGATTCACAGATGAAATTTATTTGGCTTGTATTGTACTGTACATTGATGACTAAACTCTTTCTGTGTTGTTGAATTGTCTCACAATGAATTAAAGAGATGAAATGATGACACAAGTCTGGTTGCTTTTAAATGAAATATAGTGCACAGTATATTTGGTCGCAGGTGAGGTTATCTACTAGAGTTAGAGTTGTTTAGCCTTGTTGTTTTGAAAGTGAACTACTTACACTAATCCAGCAGAGAGACCTACAGGCCTCAACTTACAGAACTTACAAGCCTCTCGCCAAAGGCACAATCTGAAGTCATGCTCACTCTGCTCCACCAGCACCTGTTCAATTTACAAAGATAAACTGGGATTATGTTCACGAATAAATGCGTGCATTTACTGGATTCTACAAGACAAGACTTCAAGGTTGACAGACAAATGCTGCAGTGGCATCAAGAAAGCCCTTTAGGCGGCGATGTAGTTAACTACCCTCAACAATAGTCTCCGCACTCCTGGCCTGCTGCTCGTAACTTCAGTAACATGACTCGTGATTTTACCCTCAAATCTTGTTACAAAACAGCTGCAAGTAAAGGCAAAGCAAAGTGTAGCCATATAGAAACATGATATCACGTAAAGTCATCACAAGGAAAAGCTGATGCGGTGAGGCGGGTGGCGAGGATGGCCAGATGTGTTCAGACAGGTCGATTCTCTCTTTGTTGACCTGCGTTTTTGCCTCCATTGTTCCGGGTTGTCAGGGTGTTGAATGGTGTCTATTGAAGAGGGCTCAGGGTGTGTGTGTGTGTGTGTGTGTGTGTGTGTGTGTGTGTGTGTGTGTGTGTGTGTGTGTGTGTGTGTGTGTGTGTGTGTGTGTGTGTGTGTGTGTGTGTGTGTGTGTGTGTGTGTGTGTGTGTGTGTGTGTGTGTGTGTGTGTGTGTGTGTGTGTGTGTGTGCGTGCGTGCGTGCGTAAAGTTAAAGGGTATTGTACAGAGTCAGTAGGCCTGATCCTCCTCCGCGCTCCAGTGGGATTTGAAGTTGTTTCCTGTTTTTTAAGGTCCACTTAGAGAGAAATTGCTCTCCAGGGCAGACTAAGCTGTCATGGTGTCACACTCTGACAGGGAGAAGACTAAATCAGAATAATCTCTCCCTTATGCCCACACACACTGGGTCATCTCTTGTTCTGTACCTTTCAGAATCTCCTTCTCTCTCTTTATCTGCCTTCCCCTCTGCACACACACTCTCACACACACCCCTGCATGTCCACCCCTCCTTCTACTCTCTCTCTCTTTTGGCCTCTTCATCTCCATCTTTGTGTGTGTGTGTGTGTGTGTGTGTGTGTGTGTGTGAGAAAGAGAAGCTTTTCTCTTAATCTGATCCAGATTTCACACTTTGTCACTCAGTATTTCACTCTTGTACCTTTTGGTGCTGTAAGTGTAATCCCCTCTAGGCAAGACACAACATGAACTAAATTATTTCACACCGGAGCTCTTTGTCTTTCTGAGATGCACAGAAAGTGTCCCTGTGTAGGTCTACAGTGTATAATAATTACCTTTTCTGTTTAACATTTAGGTTGCATGTTACACGGGACATGATGTACTGTTAAGGATGCTTCTAATTATTTCTCTTTTCTTTCTTTTGCCAATGTAATATATATATATATATATATATATATATATATATATATATATATATATGAGAGAGAGAGAGAGAGAGAGAGAGAGAGAGAGAGAGAGAGAGAGAGAGAGAGAGAGAGATCACATTGGGATAAAACCCTTCCAAAAATCCTACATATCTCACCTAATGACAAAAAGCAAAAAAATTAGTAGCATGTAGTGCTGAATTATATATCAATATAATCAACTGTCAATCTCCAGCCTCCAAATTGTTGTGTCATCATTTTACAAAAAGCTGTCGTTTGCATTAATGAATATAGGATTTTTTTTTAAATTTTATATAAAATAAGAATTGTTTTTGATTTAATGCATACCAGTAGAACAGGGTTTGATCATTTTATAGGTGGTGTTTCATACATTTTTCTCACCATAATATACTGTATATTTATATCACAAAATGTTTTCTTATTTATATTAGTTTCAAGAGTATCACCCAGCCTGAGGTGACAATTACAATGTAATTGCCTGTGCACATGCTGAGGAAGGGCGCTGCCCGAAACGTCCGTTGTGTGGCAATAAACTATCAAATTGGAGTGCTGTCCTAGTAGCTTTATTTATAGTTTCATAAATATAAAAGAAGGCTCATTCATAGAAAATATGGAAGTAAATTGGAGTTATTGGAGTTAATGTAGGCTGCGATGACTTGACATAGAATTGATCGACCTGTAGGTGGCACTATAGTCTATCTGAGGCTTGTATATATCATTATACTGTAGTTCCAGTATGCATTCCTCTGCTGTGTGTGAAGGCCTTTGGACCACAGCTGCCTCTGATAGTGATCTACAGGATGAGGAAGGGACACTCAGGAGGACACACACACACACACACACACACACACACACACACACACACACACACACAAGTGCGTCTCACTATCTTTGTGGGGCCCCGTCATTGACATAATGCATTCCCTAGCCCCTTACCATAACCTTAACCATCACAACTAAATGCCTAACCTAAACCCTTACCCTCACCCTAACCATAACCTAATTATATCCCTAATCCTAAAACCAAGTCTTAACCCTCAAACAGTTGTGGGGTCCAGCATTTTGGGCCCCACAAAGCTGATTGGTCCCCACAAGTATATTGAACTCCCAGTTTTTGGACCTCACGAATACAGTTAAACGAGAACACACACACACACACACACACACACACACACACACACACGTCTATTTCACATCTGCTGCTTTTGAAAAGGATGACATGGAGGAATTGTTGGACACACAAGGCAGGCATTTTTGTTGCATTTTAGCGGAAGAGAGCTGAATAGGGGCGGTTTAGGAGTCAAAGAGAAACAGGTGAGGATGGGTGACCTGGACCACTATTCTCATCAATACACACACATATACACACAGGCATCCCACATGTGAAGGCAGGCAAGCTGTTGACTTTGAAGGGGCCCAGCCTCCTCCAACTGTCCCATGCATGTTTGAGTGACGTCAGCATGGCTGTGGAAAGATTCCTTTCCTGTGTCACGTTCGCACACACACACACACACACACACACACACACACACACACACACACACACACACACACACACACACACACACACACATAACTTCCTTATCACAAATAATCTCTTTTCACACACCAACCTGTCTTTTTACTACTTACTCAAACAAATACACACACACTGCTGCTTGCATAACACACACTAACTCTGACTTTCTTCTGACTTTGTCTTGCTCACACACAGAGACACACACTTGGCAGGATGTGCGGGGAGAAAAAGGGGCCGAAAGACAACACCGAGATTAGGAGGCTTTTGTCACGGCTCTGTGGCAGACTTTAAAGGCCTTGGCTCCCTTCCCCTCTGCCAGATTTCTTTCTTTTCTCACCCTGTCTGTCCACATCCCTCTCTTTTCATGGGGTGAATGTAAACATTTGGTACAGAGAGACGGAGAAAGGGAGGAAGGCTGGAAGGGTGGAAGGGAGGGATGGGTAGAAGAAGGATGGAAGCCGCCTGTTGCCCCCTTTTAGCCTCTTTTTTGTGTTTTTGTTTTCCTAGTTTTAATGGTGGCTTTGTGGCTGTGTGGAGGATGAGTGGAGAGAGGGAGAGGTATGCAAACAGAACAGCGCTTCAATGCCAGCCAGGTGTCTGTGTTATTCCCATCTGTGTGTGTGTGTGTGTGTGTGTGTGTGTGTGTGTGCATCTGTGTGCAAACTCCCATGTAGCTGTGTGCACATGTTGCATATTCACTTTACTAAACTATGTCAATCCCTCAGGTAAGTGTGCGTGTGTATCTTTCAGGTTTCGATGAGTAGATGTGTGTATGTTCTATCTCCAGGTGCGTGTCTGTGTGTGAGCTCTTCATGGTCACTGACTCCATTCACCTGAGCTGTCCTTTCACAGTGAAAAGGCATTTGCTGGTAAAAGCTCTTTGGACAGCTTCTCTTCATCACAAACCAGCTGCTGTTGACTCAAGCGCCCAGGAATCTTCTCCATGGGTTCACACCCTTTTAACCAGCCAACCAGGACCCTCTGAGAGTGAGCAAAAGGTATTGCAACCTCAAGATCTAAAGGACTAAACATTTGTTCTGGCAATGAACAAGATTGAGTCAAAATGCAGCCATCTTATTGACCAGAGGAAGTGGGGCTGCAACAGAGAAGAGCAAAACCTTCACCTATAATTGTGATGGCTTACTCACTCAGAAATATATTCCGGTAAAAGTATGCTCACTGACTTACTCACTCCAACACCAGAGACGGTATGTAGGCAACTACATACACATCACATTAGTTCTGATAACTGAAGTCAAACTATTTAAATAGTTGTGTCTCTCTACAATATTCAATCGCTAAAGAAATCTGCATCAAACAGCCACTAAACAATTGCTATATGAAACCAGTAATGTTGACTAAAAGGTTCAAGTCAAAAGAAGAAGAAAACTTTAACCCAACAAAGGATTCATCCTTCATCTAAACAGCTCACGAAGCCTTCAGTGAATTCACACCCTAATGCTCAGCCAGGCACACAAGCTTGAAAAGGATTCAGTGAAAATGTACAACACTGCCAAATACTTTTATCCTCTTTTTGTGTTAATTGTTCCTGTTTAGCAAAATATTTGCAGGAACCCTTTTAAGGATCCCACTTTAAGTTGAGGCATCTCTCTGAAAAACAACAACAATAAACCGTTTTCTCGGTGTGAGGAATGTTCAAATTACTACATGATATCTTCATTGACAGTTGATCATTGTCTACAGAACCAACAACAACCCACTGGAACTGGTTTCATCAGGTTAAACTATATAATAATTGAATTTATATATAAATACATGTTTGTATCAAAACAGCCCTAAGGATATATTTAAATACTGTAAAAAATACTGGGATAATTTTCACATAACAGGATTTATGTGAGCCATGGATCTCAATTTAGATTCACCTTTAATACTAAACAGTTTGAGGATAAACATGATGTATTCACATCCATTTACAAGCTCAGCCACATAGGCCTACTAGAATCCAGCCTATCATTTTTTATTAATTGTTTTTTTGTATCTCTAATACTTACTATGTCTTATACTGAGAACATTAGTGTACAGTGTAATCAAAGTATTGTTGTCAACTAGTTGGATCTTTTCCCTATATGGTCGTTGCTTAAGAACTTCTTATATTTTTCTCAAATTTCTATCAAACCTCCATTACTGTACCTTTGCGTTATAAATAAGCATTGTAGGGGATAAGGAGTAGCGAGGTTCAATGTAGCTGAGTTTCAACAGATTTCATTAAACAGATTCAAGCGTCCATAATAAAAACATCTCAGTGAACGAAAAAGAAAATCACAGCACAAAGAAATTCAAAATCTGCAATTAAGGCACTTCGTACAAAAACGGTTTTATAATTGAGAAATTTCCAGTCCTGAAAAGTTGTTTAGGTTTTCTTTATACAGTGTACAGTTACAATTACACTCAGGTTACAATGTGAAGGGCTCAACAATGTTTTTTTGTGTTTGTTTCTAATTTATTTGAATGGTCACTTGAGACTTCAAATACCTGCATGTATGTTTTGACAGGATAATCTCTGCTCTTTGTAACAGGACCCATGGCCTGATACCGCATGTGTTTATTGTTGACATTTTAAATTAATGTTGACTTCTTGGCCTGACCTCTCCTGGAAAAGCTTAATAACTCAATGAGACTTTCACCTGGTTAAATAGAAATACATAGTGAATACTTCCATGTGTTGCACTACATTATTTGCTTATTATTTACTAAGAAATGAAAGTTATTTCACTGATTATTTTTTCAAGATTGTTAGTAATGCCCAGATAGCAAAAAGAAAGAACAATTATAGAACTCCTTAACTTTAACATGAAGAAACAATGAATTTGATTCAAGGATGACAAATGAATCAGGTAGCGGGCCTCTGTGATGTTTTCTCCTCCCTTCCTGTTCTGCACATTTCTTTCCCGTCTCATTCGACACTTCCACAGTCTTCGCTGATCTTCTCTCCATTTTCTCATCTCGTCAGTGCGGAGCAGCAGTGAGCTCAACACATCTGTCAGCAGCTCAACTCTGTGTCATGCTCCTCCTCCCTGCTTCTCTTCATCTTTTCCTCCTCTGTCTGTCCTCCCCATCTTCCTCCCCTGCAACTCTTCAAGTCAATCAAATTCACAGGAGGAACAGAAAAAAACACTAAAAGCAGGCTATAATCTCTGAGATAAAAAAAAAAAAAAAAAAAAGAGTTAAATGTCAAGGACGAAAACCACCCGGGAAAGTCACATATTTGCCTTGTACAGTATCTTTTATCAGGCCAGTTTTTTCCTCTCGCGAACCAAAAATGTAGCATGTGATATGTCTTAGCTTTAAATCTTACACACACCACCTCTGCTATTTATCACCAGTGAGGCTTACCAGATGTAGAGAAATCCACCAGATCCAGGATTTGTAAATCCCTGGGCTAGGTCATGTAGTAATATAATAACTGTTGACTTTGCAACAATTTAAAAACCGTAGATTCCTGTGAGGGATTTTGCTTCTCTATATATATTCAGTGTTTCTTTTCTCAGACTTCTTTTCCTTTCCCCAGTCCCTCAACCCCTTGTTCAATCTTCAACACTACAATCCAAAAAGTTATGCAACAGCATTTGCATAATTAATGATCCTATGATGGTCAAAACAATCAATATATGAGGGGGGTGCAAAGCAATTACAGAACATGGGTAGATTCTTGGAAAAACCCCAATCTGTTATTTCTTTGTTACTTTATCTGTATTTGTAGTTCGAAAAAGTGATGTTCAAATGACTATGGAATCTAGCAAAGTAACAATGGCATTGTCATGTAAATAAACACTTGTTAGCTATCCATCATTCAGTGATGAATCGCAAAAACTGAATTAGACTTGAAGCCAGTTAATTTAACCTGTATTGTTGTCAATAGGTGGTGTCTGGTAGGTCTTTCCCTGGTAAAACCCACTTCCACACAGGAAGTGATGTGCTTCATGTTCCTAGCCACATTAACATGTGTCCTTGGAATAAACAGAGGAAGAGTTGGATTTGCAGCTCAGGATTACTGTACAGACCTATTGGACAGAGGCACCCAAGGGGTCAGGGGCCCCTCAGCCAGATATTTTTTTTTTATATAAACAATGGATCACATGACTACATGTAGAGTGAAAGGGGCTGCTCGTAGTGACAGCCTACACAGCATTATCATCTCTCCGCACTTTCCCTCATTGTTTTAGTTTTACTTTCTGCAACTTTTATTAAACTCCACTGTACACTAGCTGCTCAGCACCAAATGGCAGACAGACAAAGTTTGCGACTATATGGTGAATAAGTGGAACATTTAGCAGCTATAGAGTCTGATATTTCCCTCAGGAGTTGGTGGAAACCAAACTCAAATAGTGAATATTTGCACTGAAACTCCAAATGAATGCTAATGTTGCTCCGTGTCTGCTGGAGGTGTCGACTGGTAACTTTTTGCTAACTCATTAGCCATATCAACGTTTTACCGTGAGAATGTTGAGTGGCCGAAAAATAAATTAAAACTGCTTTTACATGTCTGTTGGAGGTTTAAAGAGCCAAGTCAAAAGTAAGGATAAATGCCTGCGCCGTGACACCCACAAATACTCAAAAGAGCAGTATAAGGATTTGTTCACAGTCAGGCAGTCTCTAAAAGAAGCAGTGCAAAAACACCAAGCAGAGTTAGAAAAAAAAACATGTTGCTGAAAACCTGAAAAATATGCAGTTTTATTCTGTTCACATGTCCTGCCCTGTTGCCACCTCCAGCCTTTGCAGTGCCCCATCCTTTCACCAGTGGTTTTCTTTCATCATCTTCTTCCCCTAAATGAGTCAGAGAGGGAGAGAGAGATGCCAGGCCTTCACACCCTCCATCTGCACGCACTGCTTGTCCATCTGTCATCTATCCAGACGGACATGTTGACAGATGAAATGCTGACTGCAGCTCTCACAATCGAAGGGCTGCAACTATTTAGAGGCCATTCACTTAAAGACAGTCCCACGGTATTGTGAGGTATTGTGCTGGACTGGAATGTCTTTCTGTGATGTGACAGAGAGAGGCAGAACATTGATTGATAGATACTCAGAGATAAATATCTTGTCTTACAGATACTGTCAAAATGTATCATCTTGCTTGGTAAGATTACATTTTAAGAACAAAGACAATAATACATATATGTACATTTTCTTTTAATGGCACCAATAAAATGATTACAAGTGGAGAAAACAAAATTTTAACCTAAATGACAATGACTGTACAAGATTGTCTATACCAAGATAATCGATAAAATGTTGTATATTCCGTCAGCATGTATAAATACAGTATCTTACAATGACATGAACATGGTATTTGCTTCATAGCTTACATTACTACCATAACACCGAATCCACTCATGCAGTATAATGCCCAATTATATGAAAAAAACATGTTTAAAAGAAAAATAAATTAGAAACACACTTTCTTTTTGAATCTTGAGACAATTTACAATGTTTAGTGGGCCAATGTGTTGCTAGACCTACTGTATGGTCCAAAGTATTCTCACTAAATTATCTAACACTATAATTTCAACACTAATGTCATTCCATGTACATGCTTGTGGTAAATGCACATACGCAGTCTGTCTGCTGGCAGTCCATTAGCTTTAATACAATAAAACTTAGGTTTGAAATGTGTGAAATGATTGTGTGAAATGAGTGGAAAAAGTTAACTGATCAGACAACAGTTTTTCACAGAAAAACAAAGCACTAATTGTGGAAAATGTTACTGTTTGGAAACATTTCCACCCCTCCAAAATTGAAAGAAAAACTTTACAATTAAAGAATACACTCCAGCTGCTCAGGGTGACTTTCTCAACAGATGTTTTTAAATAGAAGATGGAAGGACAAAGAATATTACAACGGAAGAAGACCTATCTTCAGTTAAAGGTGTTAGTGAGGAAAATCATTTTTGATATATGCTTATTCTTGCTGTTCTGATGTACTTTAACATTTAATAATGTTAATGTTATATGTAATTTAGTTGTTATACAGGTAAGGAGAGAGGGCACTATGCTGGAACGATGAACAAGAATGATACTGTATATCTGAAGCCTGAATGTTTTATAGCCTACACCTTCTTAAAAGTCTTGTCATTCAAAAAGTGAAATAATACAAAGAACTTCACAGGCTTGAAACCAAATTAAAGCAAATAAAGAAACTAGAGGCCTGAACAGGTCTTAATTTCAAAGCTTTTCAGGACAATGACAACATACTGTACCAATGAGTATTATAAAATATGGGCATATTTTCCATGTGTATATTTGTTCATTTTCCTACTAGTTTAAAGATTTATGTGCAAAAATCCATGCTTAAGAAAGTCCACGTGTAACTAAAGTTAATTTCAATACATCACTTCCCGTCTTACTGTTGTATTTTGTCCTGAAGGTCTGCAGAGAGAAACTCACTTGTGCAATCAACTACATGACAAGCTTAATTTTTGTTTTGTTTTTATATTTCAAATATATATATATATATATATATATATATATATATATATTTTATTTTTAAACATCTTTGGAAAAGTCAAAGTCACCGCTCTGTTTCAACCATACACGTGAGTGTGCCGTTCAGAGAGTGCTGTAACGTAAAGCAGCTGAAATTTAAATTTTATCTTAGCATATTATTTTACACAGTTTTAATATAGTGGTCAGATTTATGAGCACACACAAGAACAACAAGATGAGACCTGAGAGAGCGAAAGAAAGTCTGTTGTAACTGGCTGTGTACTGACGAGGTTTGTCGGGGCTGGTTTCTAATTCTAAGTTTGGGTCACCTACCAGGAGCAGTGAACGCAGAAATACAGTGATACAATGAGAGTAGAAGAACAACTAACAGTCATTCAAATACATGAACCAACCAAGTAACAAGAGAAGGTGGGAATCAGTATGTCTCTAAAACACACAAGAAAAAAGCCAACAGGAATGAAAACACGTGTGGAGGTGTATTATTGGTGTGTGGGGGCTTTCAAATGGCATTAACATGAGACTGAATTGTAATCAAATAGCATGAAATACTTAAAACCCACCTGTAAATGCATTTAAAACACATTTGTAGATGCCATTATTGAAAACATCTCTTAAGGTGGTCAATCATTTTAGTGGTACTAAAATTATTGACCACCTTAAGAGATGTTTTCAATAATCTGCAGCCGAGTGAATCAAAAGACAAAATCAAATATCCCAGACATATCTTTGAATGTATCAAGGACTTATTATAATGAATTGCCATTGTACAGCACTGAGAGCAGTTTATGTGCTGCTCTATTAATCAGCATAACGTTCTGCAGCATATATGACTCTACATTTTTGTGATACTGGTATCTGTTTTAGTTTAAAGCTGCATTCCATTATTTGACCTTTTTAGCATCTAAATGCAGGTGAAAAGGCAGCCCTTTATCCAAAACATTTCCTCTTCAGATAAAAACAAGAGACTACAGATGAGTCCCTCTGCTTTGTGGCAAACCATGTGTGGAGAACAGAGCACATGCAAAGCCCGTTCCATTATACTTGAGGTCATATTGTGAGGTGCTTTGAGAAGAAGAGTTGAGAACTTTAAGTTGGAGAGTTGAAGTTCCTCTCTTTTAAGCCCTCTAAATCTCATAACAGATTAACAAGAGTCTGTGACATATCCAATGATCCAACAGTGATCCACCAAATCTGGAAACAATTCTCATAAGGCACTATTTTACACTGAGGCACTGTTGATGATCCCTTTGCTCTGTCGGTTTAAGAGGTGAATGTATGACATGAGAAGAACTGATGTCCTTCATCCCTCTCTTCTAAAGTCAGTGAGCATCAAACAAAGCTGAAAAGGCGACAATGCGAAACAGGAAATGCCAACTTTCTCCAGGAACTTAAGAGGCAGAAATGGTCAGTAGAGTGTACTTGGGACAGATCTAATGATTGCTTCTACAACTGTGGTCTGGAGGAGCTCATTGGTGCAGAAATCACACTGTAGCATCTGCTAAAAACATTCTACAAAGAGAAATCCATGCATACCCAGTTGACATTTTCACACAGTACCCAGATAGCAGCTGGACCTTTCTCAGAACGGTTGGCGGCCCAGCAGCCCTCATCCTTGAAGAGGGTACTGATACAGTGGGAGTTTGCCTTAGTTTGTGTTTCTAATGGCTCAGTTGGGCTGATGCCTGAGATATACTATGAAATTAAGCTATTACGTTGCATACAGTACATGCTAAATTGTTCTTTATAGATTACCCAGGATGAAGTAGCGTGCTAAATGCTATATAATTTTATTTCACTATATACATGTGTAGCTGTAGGTGAGTTGTATTTCTACTGTTACTGGGGAGGTTGTGGTTGTGTTCAAAGTTAAAAAACAGATAAAGTTACCTTGAAACTACAGGGTGTATTGTTGCTTCAATAAAGCCTTTGAGCAAAAAAGAAAAAAGGGATTGAAAAATCTACAGAAAAGATTTGTATATAAAAAGAGCTTTGAATAGAACATGTTTTGGGATTTTTCTCTCATAGATTTCACTGGGTTGGCTAAAAATACGTCTTTGTCTTCTTTTTTTACATTCTTCATTGTTTGTGTCTTGAATAAGTCTGTGTTTACACAATAATGTGGCTGCAGCAGAATGAGGAAGAGTTGCGTGACTCCATGTTTCCGAATATGAATCCGCATGGTGTCTTGCGTGTGGCTTTCCTTGTTCATTGCAGTGTATGTCAGCAGCTAGTATGGACTGTTGTGAATAAGTCTGCATGCACAGGGACATGTTCATGTAAGAATTGAATGTGAAACACCAAAGCGTGCTAACACTGGTAGTGAATGTGCTGGTGCTGGTGCACTTTCCCGTCCACGTGTGAATGTGTGTGTGTGTGTATATCCGTGTAGATCTTCGGGTAGACCTTGGGAGCCAATCCACTGCCTCCCTGAGTCAGGAGCAGCTGCTGATGGGCAACGTAGTCTTCATATGAAAGACAATCTTTATCCCCGTTGGCTGTCTGAGGAGGCAGCGCTGGGCATGCACGGTCACGACTGGCTGCTGGTGGACGCTGGGCAGAAGGAAGAGCAGAGGAAGATGAAGAGGAGCAGGTTCGTTTTGATTGGCAGAACCAGAGGAGGGCGGTGCCTAAGATGAAGGCGACCCCTGCTGGTATTCCAATAATCACGGGCCAGGGGAGGCTCGGGGATGTTGCTGTGAGGACAACGTTGTTTTGGGGCTTCAGATCTGCAAAGGAGCAAGATAAAATATGTCAGAAAATATGACAGAAGACAGAATTGTCAACTCATTACACTCTGTTTCCATCTTCAGTCTGACAATGCCTTCACTCTTTTTTTTTTTAAGATTATTTTTTAGGGATTTTCCCTTTATTATAGTGACAGTGGATAGACATGAAAGGGGGAGAGAGAGAGAGATGGAGGAAGACACGCAGCAAAGGGCCACAGGTCGGATTTCAACCCAGGCCGCTGCAGGACTCAGCCAACACAGGACGATTGTTAGCTGGTAATGTTATAGACAGAAGTGTATGCTTTGTCAAGCCAGTGGAGCCAGCCAATGTCGGTTAGCCTCTGAGTATCTGCTCTAAGAGCAGACGCTATAGATAGTTACAACACCCTCTGATCATAATGGAGTACAACAGGAGCTTATTGATTTCAAGTTAACATGTCAAGTTAACAACTCAACTGGGAAGACTCTAGAAAATGTATCTAATATAGGCCAGTATTGGTAATGTGTAATGTAGTTTTTATGTAACTGGTATTAGCACCTGCACCAGTAGCAAAACAACTTTTTCGGTTAACTGCCTCCAATCAAACCTGCTGGTAAAGTATTTTCATCTCTCGAATATATAACCTGAGAGATAATTACATATGATCATTTACAACTCTCTCTGTGTGTATGCTGTGTGTGTATGTATGTTAGCTTCTCTCCATTTTGTCCTCTGACCTGGTAGCACAGTCAAGTAGGCACTCCTGAAGCTGTAGCCCATAGTATTGGCTCCGAGGCAGATGTACATGCCGGCATCCTCCTCCTTGGCTCTGGTTATCAGCAGCTTGTTAAGGTAGGATCCGTCAGGACGTGACCAAACCTCCCCTGTAGGCAGGACCACAAAGCGGTGGTCTCCAACCTTTGAATAAAATCATTAAAAGTGTATTCATCAGTTCAGCCAAATCCTACTAGTTAATTTGCCACAGAGATTTGTGTTTACATGTAGCAGTGTGTTTGTACCTCTATGGTGGAGTTAAATTTGTTCTCATCACCAGGTTCGACTCTTTTAAGCCACTGAATAACTGGCTTGACATCACTGCGGACTTTACACTGGAAAGATGTGGTTCCTCCGTAGTCCACGGTGGTGTTGACAGGGTGAGTGCCAGTCAGAATTGGTTTAGAGTTGGTACGCTCTGAAGAAAGAGACAAACACATACACAGAATGAGAAAGTTGTTACATTTTATTTCAGTTGACAAAGTGTGAATAGAAGAAATAGCTTGATTTTTGTATTTTGTAAACTTTGTAAACCCAACAACCCTGAGAGAATATAATATGGTTTGCAAGCATTATTTGAACAGTATTTGCTGTATTCAGCACCACACCCCCCCCTCTCTGCTGAAGGTAGACAAACAGATCCCTTATCTTCAGCTCCTGCCTTTTCTTTCTCAGTTTATACAGCAGAATAAACACACCTGCCAGAGACATGCAATAGTCTCTTTTTTAGTATCTGTTAAAACGATCTCACGAGAACGTAACCCAACAAAATTAACTTGCAGGTGTATGTTTTTACTTTATAAATATGTTTAAGATTCTAAGAACACTTTGCAATGCTAGCTTCCTTTTCTTTGTTGCTGCTGCACAGGATTTCCTAAGGACTCAGGGACTCATGTTAATGTATGTCCTAAAGACATCTGGTAAGCATTGCTACCTACAATTAAATGCAAAGGAACCACACGTGCAAACATCACTGCCAGAACTCAGCTAACATATGGAAAGAAAAGTTAAAAAAATGTTGCGTAAAATCTTCGGACATTCATTTTTCTTTAACGCTGTAAGGCAATGATCAAGAGGGATGCTGAATGGTGCAGGGGTAACATGCATTTAATGTATCTCAAAATGATTATAATCCCAGCTTTAAGAAGGATGCTCTGAGTGCTCATCAAGCAGGTGCAAACCCATGCCAACCAGATAAATGATCATATTTAGAAATTATGATCCTGATGTACTACACTCAATTATCTCTACTTATGGATTATAAATGTTTTGTGAGAGCTTTACTGGGTTTCTGTCTAGTACTCCTTTTTTCCCAATTGTCCCAGCCATGAATGACTGACAGCTGAATGAATCTCTACTGAGAGAGAAAATGTCACATTTGACATAAGCGAGCAGCGGTTTGATTTATTTCCTTTTGTGTGTGTGAATGTATGTGTGTGTGTGTGTGTGTGTGTGTGTGTGTGTCTTCGGGAAAGACTACAGCTGTACTTTAATGTACAACAGATGTGGCGAGTAATGTGAGCGGAGCTGGTCTGAGCTATCACAGTCAGTAACATACAGTTCAGCTCAGACTAACAAATTCAGCTCGACCAAACAGCTTAACATTAAATCATCCAGCGTCAAAACAGCTTTTGTAGCCTTCCAACAACCTAATACATCAGAAAACACTCACAAATCATCATAACACACACATTCTGCTCTCAACAGTAAAACTAGACCTTTTTTAGACGGAAACTGCAGCTGGCTCACTTTCCAGACTGAAAAACCTGCTGAACATTCCTCGCTTGACTGGTGTTTGCTGACAGGGCTGGTGGTGATCAATAAATGCCACTGAATTTTAATCAAAGACAAAAATTTTGATAACTGATCTATATCTTTGAGGTTGAGCATTCAGTTAGTTAGTGACTCACGTATGACTTCCACTTTGTAGGTGGCGTTGATCTCTCCTGCTCTGTTGGACACGTGGCAGGTGTACTTCCCGCTGTGCTTCGGCATCAGGTTCTTCAGACTCAGAGTCCACTTCTTCTTTCCTTCCCCTTCTCCTTCAGCGTCCTCGTCCACCAGCGGCCGACTGTCCTTGAGCCAGATGATGTCGGGGCGAGGATTACCACTCGCTGTACACTTCAGACGCACTGAGCTGCCCACTGGGCGAGCAATGACGCGCTTCCTCATCTTTGACGGCTGGGTGAAACGTGGACGCACTGCGAGTGAAGGAAGGGAGAATTGTAACTGTAATTAGAAAGAGATCTAGTATTCGAAAACAAGTTGTTTTGCTATTAGCTGCTGGTAGAATACTGTATGGGGGCTCAATGTAAAGTTACTCTGGATAAAACTCAAAATGCAAATGTGAAGAGATAAATAACACAGACATTTTCCTCAGTCTCAGTCAGCCACAGAGGGAACAAAGAAAAGAACAAAGGAAGTTAATACGTAGAAGAGATAAACGGCTCACAGAGAAGCTTTATATTTACAAGCAGTGATCTGTTCTTCAAACCTGTGGAAAGAGAACAGATTGGGCAATATTGTGTAATTTAAAGAGTATTATAAGTCTTTTATGAAAAGTAAAGAGCTATCAGAGCCATGTTATCTGAAGAGGCCACGGCACAAAGGGAGGGTTCTGACTTTTTTTAAGCCTCATGAGCTACAGTATTAGCTCTTCACCTCCAGTAAAGAAACCATTTCTGCTTTCTCATCTTTTGAGATTTGTTTTTGTATTTGTTCTTAAAGCCCTACAGTTAATCTACAGTACTGTCCACCTCAAAACCTATTTGGGAATGCAAAATACCAACTTTACCTTTATATTAGATAAAATTCACATTATTTTTCTATCTCTTTTAAAGAAATATGAAAGAAGAGAATGAGAACTACAGTTTGGATATACATGCAGTACATTTCCTCCAGATGTCAGGATGGAGCACTTTGCATTTTCCAAAGGGTTCTCTAGAGCTGTTATAAACTCTCTTGTTGCATGTTTGTTTGGCTTTTTGAACTGTGTATTGTTGTTTCCTTGTTGCTCAATCTGACATTTTATTGGTTAAACCCCTGTTTATGCATGCAGACATCTGCAGCAACTAATGTGATAACAAATTAATTTTCTGCCCCATGAATATTGTGCACTGGTGTGTAACTTTTGACTACACAGTGCATTGATGCCTGGTGTGAAAAGATGTCTTTGTTACAACGTACTGACATCCGTTTTTCACAAACTGAATTAGGAAACAGTTGACATCTCAGTCTGCAGAAAATGATAGAATTTTTAGGACTGAATATGAGACTTGGTTACTTGTTAAGATGCACATTTTTTGTAGTGTAAGGAGGGTCCGACAGGCTGAGGTCATCGCCACAGGCAGTGCCAAGAATTCCATGTTGTGCTGCAACATCATTTGGCAGCGTGCTTCTCGGTATATACAACCTAATTTTCTGTAATACACCTAATTGTTTGTTTAAGAAAATGTTTAAATCACTTCCTCTTCTTCCTGACACAAAAGACTCACATGACCGGGAACCTACACACAAACACATTCATATACAGTACTTTACACAAACACGTACACACACCATATTCCTTATTTTCCACTGATTCTGCATCTCTGACCCCAGGGTTGTATGCCTTTGCTGCTCTTAAAAAGCCACATATTTGGCCTTAAATCATGCATACACGAGATCACACAGTAAAACCTGCTATACATCTATGTAACATCACTGCAAATATCCACTCATGGATGCATATCCATGCACAAGTCATAAAAAGTCAGACAGTGACTTAGCATTACACCAAACATCCATTCATTCATGCAAATCCCTTTTTACAAAACATAAAATGGCCAGTTAACCCCATACTCCTATTCAAACATCCACATCCCTCCACACAGTTGCATGACTTAACCCCATGCAGCCATTCAAAGTTACATATTCCTCCTCATGACAGTCACTTAACCAAACCGAATCCCATGCATCTATTCATACACAAATATCCCTTTTAAAAAAACACAAACATTTGCAAGCATGTGAAAGCAAAAAAAAACACTATCCAGTAGGGAGGAAGGAGAGGAAATCATTCACAGGAGCGTTTGATTTTACAGCCCTCAACCGGGAAGATAATTCACCCTGAAACTACTGCAGTTGTGCCTCTTTCTTTGGACACAGTTATTATTCTAGCTCTGAGTAAACAAACAAGGATAAGAATTATGTGACGGGCTTGCGCGCTAAAATGTGGAGATTTCACTACGGCTAGATCACTCAGAGGAATATAGTTCTCTGCTGAACGACAGGAAGCTGGGCAGGATGACAGAACAAACATACTCAAAAGGCCCCTTTTGAGTATGTCTGAGAAAAGCTACTGGACTACAGCTGAACTGTGACCAGACTGAGTCAATAGATCTAACAGAGAGTGGAGGATAAATATAAGACAAGTGATTAATACTGTAGTTTAATGTTTTGGCAATGTCCAACTTTGATGATTACTTACATTCTACTGCACTGGCTTAGGCTGAAATTAATTGAGAAGAGGAGGAAAGAGCCAAGGCAAAGTGCAGCTGATGAGACTGGAGAAGGAACAAAATAGTACTGTAAAGTGCTACTTAAATTAACTGATTTATATTGTCTAAGCCAAACTAAATCAAACAGAAGTTAAAGAAAAAACCGATGGAAAGAGAAAGAGCAAAGTTCAAATCAAGGTGAGCACATACATACAGACAGATTGCTAAAACACAAATAAAACTAGAGTGACGGCAGAACAATTGAGAACAAAGAGATCGAGAGATAGAGTTAAAACAATGAAAATAGTAAAGGTAAAAGGTAAAAAGAAAGAAAAACAGAGCGAAAAGAGAAGTGAGGGTGAACTAAGAGAGCGGTGATAGAGAGGGAAGACGGGAGAAGGTGAGAGCCAGAACGGGTGAAAGGGCAGGCTTGTTCTGGGTCTCACGGGCCACTTTAACACCACACTTCACAGTGTAAAAATACTGCTGACCCTCCGACTGACTGCCTTTGATCGGACAGTGTGTCAGACAGGCCTCATTCAAATAAATAAGGGTGCTGTGTTTTTTCACGCAGAGCTAAATTCGGTTTGAACGTTTGGTTGCGTGTGAGCAGAAAGAGGCAAATAAATAAAGAAAAAGAATGCGTGTGAAAAACAAAGAGAGTTAATGTTTGGTGACATTTGAGTGTGAGTGTGCATGGATATTTATGACGGAGAGAGAGAGAGAAGAGAGGGAGAAGGGGAAGGAAAGAGAGTTGGATAAAAGGATAACAAAAAGCAAAGAAAGAAGGGTTAGGTTACATGACAGGGGGACCGGGCAGACTTGGGAGGAAGGAATGTGTCCCACCAAATCACACCTCACACAAATAAACTGCTCTCCACTCTGTCAGAGCCAATTATCTGAGCAAACAACCACCCTGATCATTGTGTATTTGTGGGTCTGTGTGTGGGCCTCACCTTCTCCCCTCTGACAATGTGCAAGGTCTTTATTGCACAATCTGCTACTGTGCTTTTTATGATACACACTCTCAGCTATCTAAAGTGTCACGTCTAGGCTTCCGTCTAATGTTTTTATGCATGTAATGATGCGATCAGAGAAGCTGTGAGTGGTTACCCAGTTTCCCGGCCAGCTCTGGGGCGTGTTCAGAGTCACCATTGGCCGTCCCCGCTCCACCTCTTGAACTGGAGTCATCTGTTGACAGAGGGAGATAGACAAGAAGCATCATTAGTGAAGTAACAACTTCTAAATAATTGATCATGAGTAATATACAGCATTAGACTGGGTAGACCCAGCCCGATCTGCCGGCGATTTGATTTCGCTCTGCAGCTCAGGCTGGAAACCTGTACTATATCTATCCTGCTTCCGTTACAAATTTGTGGGAACCAATCAAAAACTGGCTCATCCACCTGGCGCGCGATTGGCGGATTTAACACGATGACAATAGAGAAGCGACCAAGCAGCTTTTTGTTTACATTCAACAAGCCGGCCACCGAAGCGCAGCAACCCGTTGATGCCGCTGTCGCTGTCACTATCCAATTGCGTACAGAGTCATTTGAACTATACCCGTTGATCACACCTCTTGTGCAGAGAAAATACAGAGCAGACTCCCCAGACTAATGTTCAATCTTAAAAGATTGAGCTTGGTCTGGTGATAGCCAGACTAATACAGCACTGCAAGCTCTAAGCATCAGACAAATACATATTCATTTGTACTTTCAATTGTCAGTGCTGAATTGTCTTGATGAAGTCATGATTTCTACACCCAGTTGTTGCTCCAAGTACAATAAACAATCATTTGCACAAAGCTCAGCTGGGTATATGTGGTACAAAAAAGAAGACATGAAGCCTCACAAGTGTATGGTAGTTAGGATGGATTATTTAGAAGGAGGATTATTTTCTTAGCATCTGAAAGATGTTTTATAAGAAGCAGCTGTTTTGCTATGGGGTCGTGATGTAATATGGTTTGTTGAACACAAATTCTAGATACCAGTGCTGCTCTCACAAATTGGATGCAGATTGTTACAAGTTAGGGATGTGGTTATGCAGAAGCATCACAGTTATCACTTTAACATTTAAAAAATATTTAGAATATACAGGTTGTTTTAAGTAACCCTGCAACAGTAAAAGTGGGAAAACATAGTTGTTAGAAAAGCTGTGGGAAGTCTGGTGGAAAGGTGAAACTGAAGTGTTATAACTTACAGGAAAGAACTCACGTCTGGATTTCAAACACTTACTTTCCATCCATGACTCTGCCCTCAACACCCCATCATGCATTTCACATTGTTGAGCATTGGACCAGCTTCACATTTCTTGTGAAACCAGAAAACCAAATGACAAATAGCATGATCTGTCTGTCTTCTAGTGTGAATGAGCGAGAGACTTGTTGCTACTGAAACTCACTGGTGATGAAAGCTGTGAAATATAATGCTACAAATCTCCTTACATGCCTTTACCCTATACCCTAAAATGTGTGCCCTAAAATGTTTTTTTAATTTTCCACAAACTACCTTTCAGGGAAAAATTAAATGGTCCAAAGAACAAATACTTTTTTGAATACCTTCATACTGTATGTGCCTATATCATACTCCACAGTATCATATTGCTTTACTCTCACGCTGGTGTATCAGTTTCCCTCCCTCAGCATGTCATCCCACATTGATTATCAAAAAGATACAAACATCTGTCTGAACCTTTTCGCTAGGAAGAGCTTCAAGATGGAACCAATGTATCCGAGGGGCCCTTTAACAGGAAGGTGGGGAGAGCTGATACAGTGCAATATCAGGTATGTCAAACACGTGGGTTTTTTTTGGGAGGGGAGGGGGCTTGAACCTGAAGCTTCAACTAAAACCTGATGGTAGTGATGGAAAGAAATAAAAAAATGAACCAAACAGCCTTGGACCACCTGCAGAAAATACTTGAGAGTGCATGCGTAATTGTAAATGGATATGTTTATCGTGCATGTTGGTACATACTGTATATACGGATCTGTGTGTGGATTTCAGAAGACCACCTTAAAGCTCAGAGTGTCTAATGCAGCGCCAAATGTCTTTAAAGCATCACTATTTGGATAATGGAGTGAAAGACACATTTGAAATGCAAATACAAGGCATGACCTGCATCCTCGGGGCTGGTATTAATAGCATGCTGGCAGGCTACATGTGTGTTTGTGTGCATCTTGTGTGTGATATGAATTCCTCTATGGGTGTGTCAGTGCATGTGCGGGTGCGTGCGCTCTGGCGTTATTTAAATAAGTGGTAACTTGAGGTGTCCTCCTTCCCTCCCTTTGAATCTCCCTTCATCCCTCCCTCCTGCCACATGCATGGCGTGTTCTGAGAAAGGGCAGTGCGTTTGAAGCTGAGCGGCATGGGGGTCTGATCTGAAGGGGGACATGGTTTAGCACTCTTAACAGCTAGCGAACCAGTAAACCTTACTTGGCAGACCTCTTACGGACCCACTCACAGAGGGGGGCTGGACCGCTTCGCCTGTACATACAGTGCAGCCATACATGCAAAGTATCAAAGTATATCAAAAATGTAAAACATATATCTGTATTAGTTTGATACTGATGCAGAGGCATATCAGCAACAGGCAACAGAAAATGTAATAACACGTGATGTCGCACAGACGACCAGCGGACTCCTCCATTATCACTTCACTCATGAATTGAAGTGGAAGCTTTCATCCAAAGATGTTCAGAGAGCAAACTGAATGTGTGTGGTCTCACTAGTAGCGCTATTAGCATTATTAACACCAGACTCTTGAACACTGCTGAAACAGCCATTATATATATATATATATATATATATATATATATATATATATATATATATATATATATATATATATATATATATATATATATGTTCCTTTTAAACTTTCTCGTCCTGAGTTAAACTGTAACAGTATCTTTCAGTGTGAAACCTGCAAATCAAACTTGACTGGTTAATTAACAGTTTCGGCCAGCAGAGTCCATTTTAAATTTTTCTTCAATTCTGTTATACAAGTGCAAAGTTGTGTGTGTGTGTGTGTGTGTGTGTGTGTGTGTGTGTGTTTGTGTGTTTGTGTGTGTGTTTTAATGTTTTACTGTTTGGTTCAAGCTATACACATCGACTCGAAAACATATTCCCTCCCCGCTTCAGCTGTTTTCAATAAACAAAAGGTTTTCTTCTGATCCCGTTCCACCTTCTAATGTTCAGCCAGATACTTTGGCTGGTGATTACAACAAATCCTCACTCTCACTCACACACACACACACACACACACACACACACACACACACACACACACACACACACACACACACACACACACACAAGGCAGCTATAGACTCAAAATAGTCCTGAGGTGATACTAAGAATCAGCACCGAATCAGGGCCGATGCTGGTATATTTTAATCATATCTGCTAAAATAAAGCAGATCAAAAGCCGATCTATTGATATGTTGTCAACCTCAGCCTGCTAGTTTTGCAGAGCTGCGTTTCTTGACCACAGCCAGGCTCTACAGTGCAGCATTTTTCTGCATATGTGAGTGAAAATTAGAGTGTGTGAATATGAAAAATGATTTGGGCTCATCGGTAGGTGACTGAGTTTAGACACTGAGGTTTGCAAAATACATGACCACAGAGGCTTGTGAGTGTTTCTGTAGTTCCAACAAATCCAACAGAGTGATACCTCTCTATCTGATCATGTCACATCAATTTCAGGAGTCACATTCTCCCACTTGATATTGTATGTATATTATCAATGATTTAGGCTTATATACCCAATATCTTTTGGAGGTAACTTTAAGTATTGCATTGAATCTGATTCGGTATTCGGCAGATACCTAAAATCAAAAGACTCAGATCGGAATCAGGGCCAAACATTTTTTATTGGGAAATCCCTACATGACTTAGTCCAGTTAAGTTAAAAAATAAATATATACTTTTGCCATAATGTATGCTTTTGGACCACGTTTCTGATTAATGTTTTCTTGTCTTTGCTCTTGTCCCAGATGTTTCACCTTGAAGTTGCACTTGCAGAAGATGTTAAAGAATTTTTTTTTTTTTTTACAGTATGTAAAGGGAGTGGCAGTTCAAGTCCCTGTATGGCCCAAAGTATGGAGTGGTAGCTGGAGAGTTGCCAGTTCATCTCCTGGGCACTGCCAAGGTGCTCTTGAGCAAGGCACCAAACCCCCAACTGCTCAGGGGCACCTGTCCAGCAGTCGCAACCCCCTCACTCTGACATCTCTCCATTTGTGCATGTATAGGACCTGAGCATGTGTGTGTATTTCAGGCCTGTGTGTAGTGTGTTCTAACAGAGTGAAAAAATAATAATTTCCCCCCTGGGGATCAATAAAGTATAAATTATTATTATTAACCATGGAAGCATTGACGATAAAGACACCAAATATTTCCCTGAAATCCATGATCCCATTCAGACTTAAAACATATCTGCCATACTTGTTTTGTCATTTATGAGTTTTGTATTCTTTCTTTATTTCTTTATTTATTTTATTCCAACATTCACTAAATCTCTCTCCTCACATTTGTGCTTTCTGTTTCATTTGCTGCCTCTTTTCTTTTTTGTTTCTTTTCTTTTCATCTACAGGGGGGAAATGGTTCAACAGTGTGCTACATTTCACACATTTACTGGCGGGGTACCTCTTTGTAAGTGTATGTGTGTGTGTTTGTATAACCCCTTCTTGTATTTACATTTAGGTCTGTAGCAATAAGGCAGCAATTGGACATGAGCACGCTCAGAAATATGAGTCCTAACAGTCCAGTGTGTATGTGTTTAAGTGTGCGTGGTTGTGTGAGTGGGTCCAGGGGGCCAGTGTTTTCCTAAAGGGTCATGTCCTTCTAGGTTTTAATATAGAGACACTGGATATGTGGACAGAACCTTTGTGTGTGCATGTGTTAAGGCTGGTTGTTTCAGCATCAGGGCCAAAACCAGGCTGATGTGAGTTTGTGTATCTGACAAACCATGTAAACCACCGTTAGTCCTCTAAAACTGACCACGGTCACAGTTTCAGACTTTACACAGGCACAGCTTGCCTCACACTTTATCCACACTTGATGTTTTTACATTATAATTCAGACAGGGGCTACCGCAAGTGAACACGTTTTACATAACTCTGGAAGAAGACGCATTGTTTAGTTAAAGCTGGGTCCTAGGAGAGTTTATTTTTGCTTCAGCAACAATAGCTGGCTTTAAATATTGCAGGGGATTGCAGTTTGACCAAAGTTGAGTTTAACTCAATTGAATGGTGTGTAAATGATCAGAAATACCATCAAATAAGATTAAATCTTTACATAGATTCCAATTTTGCTCTAATTTTAACCTGATAAACTGCTTAAATAGGGCAATTTTTCAAGCAAGTTATCATACAGTAAACTTTATTGTTTCACTTATTGTTTCATTCTTGATTCTGAGACCAGCAGTTTAGAAAACAATCCCACCACAAGGTCCATTTAGTAGCTTTCTATCATATCTATTTTTTTCTGAACACTTTAAGGACTTCTCATCCATAATCCTTTCATCACTTTTAGAGCGGGTTGTAAAGATACAAACATCTGTAAGCTGTAAGCACTTTAAGCAAATGTTGTATTCTTTTACTTTTTTACCAATCTGTACCACTCAATCAATTCAATCAATCTGCTGTTTTTTCTATGTAAATAAAAAATACCACCATACCAGAAGGGTTTTTATATAATCATACAATATAATAATCAGAGTTGATTTATTGATGCATCTTTAAAAAGGGAATGTCCATCTCTATCTAATCTAATCTTCACTAAAACAATGTTGTTGTTTTTACCTGTACATAAAAGGTTTTTACAAAAAAGACCAAGATGTCTGAGGACCTCTTAATCTGTTTAACAAGTGACCTCTGGTAGGTGTACCACAGAGATTGTTGGACTACTATTTCAGAAGAGCCTGGGCAGTAGGATAAGAAATTAAATGTTGTATTTGGGTGTCAGACAGATGAACTTTAGAACCCCGTTCTTTAATACAGTTTTGCAACAATCCTACTATCCTTCTCCAAACCCGTTTACTATAACAACCAGCAGAAAAAAAACACCATTCGTCCTTCAGCAGTTTGTTGGCCTGTCATTGCACTAACCCCCTGCTAAAACACACACTGTCATTATAATTCCATCAGTTCAATGATACTCTGGAAACAAAGAAACCACATGTATCTTGTGTTATAAGCCCATTATTGCTGCTGTTGGAATAACACAAGAGATTTAAAAATGTTTATACTGGAGGGGTTTTGTTTGTGGGTGAAGAAAGAGACATCCAAAATCTCTCTGTCTGTTTGTCTGATACACATGCCGCATTAAACTCCACATTCCAAACATACTTTCCTCTCCAGCCACAGTCACTTTTAGGAACATTTATTTGAATTCAGTTGCCGAAAGTTGCAACATTACACACAGTGTTATTGCAATAAATGGTTAGATTAACGTGGTTTGGCCCCAGATCCAAATGGTAATACTGTAGATGTTCTGTGGAACCGTTAGCAGCTCATGTAATCCTCTGTGGACAGTAGGTGTTTAAGGAGCCAAACCACCAGATAGTACAGTGTAAAACAGACATAAATGTGCATTTTTTTTTTTTTTATAATTCACAAAAAAATAAATGAATAAAAAGGCTTTGTCAATGATATTTCAGTGAATCAACCCGGAGTTCAGGGACATAATACAGAACATTTATTAACAATAAGGATAATATTTCATCAATTAATATAGCAAAACAAAACACAATCAAGGTCAAATTAAATAGTTTTTTTCTTTTTTTTGGGAAACCTTTAAACAATCAAACAATCTCCTTTAACAGATGAATTTGCTGTGTTATCATAGAGGTGGCTCTGTCTTTCTCCATGATAACTGAGCAGATTCCTACCTGATGAAGACCGTTTGATACAGCTGAAAGCTCAGGAAGAAAACAGTGAGTGGACCTCGACTTGGGATTGTTTTCTCAAACTACTTTTTCTAGGGTGAAGAATGAACTATTGTGCTTTCGGATAATGTTATTTAGGGTTGAAATGATTAGATGATTAATCGAAAAGGTGACTGGCTGATTGAATCTGCAACAATTTTGATTATATATCGAGCAAAAATGCCCAAAGTTAGCGGCTTCTCTCTGTTTTATATCAAAATGTAATATCTTTAGGTTCTGGACTGTGGATTCTACAAAAAAAAGCAGTCTGGAGACATCAAAACACTTTTCAAAGAATATTTTTAACATATGTTGACATATTTTAGACTAAATGATTAATCAATTATTTAAACATATTGATTAATTAATTGATAATATATAACTTTTCTTCACAATATATAATGTTTTAAGTCTTCTTGGACTTTAGCATTGTCTAAAAATGTATTGATAATGAAAAAAAATCCTTAGTTGAAACCCTAGTCTATACTGAAGACATTTTATTTACTGGATAGTTCCAGTCCCGCCAGGAGGTTTTGGGCTGCATTTTGGGCCGGATGTCCCTCACCTTCCACTTTCTTTGTGTTGGCATTCTAAACGCCGGTCGATTCGGGAAACATCTTCCAAACTACAACCGACAATCAAATTATGTTTATCTTTTTTTGAGTAAAATTTGCACACACTCGACAGCCATTTTAATTCCAGAGCTTGCCTCCCTACGTGCACATGTTCCACTAAAACAAGTTGCTTCCAGAGACTATTTTGCATAGCCACCGTTGCTGCGTCCAGCACTTAGCACCACCTAAGAAGTTTGTGATTGGTTTAAAGAAATGCCAATAAACCAGAACACTTTTTTCTCCTACCCAGGAATGTTGTGTGGACTAGCAAGACCTTCCTCCGCAGCGCTGTGGAGAAAGGTCTGGCAATGCGAGACTATTGAAAACCTAATATTATTGTGATTTTAACTTTTTTTTATGTAAAGTTGCTGTATTCTTAAGAGAAAATGGCGAGATGTGTGTTAGTCCACACAAGCATCCACGTCTGCACACGTGTACTACAGATCCGTTGCGCACGCACACACACGCACACACACACACACACACACACACACACACACACACACACACACACACACACACACACACACACGTCACTGTGATTTACACTCTTCTGTGGAGAGGCTGTGTAGCCTTATGGAAATCATTATAACCTGGGCTGCTACATAGTCCTCCATTAACAGCATGAGAGAGAGACATTGAAAGGGGCTGCGACGGGGAAAGAGAGAGAAAAAGATGGGAACTGACTGACTTTTAGAGGAGGTCAAGAGGCAACAGGAGAGAGATGAAAAGACAGAGTTGGAGAGAAAAAGGCGACAGTGCAGAGTGAGATTTATTAACTGTAACCGCAGAACAGACAATCGTACACTACAGTTAACTGCTACTCTCAATGAGCGACAACATTGGCTTACATGACAGATTAACAGCTTGTGTGTGTGTGTGTGTGTGTGTGTGTGTGTGCATGTACACCCAGAGTATTTAGTGGGCAGTCATCACAATGGTGACGTGTGTTTGGGGTGATGACATTTCTGACTGGAACATTTGATCTCATTACCCCTCATTATTACACACGAACACACACACACACACACACACACACACACACACACACACACACACACACACACACACACACACACACACATACACACACACACACACACACACATTTACACATAAACTATTTCATACAGTAATCTTGGTATGTGGTTGATTTCCCAAGGTTTTCTGCTGGCAAGAATTTCAGAGTGAAGGCAAGTTTACAGTAAGAAGGCTCAGGAAGTGTGTGTGTTTTACTACGTGGCTCTCATTCCTCCCTTTGCAGGTTTAGGTAAATCACTAAAGAAAGAGAAAGAGGTTGTGGAGGTTCATATGGCTGAATCCTCAGTTACGTTTAAAGTCAAATGCTTATTGAAAACCAAATATCATACAACATTCAGCTTTTGTTACCTAAGAATGGTTAATGCACAATAATCACTTCAATGAGTACTGACTAAAATTGACCTTTTTAACAGGTTTTTAAAGAGGGAGCTGTAACTATGGCTCACAATTGTGATCAATAGTACACTTGATGTGAAGTCTTTTCCAAAGTCACAAGATCCAAAAAGGCTTTCCTCAAAGATCGATATCCGTCCTTAAACTTTTTTAAGTGGAATAAAATGTGCAGTGTTCAAGTCAGTTGAATTAGGTTGCTGTGAGAGTAACTGGAGCTTTCTGCTGTTAGACAGAACCAGAGTTTGTTCCAAGCCCTAACAGGATTGCATAAGAAGCACTAAAGGTCTTAAATCTTATTGCAGTTCCCTGCAGCTTAGTTTGCAATTAAAAAATGGTTTGGATTGCTGACTAAAGTAAATGGAAGTCTGTTGATTCGAAGTAGTTCTTCCCCGTCCCATGGCCAAACAATCCACCAGCTTTGATTGACATTGGTTAATCAGACAATTAGACCAAAAAATAACTGTTGACAAAGGCTAATATCTACAGCAACTAATCAAATATATCAAAACTAATACGTCAACAATATCAAACTGGACAGACATTTTTTAATGAAGGACGTGACTTCACCAATACCTGAAAATTACTTGAGCGGATGAGTGCGGCACATGGATGTATGTAACAGTATAAAGAAAATGTACACGTCTACTGGTGACATGGTAAAACCAATGCAAAACGAGTGGATGTCCTTCACATCTAACATCAGTTGGGTACAGGTGGAGGAAAAAAGCACAATACAATAGAATAAAATAAAAGAGGGAGGATGCAAGCTCTCAAGTTTTACTGTAAGTAAAGCAATGTTTGGACCATCAAGGACTTCACCAGGGTAAAATCCCTGACCAAGACCTTGATTAACTTTGCCAAATTAAACAATAGGGGCTTTCTGACCGGAGGGATTTTTGCAGTTCTTAGAACTAAACGTTCCTAGAACACTTTTTTCGTCATGTTCCAACAGGAAAAATTTGGGGATTTTTAAGTTCCTTTGGCCTCAGTAGCACACTTTTTTAGCTCTTACTTCAGAGCTGGGTCTTTTCCCTTTTCCCTTTTCCTAGGTGTACTTGATTGGTCGAACTTATAAGTCACGCCCACTGCCAACTCGGAACTTGCAGACAGAGCAACATCCAACAATGGGACATTTTTTACAATTTTCACCATCTTATTCATCATTAAATTCACTTCTGACAATGTTTTATGTGAGAAATTAACTGTTTAGATTTCGAATATAGGATAGTCTTGCGAAAATTTATGCCGAATTGACAATTTGCTTCAAAGTTTTCGGAGTTGAGGAGCTCCATGAAGTGAGGCGACAGCCAGCAAGCGCCTGCCCGGGCCGCTAGCTCGTCGCTCGGCCAGTCATGCTCAGACACCTCGCTGTGAGCTGGAGGTCTCTCAGGGCTTTTCCCTTTATTGTGTAGAGACAGTGGATAGACATGAAAGGTGGAGAGAGATGGGGGATGACACGCAGCAAGGGCAGCAGATCGGATTTGGACCCGCGCTGCTGGAAGACTCAGCCAACATGGGGCAAACGCTCTTACTGGGTGAGCTAGAGGACGCCCCGAACCTGTATATTCTTAGTCAGATTGGAGACATTTCAGGTTTATCTGACCAATAATCCCTTGCTCCCCACATTCTCTGTCTGTGTTCTCTTGCTGCAGAAGTAAACACTGTGTGGGTAAGTTTCTACAGTTAATGCAGACTAAACAAAAACAGTTTTAGGGGAAACCTTTTGTATGCCAGCATCACGTTAGAGAGCAAACAAGAGAAATAAAGAGTTAAGGTGCATGTAGCTCTGTGTGTGTATAAGTGTGTGTGTCTAACTCTAAGCAGAGCTCTGTATTTCCGGAGTTTGATCTTGTGCCATGAATGGGCTCAACACACTAATTACAGCCACCTGTGTTTGTGTGTGTGTGTGTGTGTGTGTGCGTGTGTGTGAGAGAGGTAGAGTGGCTGCATGAGGGAGGAGTTTGACTGTATGGTCATGAAAAAAGCTGTTTCCACTCACACATACACACATTTCAGGAAAAAAATTATTTAGCGTCTTTACTTGGAGGAGCAGAGGTGCTGTTTTTTCACTCTTTGGTTAACCTTCAGTGTTTGTGTGTGTGCATGTTTGGTTTGTAGGCCTGTTAGCTTTACTTTGCCCTTGGCCATGTCTCACAACCAGGTAGCAGCATGTCTGAGTCTGTCTGTCCAGCTGTCAGTCACTCAGAAAAGACATTGTGAGTCTAAGCATACAATAATCTATTGGGCCAAGTTCCCATTTTAAAGTGGGAGAGATACAGAGGATGAGACAGATTGGGCCAATTGCTTTATTGAACCATCAAATCACTTACATTGTGCTCACCATCCTTTGAACATACATTTTCCATGAGTGCAACAAAGCCTCATGGCGCACATTTTTACCTTTTCAGTGTGTGTGACAAATTGTCTCATTCCAGAAAATCATTATATCCAATGGGGAAAAAATGATCTTTATGTCCCAGACTAGATTGGTAGAATATGGTGATCAATGACTGGGGTACACTACTGTAACCACCTCACTTCTAAAGCTATTTTTCTTTAAAAAGAAATATCTTCATGACCATCAAATAGCATCTTTCTGTCTGTTTGTCTGCAGTGAAACTTAATTTTGTACCCAGGAAAGACCTACCAGATATCATAGCTACAGCTACAACAGCTTTACCTTTAAAATATTTTACAAACCCCATGTGGATTGACTCACTCCTGCGTTACTAATTTATACATTACCATAATTATATGTTAATCTTTGTGTCAGTTACTAAGTCAGCTTTCTCTGTTTTATACATTTCTCTCTTTTTCTAGTGTGCTTACCTTTAAGTGTAGCTAAAGATCGACAGCAGGCGACTACTCATGTGTTCGATCAGGAAGCTACAAACCACACACACACACTGTCCTTGTATATAAAACAAGCGTTTTTATGGCAAAAGTAGTAAATATTAACGGGATCACAGCTCAAAACATCTGGTGTTCTTGTGTTTCACTCCTCAACAATGTTAACTGTAAAGTTTTTTTCTGGAGAGTACAACTGGCTTCAGATGAAGGTCAGGCAGTCGTCTAAGTGACTAACAGAAAGAAATGCCATTGAGCCCTCAAAGTTCCCAGTTCCTCTTAAAAAAACCTAAATAAGCTAATGCTTCCAGGTAACTCATTTAAGCCAGAGAGCAGAGTTGGCTAAAACTGCGAGCAATAAAATTCTGTTCCAGGAAGTAAAATCTACCACCCCTACAGGCTGAAAATAGTTCCAGACCCCTTGGCACTGCAACTTTTATAAATCCACTGTACAACTGTATTATATTGTACTGCTCTCACACTGTCCTTTTCTAAACTTAGCACAAAAAGGAAAAAGGAAATTTGTGTTTGGTAGATTATTTCTCTGTGGTAACAATGCTTTTTGGCAATGAATCTTATAACGTTGGAAAGCCTGTTTAGTTCCCTTTCAAATAGTGCCCCATTTGTAAGGAACATGCATTTGTGGGATGAGCAGCAGCGCTGAGTATGTGGGTTGCGCCAATGAAAAATTTCATAAAAACAGCTTATTCTGCCATTGACTCGTTTGGTGTTTGGTGGATTGGATGATTGAAGAAACAAGACATATTAGCAATTTAACAATTTATTCATTTCACAAACAGGAGCCTCAGTAGCGTGTGCAAGAACCATACACAGCCACAACAGCCTGGCACCTCCTCCTCATGCTGGTCACCAGCCTGGTCGCACACTGCTGTGGGATGGCATCCCATTCTTCAACCAGCATTTGTCGCAAGTCAGCCAAAGTTGTTGTGTTGGTCTCTCTGGCACGAACAGCACGCCCAAGCTGATCCCACAAGTGTTCAATGGGGTTGAGGTCTGGAGTGCTGGCAGGCCATTCCATCCTCTCCACTCCCACATTCTGGAGGTAGTCTCTGATAAACCCCGCCCTGTGGGGGCGAGCGTTGTCATCTTGGAGGATAGAGTTCGGTCCCAGACTGTGGAGATATGGGATTACCACTGGTTGCAAAAATCTCATCCTTAAATCAGGCACCTGACTGGCAGCACCTGGGGGTACCAGAAGCTTAAAACAAGTGTCAATAGCAACAGAAAAATAACCTGTTTGGCAATGGCAGAGAAGATTTGTCAAATTTTTCATGGGCGCAACCCACATACTCAGCGCTGCTGCTCATCCCACAAATGCATGTTCCTTACAAATGGAGCACCATTTGAAAGGGAATTAAACAGGCTTTCCAACAGTATAAGATGTATTGCCAAAAACCATTGTTACGACAGAGAAATAATCTACCAAACACAAATTTCCTTACTTTTTGTGCTAAGTTTATGTTAATTCACATTACACTTTGTAGCGCCTAGTTAGCGCTCCCCAGACTGACTCAGGATGAACAGCAGAATAAGATCACACTTTTGTGGTTTCAAGGAGCTGTCATGTCTTTATCCTGCCAACAACCCTCTAAGTGGCTTGGGTGTTTCTCCAACCAGGAACCAGGAAAGGGACTACATCACTTTACATTCATGATGACACTGACATGAACACTCACTATTGTGTTGTACAAGGTCTTACTTTTTAATTATAGTGGCTGGACAGTAAAGGTTTGGGGAACCACTGGGGAAATAGCTAGCTAGCTTCCCCTTGCACTGGTGATACTTTCTTCCTATAGCACGGAGGATAATGTAACCAATTTTACAGTCTATAGTTAGTTAGTATATACTAGAGGTGCAACGATGAATCGATAAGTTGTCAACTATTAAATTAATCGCCAACTATTTTGATAATCGATTAATCGTTTGAGTCATTTTTATATTAAAAAAAAAATAATTCTCTGATTCCAGCTTGTTAAATGTGAATATTGTTCTAGTTTCTTCTCTCCTTTGTGACAGTAAACTGAATATCTTTGAGTTTTGGACAAAACAAGACATTTAAGGACGTCATCTTAGGCTTTTGGGAAACACTGATCCACATTTTTCACCATGTTTTGACATTTTTATAGATCAAACAACTAATCTATTAATCGAGAAAATAATCTACAGATTAATCGTTAGTTGCAGCCCTAGTCTATACTTTTGTGTGTCCAGTTTACTGTTACTGTAATTCAATTGTGCAATACCTTTGGTCTAACTCTTGTTTATGGTATCTCATCTTTTTTCTAAATCATATTCACTATTATTGAATTTGTTGTGTTTTATATTCTGTATACTTTATACTATTTTCACAGTTTCAAAACTACAAATGCCAACTCCTTGTCTTCAACCTTTACTGGAAAAGTATTTAACTTGCTGTAAAGCTGTCCACCTACAGCATGTTGAGGGCAGAAGACACTGAAATAGTCTAAATGTTGAGAAGACTAACCTTTATACCTTTAGGTAGCTAACAGATTCTGAGCAATCAAACTTCACTGTAGCTGCTGGAAACATCAAATGTCTACATCTGGCCAGTTATCCACAGGAGAAAAAAGAAATGTACTGTACATATAGCTTTTCTTTTTTAACTTTTGGAAAGTGGTTCAGGGTGGATTTTCCTTCAAGTATCCTTGAGTAAGAAACTAAATCCCTATGCTTTCATACTGCTGACCATGGCCCCTCTGACCTCCCTGCAAGGAGGCAAAAGAAAGGACATGTTTCCACTAGGGATCAATAAAGTATCACATTATATAATGATTATGACTCCAAGAATGTCAGTAAATATTTTTGCAACTATTACGCTGCTGTAGCAGTGAGGGGAAGGAAGAGAGTTCAACTGTGTCGCTTCCAGCTGACAAAGCAAAACTCCTGCCCCATTCAATCTCATTCTGATATTATCCAAATACACAATATGTGATTAACATGCCACATTTTAATGGCGCGTTAATATGACACGATCCATTTTCCAGCAGAGTTACTCCTAAATCCAGCTCTGGTATATTTTCAGATGCTATGGCCAGGCACGGGCCATTTAGCCTTGGTGGTCAAGTTTAGGTTAACAACAAGGACTGGGTTTGGTTATGACATGAAAAATGTTGAGAAAACCAACAGTGAAAAAATACACGAAACACCCGGGCCTTCTCCAACGCTGAAAATGGACTGTGTCAGAGCATAATATATCAACAGAACGATGAAATAACATACAGGCACGCGGCACAAGTGGTTCCACACACTCGCTCATAAACGTCACACAGTGATTGGGTTTATGAGTTCTGAAAACATACAGTTAGGGATCAGGTTTTTGGTTTTCTGTGTGTGGGTTAATATAATGTGTGTGTGTGTGTGTTTGTACAACAAAAGCATCTGAATAAGTTCATTTAGTTTTTTTAAGCCACAGAATAATAATAATTTTATCTTTTCTTTCTTCTTCTCGTTCCTACAGTATGCATGTGCGCATGTGTGCCTGTGACAGTGCATTAATCCCTACATGTGCAGTGTTTGTGTGTGTATGTGTGTGTGTGTGTGTGTGTCTATTTTTCCGTAGCTGTTTTACATCACTGTTCACACTTCATTGATGGAGCTGAAGGGTCAAGTGTGGAACACAGACTGAGATTTGCCTAAAATGGAGACGATATGGACGCCACAAAGGAATCTGGCAAACCTACAGCTGCAGCCTGAAGCCTTGACACTCCACATCAGCAGATTAACGTGACAGAGGAGATCCCTTCAAGGACAGAAATGATTCAGTGGAATTATTGAATTACTTCATGTCCGCTGCTCACAGGGGGGCTTTGAGATCACAGAAGTGGAAACAGTGTGTGTGTGTTTTTAACATGCAGTATACGCAGTTTACTCATTAAATATTAAGTCACATTAAGTCAGACAAGCAAGGAATCTCAAGATATGTATTATATAATAGAATTCAAACTAATATGAAAAGACGAAATGTCTGCAACCAAAACCTTGTACTTTTCAACACACTCTGTGCTGACAGCGTGCAGGCGTTCACTACCTTCTTTTGCACAACTTCATTTCTCCAACACACTTGTCTACAAGGTGTGCATTAGCCAATGTTCTTTAAAACAATGTTAAAAGGCGCCAATGTATGTTGCATTTTTAGTGTGGGTTAAACCTGTGGCCACTGTCATCAGTAACTCTCTATTTTAAAAATGTAAACGTATTAACTCATTCTCCCAGAAAAAACTATTTTTACACCATAAGCAACATCAAGTATTTGTGCTTACTTATGTCAGTTTCAGGATATTACTCAAAGCATTGGACTTATATTATTATGAACTTATATATTTTAATATTGGACTTTTTAAAGGCCTCTAACCGTAATTGTAGACATATGCAACCTGTTGCAAAAAGTCACCCCTTGCTTTGTTTTAAGGAATTACAAGCCCAAAAGTGTGGGATCTGCTCCTCTAGAGAATTTCAACTGCCAGTATGTGTTATGTCCAGAGGGGATGCAGAAGGAGCAAGGGCTGTTTAAAAGGCACCAGGTCAGATATATTTAGATATTTCCTCCAACCTCAAACCATCCTGGCTTATAAAAACTACTGTCATATCCCAAATATAGATGAGGTCCCCATCAGCAAAATTAAGCCTTTCCCCTGTGTGATGGTCTACTGCACTTGATGAACTGCCCTTTTATCTTAAAAAGATGATGTTTGTTCAAAAACAAGACAATAATATTCAAAGACCCTTGGCTGTAATTGAGAATAAAGAAAACAATAGTTGTATAAATGTGTCTTTGTTCCGGAATGAAAGTGTATGTATTTGTAGATGAAGTATGCATCTGTGTAAACTATGTATGTGGGTTTACGTGTGCCAGAGATGTTCACAAGTCATTTTTTGGAAGTCCAAGTCAAGTCTCAAGTCTTTGAGCTTGAGTCCAAGTCAAGTCTCAAGTCTTCGAGGGGAAGTTCAAGTCAAGTTTCAAGTCTTTGAGGGGAAGTCCAAGTCAAGTCTCAAGTCTGATCTGTCCCTAACACTGTATTGTTAAATCTTATGAATTCAAAGCATGTCCTGTAGCTACCATCCATACAGTACAGTATCAAAATCAGTTGTAGGATAACTTTATGGGGTCTACTGCAATGCAATCTAAAGAAACACAAATTAAGGACTCTGTTTCAATTTCATAACTGTATTTTTCAACATTTTGGTATCTGCACCAAATAATACATTTTTGTCTGTGTTACTAACTGGCTGTAAAGCCCAACCTCATCATGCATTACATTTTTCAGTGTTCAAAGTTTGAGGAAAACATCTGTATTGAAAGTTAATACACCAACCATGGTGCAAACATGTAAGAACTGATACTTTCCGTATTGCTATTTAACAACAAGAAAAATAAAAATTGGAATGAAAATAAATTGGAAAAAAATGAAGACAGTCTAATCTTAGTCTTAGTCTAATCTTCTGCTACTGGTGAAATATTAACCTAAGTCTGTCACATCATATGGATACAACTATAACAATACAATTTGCCTGTCCCCAGCATTAGCACAACACTTTGCGATGGTTAGCTTGTTACCTGTGGCGATATCTGCTAAATGTAACGTCTCTTTCACATTAGCGTGAGTGACTGACCTATCTGGGTGCTTTTTGAGATGTCTGATGAAGTTCGATGTTGTTGATCCAGCGTCATGTATCTTGGTGCCACACTCCTTGCATGTAGCTGTTCGCTTACTGCCACTGTTTATGAAGTTATTGTAAGCAAAACTAATGACAAAAGGCACAACTGCAGGAGGACCTGGTGTCGCCATTGTCGCTGCATTTTTTGATGTGTGCGCGCGCCGCATAGTGCATGCGTACATTGCACATTACGGCAAAGGCCAAGGGACACGCAGCTCGTCATGCGTTTCCCCAACGTATATGCGCCAATAAAAGAAAATAGAAATACATAAATCAATTTAGATTTAAAAAGCAATAATTGCATGAAAATAGATTGTTGACGAGTCTCGAAGCTCGAGTCCGAGTCAAGTCTGAAGTCTTTTGGGTCGAGTCGCAAGTCAAGTCTGAAGTCTTTTGGGTCGAGTCGCAAGTCAAGTCTGAAGTCTTTTGGGTCGAGTCCGAGTCAAGTCTGAAGTCAGCTGTTTGTGTGACTTAAGTGCGACTCGAGTCCGAGTCTCAGACTCGAGTCCCCATCTCTGACGTGTGCATGTTTCTGCCTTTGTTGGTTTCTATGTTATTGAATGTTTGTGTGTTTATGTGAATGAGCATGTGTCTCCATGCATGTGAACATGTGTATGCAATGTGTATTTATTATTAAGTGCTTAAGTGTGTATTAGTGCATCTGCCTGCATTTATGTGCATCCAAGTGCATTTGTGTGTATACTGTAATGGTGCCTGTGTGCATGTATTTGCATGTATATGTGGGTGCGTGCGCTCGTCCAGCTGCTGCCTGTGTAACTCTAGTAAACATCAAGGCCGCGCTTTACTTGCTGAATTAACGAATCTCTCACATCCATCGCCACGCGCCGCCTTTGAAACGCACACCACCAGCCTCGGCTCAGGACTTTGAACTCTCAATCACTCTCTCCCTCGCCCACCCTGCTCTTCCCTGTATTAAATTATACTCCAGTTAAATATCTACTCATTAGTACTTTAGTAGTTTTCTCCCCTATTGACTTCTTTCTCATCTTACATCCCTGAATTCATTTTTAACAACTTGGGTTGGAGGTATGACCACAACTGCTGTAGGGCCACATGAGATCGAGGAGACCGAAAAGAACATTTCGACTTTTTTCCTACAAACTGCACAAACTTCCCATCCTAAATCTCACCTTCACTTCACTAGTCCCATAAGACTCATCCACTTTTATTACTGACTGTTCATTCATGATTTAATCCTTAAAGGCTTCCACAGTCTGATTCCTTTCTTATCTGATGTATAATTCGATAACCAAGATTATTTATCCACTATAAAACAACAAATAAGTACTTGCTAAAAAGCATTTGACAGGTAAACTATTTCACAATAAGTTCTGTAGAGCACATACGTTACTACACACAGACAAAGTTAATCCAATTAGGTAAGATTTGCAGTACAATACAAAACAAAAAACACATACTAATGTTAATGCTCTTTAAAGAGTGAAGTTTTTTGCGAAGTGAATGTACATACTGGCAATTAAGTGAATACATTTTATGTTGCAGAGCAAATATGTGTTGGTGTGTTGACTTGTAAGTATTGGAATAATCAGAGTCACTGAAATTACTTTATATATTTCTCAAAATATAACTGCTTCTCTTGAAGCACATTGCTGCAGTTAACTCCACCCACCCAGTATTACCAGGAAAATAAATAATCTACATGTTGTAAATTATTAGTGGCTTCTAAGTGGACCATGTCTGCCTACCGCTGCTTTAACTGTGATCCCTGACGGAATATCGGCGAGGCTTTAAACAAAAAGTCACACTTTAAAGCTACTGGACCTCTTAAGTATGGGTGTGTCATACATATGTGCACAAGTGTGTGCAGGAGCTTGTTTGCTTTGCACATACTTGTACGTATAGTTTTTTCTGTATAGATCTGCATGCATGCTGACGAGTGTTTACATGCCCTTGTGTACGTGTATGTGTTGAGAATATGGGGTTGTCTTGTTCAACTTCAAAGATTCTGGCACACTGCTGTGTGAGGCTACATGCTGACAAGCTGTCTTTGATGAACAACTATTTACAACAATGTAAAACTCACCCGCTTATCATGATGTGCCGCTGGGTGACATTTCAACATGACTCACCCTGATGCCTGCTTTGTTCTACTCTCATTTGTGTAACTCAGAGCTGTTGTGGATTACTAATAATGCTACCCAGTGGGATGCTCTCTTGCTGCTTACTCACCTCCAATAGTCAGTGTTTTTCTAGAGAACGTTTCAGCAGGGCAGATGCTTGCATATGTTTGGTCTTGTAGTGTAGGAGTGCATGTGCCTGCTCCAAGTTTAGACTCTGAAACTGGTTAAAACTTGGATACACAGTGCATCAGGCAGCAGTCTGCAGTACGTCCATCATAAGTGTTCATCTGCACTGGCATGTAAAAATCTCTTTAGCTCAAAGTCATCTACAGGTCAAGGTGATTTCACCCGCTTTAGGCTTAGAAAATCCTTTCAAATCCCTATTGGATACACAAAGAAAAGACACTTTTTATGGACACAGTAACATTTAAGATACCACATGCTCAGAGTCTCAGATGGATAGATGCAGAAAACCAGTAGTGGGGAAGTAGGAGAAGGGTCTGCGTGGGCTGACAGCGGCTTAACTCTGTGGCTTGTTCTCATCGTTTAATGACTGAATGTCTGACAGCATCTACACATCCTCTGCTTTCCCTCGCTTTTTTCTTACTTTTATTTCCACTTGTTGTGAGAGCTTTGGTCTTCGGGCCAAGTAGAGTTACAGCCGAGAACCGAAAAGGACACACTTGGCTCGTCAAGGCAGCTTAAATACAACCAATGTTGGCATGAAGAGCTCTGAATCCCCATCAAAACAATGCTCGCATACAGAGAAATTGTCTAAAGATGTTAGCCTTGAATGAATGCATAGACAATCTTGTAATAGCTCTGGAGTTTAAAAGACATTTAAAAGGCGTTGAATTTAGTGTGATTGATACAGAATGAGCCACAAAGGGATGTGCACAGAATTAAACCAATATTCGAAAATGTAGGCCTGAAAAAAAGATCCTTACAGTAAATTTAAAAATGTACTATACACACATACAGTACATACAAATGCAAAATAGAGTCAGAACAGAGGAATGTAGAGAAGAGATTATGGTCATAGCCACAGAGAGTGTGAGAGTGTGTGTGTATCAGTTTTCAGCATGCTGTCACACTGATCAAACTCCAGGCTGATAGCAGAGGCGCCGCAGAACCCTTGCTGTGTTTGCCTAAGATCCATGGGGGAAAACTACACACACACACACACACACACGTGTGCATGCGCACACACACACACACACACACACACACACACACACACACACACACACACACACACACACACACACACACACACACACACACACACCTTATCCAGAGAGCACAGCGAAAACATATTGTGCATGCGTTTATGTGAAATATAATGCAGTGGAATGCTGCAACATTATGCAAGTAAGTACATGCAGACACGCACACCTGATGGCTCCGAACAAAACCAGTCTGTTCCTTGCTCCTTTCTTGTTTTACGGTGACATTGTTGTTGTTTCAAATTACATATATTTTCATTTGATATTTCAGTCAGCAGTTATTTTCTGTAATCAGTAGCTTTTTGTCTGTCTTTTTCACCTCAGCTATGTTAAATGTTTAAAAATACAAGTGATAAAAGCATTTTATCAAACTTCCTGGCGCTAAGATATGGCACGGTGGAAGCTTTAAAGAAAAACAAAAAAAAACACACAGTTTAGTCTACCCGGCTTCTACAACCACATGACAAGAAAACCTTGAATAGGCAACAAGGCTTTATCAAATCTAGATAAAACACTGGCTTTGGGATACATAGCTGAAACTGTGATAAACCTTTTGATAAGTGGAACATGTTTTTCCATGCCTGTTGCTTTTTTCTGTCTCTCTGAATGCAAGGTTTTTTTTCCCGTTGCATCCATCCAGCCTGCTTGTTGTCAGTGAGGTGAGATTTGAAAAGCCAGATGTAATTGCTGGAATCTGAAGTGCGTCTCTTGAGCATAATTCGCTCTTCAAGTCTTCATTAAGACATCAAAGCGGCTGCAGAAGATACAGGGCTTTTCAGTGCTGGCACAAATGCATTCTCTGGGAGAAAAGTAACGAATGAGAGAGAAGAACAGGAGAGAAAAGAAAGTAGGGAGAGGGAAGAGGAGGAGGGATATTGCGTGTTGAAGAACCAGTCTTTGGCTTTGATGACGCCGCAAGAGCAAAGCAGCAAAAAGCAGACAAAAGTTTGTAAAACTTCAAAAGAAGCCTTTTTGTAGCGCAGGTCCGCTCTCTCTTTCTCCTTGATTCTTCCATTCTTTCCTCTCCCTCTTCTCCCTCCTCTCTTCAAACACGTCTTTGCTAATTGCCAGACCCTGTTCTGCCCTTCGCAGGCTCTCCACTCCTCTCAGGTCTATTCAGCAGGGGGGTTGTTACAGCGGGAAGGCCTAATAACCCGCTCTGAGTGGGACAATGGAGCATGCAGGGCCAGCGACAAAATCCCAGCCCTAATGAGAAAAGACTCCTTCAGCGAACAAGCAGGTCTGTCAATAGACTGGCCTCTTATTGAGTTACAGGGTGGGGGGTGGCTGGGGGCGCAGAGTGTGTGTTTTTGGCGTTTAACTCTTGGGTGTGTCTGTCTTTGTATGTGATAGGGACATAAAGTAATAAAGTAAAAGAGTATGAAATGGGAAAAAAATCAAAGTAAAAAATAGGAAGCAATTGTGTGTTTATGTGCATGTGGTCTGCATTAGTGTGTGTGTGTGTGTGTGTGTGTGTGTGTGCTGCTACCCCCTGAGGGTAACAATAGTGAACAGGACAAATCCTCCAGACCGCATAATAGCCACTAAGCTGTCTATTCAGAAGTACACAGCTCCCCTGCTAACTGCTCTGATCAGACACGAATACCCGCACTTGCCCATTCACACCCATTCAGAAGTTTTAGTATTTTTTTAACCATAAAATATACTGCCTAGTATCTTTCTTGGTCACAATTCTCTACAGTAATATCTGGATTTAAGGGATCTTTATTAAAAATTGAGTTTGAGTGTGTTCGTTTATGTTACAAAATCTATTAATGACCAATATATGGTATATCAGAAATGTATTTACCTTTGAAGTATTAATATTGGCTTAAAATTTGACTTGATATACAAAATGTATATATCTGTTCCTCTTAGTGATTTGAGTATTTGATGAAGTTTTGACCGTGTTCCTCCATCTGTCGTACACCCTGCCTCTCCCTCTTCTTTTTTAATCCCTCTTCTCCTTTCTTCTTTCCTCCTGTCTCCATCTCTTCCTCCTCCCAATCATTTTTGCAGTGTGTGTGTATTTGTGTGCACTGATGAGGTTTTGGAGAGGTTAACCCTTCTGCTTGGAGAATGCAGAGTCGTTGCTTGTGAGGGGCCGGGACTTATGCAGCCATGGATGCTGAAACACCTCGTTTCCTTTCAGTTGTAGATGGGGTTGGGTTCTGGGTTGGCGGTGGGTGATTGTTAAGTGAGGGGGTGCAGGACACATCTCCTATAAGCACCACTCTAAGAGCAGTGAGTGTCTCCTTGAGAGGATTTGTTGATGCCTTTCACATGTCTGAGCTCTCCCTGCTTGGTCACGTCTATAATTACACACTCAGATGCTTCTTCACGGCGCTGAAACTGATTAGTTGTTTGATAAAAATGTATCAATCAGAATTTTGGTAATTGATTAACAGTTTTTGTCATTAATTAAGGACTAGCACCAAATGTGATACAAATGCCAAGCTTTTGCTTCTTCTTTTTAGTTCATATGATTCTCATATTTGGTTTTTAGGTTACTAGACAATTTTTAAGACGTCACTTTGGCTTATGAAAAAAGTTTGATTAAAATCAGGAACTATCTGACCAGAAACTTGATGTAATCTTTCAGTACAATTTTGGATACGTGTGTTATTGAGACATTTCAGTCTCTACCAAAAAAGTATTAAGGGTTCAATATCAAGTCCAACTGGTAACTGATCAGCATTTGTCATTATTTTTGAATATCTATATGTTCTATATGTGCTGTGCAACTTATCTAATTCTTCACTCACCCACTCTTGCCTGCACACTTTCCCTCAATATCACCAATATTTCTTTCTACCATATTCTCCTCATCCCCTTCTCTTTCCCTCCCCCCTTCACCCATCTTTTGTTACTGTTGGACTCACACTGCGGAGTTTGGTCTTAATTAATTAAAGAAACTGAGGAACTGAGATACTTTAAAGCAGCCCACATCCTCAAATATTCAGTTTCACATAGTTTAACTCGGATTTGGGGACAGAGTGTACTTCATGATATGAGTAATAGTGCACCAAATGGCCCATGTTAAATTCTGCTGTTGTTACTTATCATACTTATATTTTGTACTCAGAGGATGCCAGCTATGCCAAAACACACACAGGGAAGTAAAGTTACACCTTATATTAACTATGGGAGAGTTGCTGTGGAAACCCAGAGTGAAAACAAGTTTCCCTAAGATTTTGAGAACAGCTAGCAAATGAGGTTAAAGGCAAATTCCACCCTAAAACAGAATCTACAAAGGAGAGACAGTGTAAGGGGTAGTTAGCAGGACAAAGGGGATGTGTAGACAGAACTAAAAGCAAGAATTGGAGGACATCTTCTTGTTAAAACCAACAATCAATGCATTTAACTTTTTTAATCATTGAAATTGAAATAAAAAGAAGATGTTGCCAAGTGAGAAAAAGTAGAGGTAGACATGTACAGTTTTCCCTGGTCAATATGTTGTGTTTACAGTAAATCTGACTCAGCGCCCATGTAGCATCGGAGCTGGAACATTTGAGAGAAGGAATGCAATTCGGGAAGCTGAACTGAAGAGATTTCAAGCTTCAGTGAGAGACAATAGCAAACTTACAAACTTAGTTCAGGGTGGATTTCTCCTTCAGAATGACTCACTGCTCGGGTCCTCGAGAAAAAGGCCCGCTGACTGACAGATGGCATCTCGTATGGAGAATTGAAGTTAAAGCTAGCAGAGGGTATTTAGGGCCCATTAGGGGTCTATGGGAGCTTGACTTGGCATACAATCTGTAGATGCAAGCCATACTCACTCACTCAGTCACACACACAAACACACACACACAAACACACACACACACACACACACACACACACACACACACACACACACACACACACACACACACACACACACACGTAAATGGAGCATGAAGGCAAACAGAAGGGGGAAGAATGAAAAGTTTAAAGAAGAAAAGACATCTCTATCGGCTGGAGGAGCAGGAGAAATACGACCACAGGGGGTTGTAAGAGAGAAGAAGAAGAAGACGAAGACGAAGAAGAAGAAGAAAAGAGAGCTGGAGAGCTGAAGTAGGTAAGATGGAGGTCAAAGATTGACAACTCTTGAGAGAAGTTGACCAGGTGCAAGAGGAGGCAACAAATTGCTTCTTCTTAAAGTTTGGTTCCACTGACATGCTCGATATTTTATCGTTTTTTATGCTAAATGCTCAAGTGTTTTTACAGTGCACATATCAATTAATCAGTATGGAGATACTATAACTGTAAGTGTTTCCTTTCTTTGGTCTCTTTATGAAATTTGTGTTTCTATAGATACAGAAGATACACCTCTCTTGATCCCTATAGTGTTTTGGATTTAAGCATGACGTCTCAACCTGTTAGGACATGGACTTTCCAAAACTTCCATCATGATTCTTTTTCTCTCTCCAGACTCGTTGATGTCTTCAGACTGAAGCCAGGAAAAAACAGAAGCTTTAATCTTTTCTTTCTCTCTGTCTCTGTCCATCTTCTTTGCGTCTCTTTGCTGGAAGTGAAACGAGGTAGAACGAGAGGATGTGGGACAGACAGCCGTGAAATGGAGGCTAGGGCCTCTGAGGAGTGTGTGATTTTGTTCACATCTGTCTGAGATGTGTGTGAGTGCATGGAAAAATATCTGAATGTATTCCTGTCCTGTCTTGTTGATATGTATATGCACAATGACACAGTACATACGTCTTTGTGTGTTTATCTCAACTGGACTCAACAACAAGGCGGAAAACAGCTTTTGAAACTTGACTCTATCCTTTCTTCCCTGTTTGTAACTCCACAACACCCCCCCCACATGCTCTTTTATATGAACACACACACACACACACACACACACACACACACACACACACACACACACACACCAGCATGTTTACATCTCTGTTCTCCACAGTGCCATCCTGATTTCCGGAGGAGCAGCTTTGTCTACCTTTCTGTAAGGGCGGTATGTTGTTACAACAGAAGGTCCAACATGAACTAAACAGATGTGATGCAGAGCAGCATGAGATGGATGTGATAGTGACAGAGGCAAACAGAAGCATTTGAACTCACTCGCAATTCTGGTATTTTGAGGCATCTCTGAGTACTACTGATCTCAGATGCATATCAAAGTAATCACAATGTCCCTAGTTTAGCTCTGGCTTGGGACTTTTGTTGCTCTCCTCATGTTTCCTGTCTGGTTATACCAGTGATTCCCAACTGTTCATTTATTTTTCTATTATATATTTTTAACAATGTCTCACAACAAAAAAGAAATAAAGAACAAATACATTACTGTTACCAAATTGTTAAGCATAACTGTTGGAGCAGTGAAGAGTTTGGGAGCCACTTGTCTATACTGTCAGTTGTTGAATAAAGGCAAAACAACATCAACAACAACAACAAAAGAACTTCTGCATTTACTTTCTTATCAGTATTATTAATATTGTTTGATGACTCCTGACAAATCATTTATTTAAGATTTATTGTAGGTAAGGATAAAACAAAGGTGAAAAGGCTGTCAATTCACCTTTAGTATTTTTTTTTTTTGCAGGCAGCAAAAAGAAGCAAAGGGAGAAAACACAGGAGAGAAACTTCTACTTGGGGTTGGATTCAAGGCTAGGAAAGGCACAAATATAGTTCAAGAGGAGGGGGGGCTAAAGCACTCGATGATTTCTTCCTTGCATGTTCTGTAAATCATAATTGAGACCCCCCAAAAAAAAATCTGTGGTGAGGCCTCAAACCCTCAAATGAACACCAACTGAGCGCTTCCTGCAACCCAGCGAGCTGCAGTTCCAGGTTCACTCTATGCACTTTTCTGCCATTAGTGAGAAAGTGCTGTGTGTGTAACCTGAGCTGAAGAATCTGGCAGTAAAACACTAAATCCACAACACACGTGAATGCACACACACACACACACACACACACACACACACATACACACACACACACACACACACACACACACACACACACACACACACACACACACACACACCTATCTGTAAATCTAAAAATTGTGTTACCACCTTTGACTCTTTTCCTGCTTCCAACTTTAGCTACATGATTGCTGGATATACCAAACTAACTTTTCTTCACCTTCCTGGAGCACGAGCAGATAGCTGAAAGGAACATTGCAACTGTTGTGTGGAATAAGGTTGGCGAAATAAAGGCCCTACGCTTTTCCATGTCTATTTTTTTGCTAAGAGGAAACTCAACAAAAAGCCATTTGCCAACACTAAATATCAAACAAAAGCCAGACACTATATAGTATTAAGTTGCTGTGAGCTGTAGCCTACATTCACCACTTCTAACCAGAGGCAGAATATAAAGTAATTTCGGAGATTATTCCTTCACAGAGCTGTGCAATGCGAGAAAATCTCAGAGCTGAACCGGGCAGACACATCAGTTTTCATCAGACTCACCCCAGGTTAATTAAGTCTACTGCTAACTAATAACATTACCGTCACCAAAATACCCCCGCGAATCAAATCCCCTACTTCACCGTTAACCGTCAAGCCACTAAACCTGCATGGAAAGTAACACCTCTGCTGAAATGTTAAATTTGTTAACGAATCTCTCTCTCTCTCTCTCTCTCTCTCTCTCTCTCTCTCTCTCTCTCTCTCTCTCTCTCTCGTCCGGTTCTGGTGGTTGATTAACATAGATAGGTGCTGATTAGCTCTCATAGCGGGCCAGGTGGGTAGCGCACTGCGTCCTGAGTCCATGAGGCTAATGTCTGATTACTCCACATTTTCATTGTGATATTTTGTGATTACATTCTGATTCTGCAACGTTCTCTGTCAGGTAAATCAGTAAGTTGGTAGTAGGGTATACAGGGGAGTTGCATATTAAGTGGTTTGGGGGTCCTTCTGTTAGTAATTTTGGGGTACAATTTGGTTTTGTTGAATTCTACAAGCAGCAATACCACAGGCCAAGCAATCAGCCCGTTCCAAACAGGCACATTTTCAACGGGCACTGCACTAGTTCAGAAAAATACAGCAAGACTGGTGTGTTTTGTAAAAAGGTGGGTGAGGGTGTGTGTGTGTGTGTGTACGTGTAGGTGTGTGTGTGTGTGTGTGTGTGAGGGAGAGATTGGGTTATTTGAGATTGTTTTTAAGCACTGTGCAATTACACACACTCATAGTTTCTCTGTGTGTGTATGACTCATACCAATTAGGCTGCAAACCTTGGCCACCTCTACATCCTCTCCAGACGAGGCACCAGATATCTAAATTAAAAACTACGTAATGTGAGAACACAAAAACAGAGGAGGTATCAGGATGGAGGAACTGAGGGATAAAGAGAGATGATGTTGGTCTGCAACCTGATCTGTGTGATCTGTATGTGTTAGTTTTTGGGCCGGGAAGACAGCTGCAGTCTCACACATGCAAAGCAGTTAAATGGAGAGAGAATAAACCTGAATGGAGCGTGATTTGCTTTCAAAGAACTGGCTGTAAAAGCAGACTGAAGAAACAATTTGAAACCATTTAGTCTGCATGCAACATCACATTGAATTGTCATGACAGTCAGGATGTCAGTCTGTGTTAAGTGATAATTGATTTTAGTTGAGTTAAGCAGAATTAGTGGACTAATCCTGCCGTAAAACTGCAGAGCATTTTTGAGAAAATGTAGAACAGAATAATTTTATATTTGTCACGTTTCATCTCACGCTTACATTTTCAAATTTTAGCATTCATTATGTAACTGCAGCTTGACAAGCATAAATCATGTATAAGCTCATTTATTGAAACATACAGTATGTCTACGTTTGATATTTCTCTGCCTCTCTTTCTCTTTGTTCTCCAATTATGACCAGATGTCAGCTGCTATGACTGAGCTCTTAAATCACCACAAATCATCACACCAGTCACTTATGAATGGACCTGCATGCAAATGCAAACACACACACACACACACACACACACACACACACACACACACACACACACACACACACACACACACACACACGCAAAAGTGTGTTGATGAACATTTTCATTAAAACTCAAAACCGCAATTTTCACGTTCATATGCACTAAAAACACACTCAGGCACGCACACACACACACACACATACACACACAACTCCAAACCGCTTCCTTCCTTCTTTCTTACGCACGACTTCTCAACTCTGCTCCAGACACGCTCCCATTGTCATCACATCTGGTTTGAACTATACATTTTCTATCATTCACTCTTCTGGGAGTAGGGAAACAATTTTAAAATTTCATACAAGCAACTACAAAAGACAGACAGCAGAGACAGCGATGGGAGATCAAGAGAGAGAGTGGGAGGAAGAAATGAGAGCTCTCCTTGCGTTCCGATTTATGAAGGACATTGAGGTTTTTTGAGCAGAAAAAACATCTTTTCCAGTTTCACTTTACTGGTGGTCCCATAAATCTGTGCACACCAACGCGTACATACACAGTCCCTCATAAACAAGCACACACACACACACACACACACACACACACACACACACACACACACACACACACACACACACACACACACACTTTAGTCATGCAAACATTTGCCAACCAACACACAATAAAAGAACAAACTTAAATTTAAAGGAATATTCTAATTTCCCCCGCCAACAAAAAGCCTGCCATCACAAAACCACCTCTCTATCACTTACAACCTGGGCAGCGGTACAGTGGATGTTTTACGGTAATCAAATGCTATTAGGTCTGGAGAAAATGGGAAACTGTGAAAATATTGATACAAATAAAAAACGCGGTCAGAGAAAAATTATCTGGCTGACTGAGGAGGGAGGAATGAGGGCTGAGATTGAGTGTTAATAGGAAAAAGGTGTTAAATATACTTTGGGTTAGAAATTGAGAGGGAAAGACAATAAGATGCAGGTGTGGGCTCATTACTGTGAAGCGGAGCGGTCATAGAATAATTACCGTAGGACCACACAGGAGAGGAGAGGACATGAAAGCAGGGAGGAGGAGAGATGGGAGGAGGCAAAGCAAAGCAAAGCAGCAGAGAGACACACTGAACAGAGCAACAGAAAACAAAACCACTAGCACCGCTATCCATGCTAACTGCCTCTCTAAGGAGATGCTATGGCATGATTCCTGACTTGGATTACAGGGAGGGGTCATCTTTGAAGTTTAACCTGGGGGAGCACAAAGTATCTCTGGGTACAATTTGTGTAATCTGCAAGAATGTAGTGATGTAGCCTCTTATTCTTGTACAGCATGTGAACTTGTTGGTGGCAATTTCCCAGTTTGCTTGGAACCTAACGTTGTAGGAGCTTGTCTTACTAAAATATTTTTAATCACTTCAGTTTTCTGAGGGCATTTTTAACCATATTGGCAGTCAATGCCAATATGAAAGCTCTAATGTTGTCTAAGATTTTACTTAAATTAAATTACCATTAAACACTTTAGAGATATTTACTGAAAATATTTCCCTAAGTACTTTTGTATTGACTTTCAAAGACTTTTAAGTGGCCTTGGAAACTTAGTAGCACAATGTCACATCAATGTCTATGTGTTCGCTGTAGTGGTGAAGATTGTGGATCGTAATCAGACAATCTTCCTCAGCAGGTGGAGTTGTCCCAGTTTTCATGGAACTGCAGAGTTGAAGGACTTCTCATGCATGTTGGCCATTAAAGTTGAGTTCATTGACGAGAATTCCTAAAAGGTCTCAGAAAAAATTAAACATCTAAAATCTGACAATTGAAATATTGTGTAAAACGATTGAACTCTCCAGAGCAAATGGACTTTAAGGTGAGATTGTTTTGTTATCTAGATATATACTGTTAGAGGTGCATATAAGCAGCCTACTGTACAATTACATCTAATAAACAATAGACAAACTTAAATGACAAAATCTTGCTTTGCTGCTTGTTTCTGAAGCATATGTGTGCCCGAGCATATGAAAGTGAATGAAAGGGATGGTGAATGAGTGTGAGCGAAAGAGGGAGGAAGAGAGAGGGAGGCAGCAGCTGTCTGCCTGGATGACCTCAGCGGCAGCTGCTGCCACAACCCCCCCACCCCCCGCTATGCTGCCCTCTGTATGCCAGCTCGCCTTTGAAGTTCAGGTCAAGACCGATACAGATTTGGATCACATACCAATAATAATTACTGGACAATGAAGCACATCATTTACTGCCAATATGCTTATTTAGTGTACCCACTAAAACAAAACATGTATTTGTGCAACTACAATTGCAATGCAAAATTAACAGATACAGATCCTTTACCTTCAGGGTTGTTTCATTAATGTAGTTTAAACGACAATAATATATATAATATTGTAGATATTGCTACATCTGTAAGAAGAAAACCAATATTGACTTGTTGTTAATTGGTCTAATGTCAGAAATCATTAACTATCAAACTGTAGGGTGCCTGGGTAGCTCACCTGGTAGAGCGCAAGCTCATATAAAGAGGCTTAGTCCTCGATGCAGTGGCCACGGTTTCAACTCCGACCTCCCCTTTCAAATCTAAGCTGTCCTTTCAGAAATAAAGGCCTAAAATGCCCAAAAAATAATCTTCAGTTTTATTTACAAAGAGTGCAAGAAAATGCACAACTTTAATGGTAATCCCTGATGTCATTCAGTGCTTCCCACTTTGACAGAAAAATGTTGTTCACTATATTTAAAATAAAGAAAATATCGGCTGGTAATATCCGTATCAGAGCATTTTATTCGAGGCCATCTTTGAAGTGCCGATGGTGGGCAGAGAGAAATGCTCTAGTCAGACAATCTGGAACGCTGGAACCTGATACTCATACTCACACACACACACACACACACACACACACACACACACACACACACACACACACACACACACACACACACACACACTCACAGTACAGGATGGCATGTAGACAATCACATGGACTGATGCACACACAGAGGGGTGCGGAGACACTGCAGCACAAACCGACTTGCATGTGTAAATGTGCACTGACACACTGTCTTCCCTCCAGGTATTTTGTTTACATGAATAGGAGTTGAGGGAAGCAGCTATTTGAGTCCCAGTATAGAAAGAAACACACTTGCATTTGAGCAGGAAGGTTGTCAGAGTCCACAGGGTCACAGACTACAGCCACCACACGTGTAAAACTGAGACAAACACAAAGACATATACACACCCAGACATACTGACAACTGACTCAGCTTTCTGGATGCAAAGTTGGAAAATGATTATGGAGAAAAAAGGGAAGACAAGACAACAATGTGTCTTTTATGGAAACATCACATTTTAGACACACACACACACACACACACACACACACACACACACACACACACACACACACACACACTTCATACTACACTGACGCAATGGCCTACACACAAACAAAAGCATCTTCTTTAACAAATGCCTCATTCATAATCATGCAGGAACACACAAGTAAAACAATTGTGGTCACACACGCGCACACACCCACACACACACACACACACACACACACACACACACACACACACACACACACACACACACACACACACATACACACACATAGCATAAAAACTCAGACAAAAGCAATGTTCCATTGTCTGGAGTACTACACAGGCTTGGTTACTGTATAATGGCCCCACCAACCTAATCTGGCAAACTATATCCAAAAACTCACACAGGCGAGTCAACCAAAGCAAACAAGCAGGAAAAAAAATAAAGACTTAAAAATCATGTGTAACGAAGAAAAGAACATTTGAATACAGTAGACCAAATACAGACTTAAATTCATGGGGAGAAAGCAAGAGCGAATAAGAGGAATAAAAGAACTAAATCTTGTGCTTTGCTCATGGATGGATGGTTTTTATCGGTCTGTTATCATACGAAACACACATAAACACTCACCCTAAAAATACACAACCCCACACTGCTTCAATAAAAGACTTCCTGTACTATCATAAGTCTTTCTCCAAATGATGTTATATGTGTAACTGATGACATTGCTAGATTTATGCCAAGTACGTATGAACAATGTGATAAAGCACATACCGTTGGAAAAACAAATCTTCAAAAAAAGTTGTTTGATAGTAATATGTCAAGTTTGTAAAAGTATGTTTAGTACAGGTACTCAATTTAATCCTAAGGTTAGTATTGGTGTCCCATGTCACAGTAACATTGTTTTTCCAAACTTACCTATAACGATGAGTGTGTAGTTGATGTTCACACTGCCAAACCCATTGGTAGCCTTACAGATGTAAGTCCCTGCATCTTCAGTCTCCACCTCTTTGATACGCAGAGCGTGCTGTAAGACCCTGAAACGCGTCCAGCCACTGTGGATGTTGCGACCATCTTTGGTCCACATGATGAGCGGTGGGGGGTCACCATCCACGGGGCAGGGCAGCTTCATGGTGCGACCCAGACGAATGGTTTGCCGGTGGGCCACCCGCTCTGACACCCTGGGTGGACCTTAAAGGTGGCAGAGGAAAAGGAGTTATTCAGATTATGAAACTCTATTAAACACTGTGATATTTCGTTGTCTCTTCAGACCCTCTTCAGACTAGTTACACAAATTTTAATACATCAGATTACAGAAAGTGTAAACAACCAGATTACTTGATTACAGGTTTAGATAACCAGCTAATGGAACACATTTGCTACAGAAAATGGTTGATTTTTGTTTGCAGCAGCAGCAAAATCCAGGTGTTTGAACTTGGAAAACCTTGAGTATATTGTAATCTAATTAGTGTCTACACTTTGATTGCACAACCAGATGCAAAAAAAACTATGCCTAGAGGGACCACTTTAAAAATTCTGTCCCCCCCATACAACAGTCCAAAACCCTAAAATGTTAATTTCACAATATATTATGACAAAGTAAAGTAGCAAATCTGCAATTTGAAGAAGCTGCAACCAGAAAATTATTGGCATTTTTTCACAGTGTTTGCATGAAAAATGACTGCAATGATTAGCTGACTATCAGATTAGTTGCCCTTTTGCTGTTGATCTACTAATCAATTGACAACTTATTTCAGCTCTCAGGTTACATTTACAGTAGTATGTTCAATGTTCAGACTTATCATCAAAACCGCAGGAAGGGTTAACATGGATGCGCCAAAAACAAAATTAATGTACTGTGGAAAATGTGTTGTTTCCCTAAGACTGGGAAGCTGCATCCACACAGTTACAGGTGTGTTGAGGGATGGAGTCATTTTGAGAGAAGTAGGCGAGTTAACAGTTTTAGGATCATGGTTAGGATGACGGCTCGTAAATGCCCATTCTTCATTTCCATGTTTGCAACCACACACCTCTCATTTTCACCACTATTCTTAGAACCAAAGAAGCCTCCAAATACGGCATTTAACACATAGGGATTATCATTTAACCTTTAAGAAGTGTATAATGGCCTTGCTAAAACATTGACATTTCAACACAGACAACAATAAAGTCCCTTGGGAGCAAACACAAAGCCAAGCTAATATCAACTGAGATGTCGTGTCGAGACAAAAAAAATCAGGCGTGACCTTGACCGCTCAGTGGCCGGTCTACTGTGAAACTGCACACTAGAAAAACAGAGGGAGGTGAAGGAGCAGGCTGATTGACTGCGAAAGGTGGGAGGAAATTGGGGGGAGAAGTGGGGGTGATTGGGAGAACGGAGAGAGAGGAAGAAAGGAAGGAAGGAAGGCAAGAAGAGAATAAGGGAGGAAATTAAGGGAATGAGGGAGGATGGAATTTATGGGAGTAAGTCTGAGAGGAGAAAGGGAATGAAATATGGCTGATTTGGAGAGTAGTACAAAGAAAGACAAACAGGAAGATAGAGATATGGAAGGAGTGTGGGAGTTAGCAAGGTTCAGCATACTGTACATCTCTTCTCATCACTCCTTCTGGCTTAAAACAATACCCTCCAAATATAGCACTAAAAACACACAACAGGCCACCATGAAGCAAACAAAGTGTCCTAAAAGACTACACAAGGCTATTGTATGGAAAGACCATTAGAAAACAATACACTTCAGGTCTGTGGTTTGAGAAAGATTTTAAAAGGAAGGACAAAGGGTGGTTTGATTTTAAGAATGTGCCTGATAGAGGCTTATCTAGAAGAATACATATGGTCTGATAAAGATTAGAAACATATCACCTCAAATACAAACTTTTGAGGTTATAACATTTTACTCACCAAAGGGAAATTGAGTTCTGGAAACATGGCTACATGACACAAGTGATGATATGATGACACAGCTTGTAAACAAGCAGTTACAGTTTATCCAGCTTATTTAAAACACTTAATGTGGAGGCAAAACTAAAAGTGAGTGCACCAAAGATGTCAGAAATGATACCTCATTGCAAGAACAGTAGGTCAAAGTTGCACTTGGAAGTTGGTCTGTAAATGTGATGGATGTTTAAATCTACTTATCAAGTAATGTATGGATTTAATTCATGTTGTGTTTTCTCTTCCATATAAATTAGTTGCATTTACATTTATGTATTTTTACTTCTTTGGTTTGCCTTCACAGAAAAGTGTGGCCATCTTCCTACAAAGTCTCAAACTTCAGAAAATTCAAAGAAAAAAAGACTTCACATCAGTGGCCAGCAGTTGCCAGATTTCAGCAAATCTAAACAAGGATCAAGGTGAAGTAGAATTGTATACATGAAGCTGATTATAAAAAAGGAGAAAAGTTACGGTAGTCTTTTAGCATTTGCTGTCATGGCGGGCTGTTGCTTTAACAGGAGAGCAGGAGGTGGACACAATGATGGATGGATGGAGGGGAAATGTGTGAAAAAGACATTAGTCACACAGAGGAATTCACAGGAGCCTCTCCTCTCTCCTCGTTCCTGGTCAGGGAATGTGTTCGTTCAGCTGTATGGCTTTCTCATCAGGGGCCCGACAGCTCACTCTTCCTCCTTTTCCTACTCCCTACCTCCATTCTTTTCTCACTCCCTTGCTCTTTTTTGCTTTTTTCCTTTTTACACCCAGTGTATCTCCCTTTATAACCCCGTCTCTTCTTTTATTTAACTCCTGTTTTCTTTCTTTCTTTCTCTTGTCTATTTGTCTCAATTTCACGTTTTCTACTAGGGATGCACCGAATCCAGGATTCGCACTACGCCCGCTACGCTGGCCGACGTAATGACGCCGCCGTTGATTAGGGGAAGGTGTTTTACATGGGTAAAAAAAGTGTTGTTTGGCAGTACTTTCAGTCAAAAGAAGGCCATTCAAGTCAAGCTACATGTTCAATTTGCAATGCCAATTTGTCTCGTGGTGGCAAGGACCCTAAACGATACACAACATTGCCGCTGTTAAAACTTTTGCGTATGAAACATCCGAAAGAATACGAGTTGTGCATGAAGGAATCTACAGACAGCAGCCAAAATGCAGCAACTTCAGGTACGGCAAAGGAAGGACAGTCGCAGCTAAAAACTTGTGTTAACCATTTGTTTACTACATTAATGTGTTTACTGTGTTAATGGACTGATGATGGGAGTAGGATTCGGTATTCGGTTTCAGCAGAATCTTAACCAGTGGATTCGGTATTCGGCCGAACCCCAAAAATCTGGATTCGGTGCATCCCTATTTTCTACATATTCCTCCCTTTCTCTATATACCCTGTCCCTTTAACGTTGCTACATTTTCTTTCTCTATATTTATTTCTTCTTCTCTTTTCTTCCTGCACCAGATTGAAATCTCATTCCTCTGAACTCTAACTACTCCCCTGCTACCTCTTTTTCTTGCCCTTAACCCCTCGCTTCCCATTACTACCTCCTCCAGTCCCCTATTTTTTCCTCTCTCTATTTTGCTCTCTTACTCCCTGCTCTCTCTTTTCTCTTTCATCACACTCATTCACACCATCCTCTTTGTTCAATGCAGTATTTCTTCTTTCTCTGCTGTGTGATTTACTGGTCTCCTGCCTTTTTCGGATCTGCACACACATAACTTCCCCAGTTTCTTCCCCAGAGGATCACAGGAGCAGGACCTCTAACTGAACCTCTCAACTTTCTGCAGTTAACCTCTCCTACATATACCTCCCCCTTTTCTTCCTCTCCTCACTCTCATCCCAATGAAGGGAACACAGACCAGCAGCCTCTTTTCCTTCCCCTCCTCCTCCTTCTCCTCCTCCTCCTCTTCCACGGACCATGACTGAAGTAAAGTCTTTTTAAATCTGTCTCTAGGGGTGAAACTGAAGCGACTAAAAAATCTATTCTTCTCTTTCATGAGACACAGGGTCCGTGTGTGTGTGTGTGTGTGTGTGTGTGTGTCTTTGCACATTTGTGGGACATTTTTAACATTTATGTGCTGCTGAATGTATATTTGCTACTTACCGTCTTTATCTCTTTGTGCTAGTGCAACTTTGCCTGTTTATGTACTGTTTAGGAAGCCCATGTATTTGTGTTTGTGTGTGGGTCTGTATGTGTGTGTGGGAAAGAAAAGAAAATTGCAGGCCTTTGAAACGTTGGTCTGTTTAGCCCATTTGGAGTTTTACGGTGCTCCCTTGCCTGCAACTGGCTCCCCAACGATAATCTAAAGCACCTACACACAAACATGCACCATGTACACCCTCCGTCTCTTCCCCTTATATGCAGGGAGTGTAGGTTAGGCGTGCACGTCTGGTATTCTGTAGCCTAATGACAGGAAAACACAGCCCAAGTCAGACACACACTACTCCCACAGAGGCAGAAACTCCCAGCTCAAAGCTGCACATCCTCTGCATGGATGGGAGCTGAAGGGCAAATAAAGCAGAGCAAAAATCAGTTCATACATTCTGTTCTTTTACTGGTCACTCTGAAAACAACTGCATGCTTAAGTTCCATTCAAGAAGGTAAGGACCTGAGAAGTGTAAGTATCAAATATGTGTACCCTATACAGTATGTTTGACTGAGTTACGACTCCAAGAAGTGGTACGATTTTGACTCAAATTCACTTCCACACTACCTTTCCCTCACAATTGTTCAGCTCTTCATCTGAATTCCGCATGTAGGCTTTTCTCCGATTTAGAGACTTTGCATAAACATTTCACAGGCCCTCGGCAGTCCCTGTAAGCTATGTTGCTTTTTAAATGATGTATTGTATTAATGTATGAGTGTTTTCCATAACGATTTACTTCAATGATTAGAGAGGCTCCTTGTAAATGTTTTCATGCGCGCAGTAATGTCACTACAGCTGATATCTTCAGGCATTTAAGCAGCAAAACCAACTGTAGTTATAATCTTGACAGAGGAAACATAACTTGACCATTTTTGGAATTGGGACGTCCTTCAACATGGCACGCTGAGTCATAAGCCGGAGGATCGAGTAGTCGAGGAGGTACAAATTTGGGAATTGAGAAAGGCCGCCTGTTTTGTTAGCCTATATTTGTTAACATTTTTGGCAAATTGGCATCATTAAAAGTATGCAGAATTTGCTATTAGCGGTTTGTGTTTGCAATGTACCCAATGATGTACAGACAACTGTCACTGGATTACTTTGACACTAAAGAACACTTAAAAATGTGATGATTCTCAGGCAGGTTCTGGAGTTAGAACAATGCCTATTTTCTATGATTTCTAAACAGATGTATGAAAGATAATGACATGGGAAGTGTAAGTATCTACAAATATGTGTACCCTGAACAGTAGGTTTGTTAAGATTTGACTGAGTTACGACTCCAAGAAGTGATACAATTTTGACTCAAATTCACTTTCGCACGTTCTTTCCCTCACAACTGTCTGGCTCTGTCTCATCTACAGTAGATTAATCTACAGACCTCAGTTCTGGTACTATTCCTCACACTCAAGTTCAGACAGACTGTTTTTCTTGCTTTGGCCAACAAGTACTACTAGTACACTTTTGTATTTTCACACGCTAACATTAGCAGATATAAGTTTAGCATAAACTTAGCTTTAGTATGTTTTCTTTGGATCCCTGTTCTACATACTTCTGTAAAATGTAGAGGTCATTGCCAGCTAATGTCTGAGCACAGTGCTGTTTGTTTAAATCAGACTCACTAATGCTTTTCACAGACATTTCCATGAGTGAAATTTTCTTAAATGAAAAATAACCAATGTCATAATAACTGGCTGACAAAGTAGGATTTGTGACGTATTTTGCATAAGGAGAAATATAAATGCCTTCTCTCCATTTGCCATGAAAGCAAAGTCAAAAATTGTTTCAGCATTCAAATACTTTGTCATTGTCATCATTCAGTGAAGAACAAATACCTGCTAATTAAGTCAATTTTTGTGTTGAATATTTTCGCAGTGTGTGACAGCTGGGACTGCCCTTTATGTTTTGGTTTTGGGTCGAGAGTTCGGTTTTTAATGCCCTTAACGTTTCACTGGTCTTAGAGTCAGATGGGTCTGCAGAGTCCAACGCAACGTTGTTGTTGGCAGGGAAGTGAGACTGGAGCGAGAGGGGAGAGCTGAGGAATGCTTTTGATGGAGAGCATTTAACAGCGGGACACAACGTTGATGTACTGCGCAAGGTAGAGGTGTTTGTGTGTGTGTTCGCGCATGTTGAGCTATGGTGTGTTTCTCGAAAGACTGAAGCGCTGAAAGTAAATTGGATCCTTAAGAGGTCATCATTTTAGTCAGAGCAGTTATAAAAGTAACTTTCTCTTGTACTTTAAATAAGCTCAGAGTTAATAAAACAGGCATAAGGTGTATCCTTCCACAATGTGCTTCAATGAGAATTTGTGTGTGCACAACTCAAATTGCTCAAATACTCGTAAGTCAGCTATTTATGCAAAACTTTTAGTGAAATCCCGTGCAGTTATTTTTTTTTTAATCTAAATTCTCTTTATAATTCTGAATCCTGTTATCATGTCAATACTCTCTAGATCGATTATGACCAGTGGGATTGCTTGTTGCATTAACTGATCCAGGTTGATGTGTAATATTTTCAGACTAGTTACACTGACAGATTTTAGCCCTAGAAAAACCTTCTGGCATCTCGCTGATTGTCTTTCCTTCTCTTCCTGCAGTTCACTCGCACACACTCTAACACATTAAGGCCTTTCTTTGGCCCGAGGCAACAGGCAGAGTGATGGGTACACATTAAGTTGTCTTCTTCAGACGTACACACACACACACACACACACACACACACACACACACACACACACACACACACACACACACACACACACACACACACACACACACACGCACACACACACACTTTCTCGTTTTGACCCAGTCACATCCACCCCAACAATAGGTCAACTGCTGCTTGTTAGTTTGTCCTGACAGTTAACACTAGGCCCGAGGCTGGGGAGGATATACCGTCATCATTGAAGGGCGACATCACACTCACACTCACACTCATACTCATACTCACACTAACCCTAAGGCTTACGCTTGTCTCACACGCGCACACATAAGAAAAACACACAGCGGCCAGAAAAACTTTGAGGAATCTGCTGAGTGGTTGGTGCAGCAACCTGATCCCCTGAGCGACTCACACTATTGGCTTTCTGAAAGCACGCACACACACACACACACACACACACACACACACACACACACACACACACACACACACACACACAAACACACACACACACACACACACACACACACACACACACACACACACACACACACAGACACACACACACACACACACACACACACACACACACAGGATGTGTGTAAAACCTACTGTAAATCTTTTTTCCATTTGTCTTAATCAGATATTTAATGGCCTGATAAACATTTAGTACCTTTCCTGGAAATGTGATATGTTCTTCTGCCTGTCCATCTCCTTTTCTCTCTGCTCCTTTCACTACAGCTTTTCTAAAAGCTGGTAATATTGTTTCACCTTCTTTTTACTGGAGGAAAAACTTTCCTCAATTGGGACCAACCGTAACCCTCGGAGGAGAAGATTTAAGGATTTCCCTAAAGCTCATTTAGAAATAACACCTCACACAAATACAGATTCAATACATTTCATGTTAATGTTCAGAAACCAGCGGGGTAATGTGCAAAATCTACCACAGACCTTTTCCTGTTGGGTTTATACTTGGCAAGAGCATTGACATTTGCTCAGTTTAAGCGCTAAAAAATAAATAAAAAAAGATTTATGAGGACGATTAATGTTACTAACTCAGGGAAAAGTAAATGATGGGAACAATCTGAACTTTAACTTTGAAATCTCGTCTTATGTTTTCAACTGTCGGAAAATATGTTTTTGCATAATTTATTGCAGCAGCTATGTACAAACTACAGCTAGCTTGTGGCTAACGCCCCCCATGCATTTTAATTAAAACTATTATGTGTTAATATATCACTTTTAAATTAAGATGTATTTTGTGTCATTATGGAAGAATCCTTTTAATTTGTTTAATTGTATGGTCTGATAGCATTAGAATAGCCTTGCTTATGACTCAGTATCTCTCATGAGAAAATAGTAACCATACTAAAATGCCATGTTTCAGTTTGCTGCGCTGCAAATTCAGCAGTTTTACAGAGGACATATTGACCAAGCAGACAATTATGGAAAGACGTATCCTAGCTGGGATCCACTCACCCTGAGATCTTGAAAACTTGGTGACAAATGTTTAACACTAATCCCCTCATAATACATCTGCATGTTAATCATGCCTCCTGTTATTTTTTGCACCAAGACCAAGGCTCAATCATACAGAAACATTGTTTTTATAATGTTTAAATGCAAATGTCTTTAGTTTGGTTTCAAAAGGCATATTCATAAAAACTGTCAACCTGTAACCTGCAGTCCAAGTTCCTAAAATAAACACTGCGGTAGTTTCATCTCATAAAGGCAAGACGGAGGATACTAGAACATGGGAAAAGTGGGCTTTTGAGGAGACAGAGAACACAAAGTTCTGCAACCACCACATAATGCACAGTATGCACTTGTGTGTGTAATAACAACTTGGGCCTATTACATAAATACAGATTAAGGGAAGTGTACAGTAAGGGAAAAAGATGAAGAAGAGAGTCACAAAGGGATAAAAAGGGAGGGAAAAATCCTCACAAACTACCTGCTAATATTTGAGGATTTACAGGTAAACTGAAGACTGGACAAGAAAATTACATTTTAATGAGTACCTTGGATGTAAATCATAACAGAACATCCTGTAAGACAAAAAAAAACAACCAGATTGACAGAGCTAGAAACATCCTCAACGTTCCATTAACAACTCACAGTCATGACTTGTTGAAAACTGATCCGGTAGTTGCTCAAAAACGAAGACACAAAATGATGTTTTCTCTGTTATGTCTGTCTTTCATGGGCGGAGACGAAAGGTTAATTGGATTTTACACAGTTTGTCAGTGAGCATATTAAAATGCCACACCTGTCTCCTGCGATGACAGACTGTCTCCAAAACATCCATGTGACCTGATGAGGTTTGTTTTACATTACGGATAGTTATTTATACACTTTTTGTATCTCAACTCTCACGTCAGCCATATATAGAAATAAAGACTGCCTGATTACCTAATTTTTTATAACACAATACAGAATCATTTTGCAAGCTTTCAGTGCCACTTTGGTCACATAATAAATCATAATTGGAAAAACAGAGATTGAAGCACCCAGGGAAATAGCTCGTTAACCGAAGGCACAAATAGGAAGGGAAAGAAAGAGAATGGAGAAAGAAAATGGGGTAAACAGGCCAGTTTTGGGCTGTAAGTAGGTTAAAGGCTACAAGTACTGTTCCAGTTCAGTGTGTACTGTATATCTTTGTGTGCATGTCTGGCTGGTCAGTGTATGGGGGCTGGGGACTGGGTTACATTTTAGGGCAAAATAAGACCTGAGACAGACAGGAAGCAGATGCTCTGATTCAGAGCCAGTTACCAAGGAGCATGGCAGTATACTCAGCTTACCTTCATCCTGAATCACCAACGTTTGAGCATTAAATATTTCTCGAAAAAAAAGTAAAAAATGTGTATATTTCTTTCGATAAATCTGGCAGCCGCATACGATAAACTGTAGAATCAAGGGGTCTGCAGGTTTCAGACAGCAACATTGATGGTGCTTTAGCACTACAGATATTTCAGAAATAGTTTAAAAGAAACAAAAAAGATGCAAAAAAAATGTATCAGATATTAAAATATTAGACAAATTACACGAGGAAGCTGTTAAAATGTTATGATCAATTCTGTTTGGTAGAGCAGATACAAGTTTTGCATTTAAGGTTTTATAAGAGAAAATTCAGACATGCAGACATGTAAACTGCTTCACTCTAGCCAACCTTCACCAGTGACTGCAAAGTCTCTCCCTAACAGTGCAGCACTGGCAGGTGTTGTGGTTGTATGTGAGGAATTTGAGGTCAGGGTCAATTTACTTATTCCGTCAATGTCAGGTTGCAGTCACCAGCAGTGGACACAACAGCAAGCAATGACCCTCTGAACCAAAGTTCAATAAACACACATTTTGTGGTAAATAGCTACATTTAGCTATACTGATCTTAACAAAATAGCCTAGTATATAGTAAAATAGTATAGTAAAGTATACTCTGAGTCTGTGTGTGCGTGTATGTTTATGTGTCTGCAGAGTGCCTCGTGCATTACAGATAAGGCAAGACATAGTTGGCGCGCGATAAGAAATAGTTAACACTCTCAAGTGTGTGTGATTGTTTGTGTGTGTGTGTGTGTGTGCAGCAAGCCAATGTCCTCGACCTGACTTTTATCAGCATTTTGGAGGCAGACACTGTTACTCATTAACAGCAGTGAACAAACACACACACACACACACGTAGTCCACTTTAATGATAAAGAGGTGAATATTTACAGTAAGGGAGCCTTTCATATTGACACATATATGAACACATAAAGAAGGAGACAGAGTATGACGGCGAGAGAGAGAGAGAGAGAGAGAGAGAGAGAGAGAGAGAGAGAGAGAGAGAGAGATTAAAATGTAGCCGGTTTTATGTCTAAAAAAACCTTCACTTTTCAACTAAGTTTGGCAAGTTTATGAAATAGTAATAGAATAACGACGTATTCATATGGCTCTTTTAAATAAATACTTACACCAAACAAAAGCAAGAAGAATTGACTTTTTTTTTTATTTTCAAAAGAAAAAACTGAATCTAAACACACACTCAAGCTGCATATGATAATTCAGTATGCATCTTTTGTTCTACCTCCTTTTCTGCTTCACTGGGTGGGGAGTCAGACATTCCAAGCATGCACACAACACACAACACACAACACACAACACACATTCCACACCAATCCTCATCCACTTGTTGAGCTCAGGTCACTGTCTCATTTTAGAGTTAATGTATGTGTATGTATGTGTGTATGTGGGTGGGTGTGTGTGTGTGTGTGTGTGTGTGTGTGTGTAGGTGCTTTTTTTTAAATTTTTTTAAATCGCCCCATGTTCATTGACACCTTAATGTCTCCCAAAGTCTTAAAAGGAAATACAACTGCTAAACGAAGAAGGGAAATACTCTTCTACTGACGTCTTACACTAACATCAAAGATGTGACCTTTAACCTTTAAAAAACAATGTTTCATATACAGCTCTGTTCCACACTGACATGTTTTCAGCTAACATGGGATTGAACCTGCACATCATGTGCACACCATTAAAAGAGATGGAGTCTAAGCTCTGTTTCATGGCGAGTGAGGGTGAGCCTCTGCCTTTATGGAGGCAAAATTAATAGTTATGTTACTGTAACAGTAAAACTGAGAGCCCATTTTCCACAAGCATTGTAAGATTAAAGGCCAGGTTATGCTGAAAATAAAGTAGTACTTTATAACTTTTGCACACTTGGCCAATCGCTGCATAAAGTGGGCATGTTTTCAGGAAAGCTACAAAAATCGTTGCAGTCCACCTAATTTTTACATTAAAAATATAAAGGGGGAGAAGCATACTGACCATTAGACTTAAAGTAAGACCCTGTAATGCTTTTGGAGAACAGGGCTCAAACATGTGCTAGAATTCTGCTCTTACTCACAATTCAATTCCATTACTTAGCTTTATTGGCATCAATGTAACAAAAACAATATTGCCAAAGCATCACGCAAAATAAATACAAATACAAATTCAACAACAATATAAATAATCATATTAAAACCACTGGTTGTCCTCAAGTCCTCACAGGCTGTGATACATTTTGATGCTATCATCACACAATCATGTTTTTCTCCCAGTGGATATGGGAGTTTTATGTGCGTTGTTGTATGTTAAAATTCAGGGTGAGTGTGTGTGTGTGTGTTATTTGGGGGGAGTATTACCCTCTGCAAGCCTGGTATTTTGGACAGGATGTAAGGAAGTGGAGCTCTGTCTCTATCTCCTGGGTGTCGCAGTGAGAGCAGTTTGTCCTCCGCTGGAAGCTAGCTCTTTTTGTAGAGACTCATCTCTATAGCTAGACTGTGTGCACTAAGCCTGTACACCTTTAGGACTTTTCTTAACCTGATACTTTTAAAAGTAATCAGGTAATCTGCCAATTTGTATTCTCTATTTAGAGCCAAATACCATTTTAATTTACTGTGTTTTTTAGTTGTTTCTTACCAATATTTAATGAATCGTATGTAATGTGAGTTCCCAGCACATATAGTATTTGCCGTGACGCACAGGGCAAGCCAGGAATTGATAGTGGACACTCCACCAAGCACGCACGCGCACACACGCACGCATGCACGCACGCACACACGCACGCACGCACACACACACACACACACACACACACACACACACACACACAGAGAATACAGCCTGAAATCAATTAGTCATCATGTCACTTGTAGCTGTCAGTGTGGACTAATCTCTCTGTCTGCCTCTCTCACGTTTTCTTCATCTCTTATTCTTGTTTTTCTCTCATCATTCTGTATATATGTGAGTGTGTCATAATTACAATGTGAAACTGGGAGAAACACAGAGCGCACTCCACGTTCATTACGCTCCTGTTTTCTACCTTTATACTCAAGCGGCTCACCGTTTATGAGGCTAAAGCTACCAAGTGGTGGAGAAGCATTTAGATCCATTAAAATCCTGAGTAAAAGTAGCAGAGTAAAAGTATTAGTAGAAGTAGTAGTAGTGGTAACACAGCATACTCAATTACAAGTTAATGTAATTCATTCAAACACAGCTGTTTTTAATTATTCAGGTGATGTTGGGCAGAGCTACAATGTACAAATAAGAGAGATAAAAAGGTATAAATTGTCCCGCCCTACAGCTGACAGCAAAACTAAGGGAGACATCCAACAAGTACAGTCTGTACAGAACACGCCCACACAGTCCTGAGAGGAGGCCTAATTAGGGATATTAAGTGAAAACACCTGTGCAGGTGAGGCATGGGCGTGTACGAGCTGTTAAGTACCACAAGTGAAAGTACTCATTATGCAAAGCAGACACTTTAAGAGCGTTAAATTAGTATATTATTTTAAAAATACAAGCAGCATATGTATGTGGAGCTAATTTGAACTACTTTATATACTGTTGGGAAGTCAATTTATAACAATACATCATACTTTATAAACTGATAATACTGCATGACTTTTTTTTTAATGGAAAATCCAAATCTGTACAGTACATAGAAACTAGGGGTGGGAAAAAAATAAATCAAAAATGACATGTATCGCGATTTTTTTGGCAACGATTTTTAAAATTGATTATTTTCCCTAGAATCAATTTTTTTTTTAATCCATTTATCTATTTTTATTTTTTTTTTACCAATAATTCACCTGAATATTTTCTGTCTATACGTACTGCAGACGGCGACTATATCATATCCGTTTCCAGCAAAACGGAGTGAAAGCAAAAAATGCAGAAAATACATGTTATGTGCTTCTTTACAACTGAAATTAATGTCAGACTGACTGACATTTAGAAAACAATTAGTTTTTAGAAATGTCTCATGATATATTGTCTGTAGAAGTGTATTATTCAACTTTTGTTTTTGTGAAAGAAGGAAAAGAAAATACTATCGAATGGCAATACTTCTAGAATCACAATAAATGCAAATTGCAATACAAATTGAATCAGCACCCATCTATTGTGAAAGAATCGAATCAGGACAAAAGCATATCGTCCCAGCCCTAATACATGTAGAGTGGAGTAATTAGTCCCATAATACTGTATGTCATTCTAGACTGTAGTAGTGCACTTATTGGAAGTCGTTTTGGATAAAAGCATCAACTAAATGAAATTAAATGTAATGTAAACATATTGAGTAGATTAGAGCTCAACAGTCCCGTCCACAGCGGGTACCGGAAGTAAAAATACAATGCAATTTTTCCGTTGACAAATTGGAGTATAAGCCATAAAATCGTAACCGTCGATGGTAGACTTAAAACCAGCTACGACATGACTAAGCGATTGTATATGCTCGTATAGATGCCAAAAGTTCATGGGGCACCAACCTTATTTTGAGATGAATGTCTTTTATTTGCGTTGTCTTGGATAAGTACTCCATTACCCACAATCCTGAACAATCCCACAATCCCACAGTGATGCCTCTGATTGGTGGATCTCATGCTGGTGAGGAGGGGGAGCTGCCGGGAGCTGCCTGCACGATCCGTCATGTGCATGCCCAAAATGATAATCCTGTTTTATGAGGATTGACGACACTGCACGAAACACGATCGGTTCCACGCTTCTGCCGTTAGCCTTCACCGGGAAGCTAACGTTAGTTTAGCTAACAGCTAATTCGGCTAACCGCTAGCTGACAGCTTGATTCAGTCTAAAATAACGTTAACTCAAACTAAACACTGGGTAAAGCAGACTACAGCTGAAGTAAAAGTTGTTATATAGTTTAAAGGTTATTTTCAGGTTTTGTTTTGAGGGTCTTTTAAAGTTATTACATGCTGTTTCAGCTAGCAGTTAGCCGAATTAGCTGTTAGCTAAACTACTGTAGCTTCCTTTATTCTGTGGTGTGCGGGGGTTTATGGGATCAGTAGTTCCTTCGCTCGATAATGAAACTATGTACACATTCTTGTACCTTTGACTTTTTTGGGGATTTTCTCTTCGTTTTTTCAGTCGAAATTATATGTTGTATGCTTATGAGTCACGTTGTCGCTGGTTAGCCTAAGGCATGGTCTAAAACTCTTTATGTACAAAGTTTTCCACACGTCAATGGGAGAAATGAATGGGAAATTCACTTCCGGAACCCAAGGTCTCTCGGAGGAGACTGATTGATCGATGATTATTATTTTTTTTTTACAAACTAAAGGATTGTGTATTCCTTTATGGCTGTTTCTATGGGTAAATAAACCATATAAGAAGCAACTGGATTATCTGAAAAATGTATTGTCACTAAACTGATAAAGCCTGTTAATCCAAGCTCATGAAAAGCTGACATTCTGGAGATATATGGGTTTCACAGGACAGTATATGTACTTCTACTGTAATAGTACTAGGCAAAGAGTAAACCAATATTTTACTCTCAACTAAAACTTAATCAATCAATTATTATTATTTGTCACATTAATTTGTATGAGGTACAATTCCAGTGCAATAACATTTGTAATCCAGTGTGGTTGCAGCTATACTCCTAAACCTCCACTACACCAATGATCTGAGCTTTCTTTTTCCTCACCTTCTCCTTTTTCCACCAGATCTCACTGCCTTCCCTAAAGCTGCGACAACACAACAGTTAAATACCAGAAAGCTGCTTATAAGTACCTTTGTTAATTACGTGTGGAAGAATAGGCCTGTTGTGTCCCTGTGTGATAATGGTGCCAGCACAACAGAGGGATTACCTCCGGATAATACGTATGCTGAGCTGACCAATGTGATGAAGGCCCATGTAGTGGGAAATAATTAACAGAGTTAACTGGTCTGCAGGCCTTTCAGCTAGACGTCAGCACTGTGTGGTTCCTGGCAGGGGATTCATGTCCAGGGTTATTTCATTGCGGCTGTAATCAATATCTGTTTTTTATTTTTATACAGATCTGGTCAATGTTTTGCCTGTTACTTTAGGAAAATGCAAGAAATGCCACTCATGCTATTCTCAGCTGCTTTTCAAATCTTTAACAATAATCAACAGAGGATGCACTGTCTACTTTGGCTGCATGTGAAGTCCCACATTGTGTCAGAACACAGTGTCTCGGTCTTGAGGTTATGAACTTTTGGCTTTTGTCTATGAGCAGGAGTTCTAGCTCAGTGTAGACATTTTTGTTGCATTCAAATAATGCCAAGGTCAGGTCAAGTCAGTTTTATTGATAAAGCCAAAACTCACAAATCACAAGTTTGCTTGAAAGAGCTTAACAAAACTGTCTGCCCTTAGACCCTTGATTCGGAAAAGTAATTACTCTCAAAATAAACCCACCCATATCACTTAATGCTGCTTATTGTTGTCATGATTATTGATTCATGTATTTCATGCTAATTTGGCTACTGTCTGCCTGCTTCAGTGTTGTAATGTAATTTTTAGCTGTATTATTTTCCAATGTAACATATCAATTTTATCAATGTTTTACCACGAGTTGCTGCTTTCACTCTATTTCACTTAATGGGTTTTATTTTAACCTTTCCTTGTTTTGTACTTTTACTTTTTGGGCGTCCATTGTAACGTCTGGCAATAATTTCTGTAACTTTACGAAACCGACAATCCAACTTACTTCACCTCAGTAATTGCCGAGCTGTGTGGAGGTGAGAAAGTAAGTTTAATTCATCCCTTTTTTAAAACAATGAACGCCAATGAACGAGGCATTACAAAAAAAAAACGATAACTAAACTAAAACTGTAATGTCTGTTTGCAAAACTAACTAAAATAAAATAAAATTATCGAGTAAATGTCCTTAGTTTTCATCTCTGTCAAGCTTTCATAGAGCAAATAACGTTATATCTTTCCAACCATGACATTTCCCGTAGACATGTATAGTTTCTGACTGGGAACCCAGAAATTCCGACATTCCACGTCAAATTGAACACAACATGTCCGTGGCTCTGTGCCTCTCGCCTGGCATCATAGCGGTACCGAAAGTCAGAAGAAAGCGGCAGTCCTATTTGATTATGACTGTGTCAGATAAAGTGCCTTGCAGTGGAAGGTGGTAAAATATGTGGACAATTTATTACAGGGAAAAATCCCACGAATTTGAAAGTACATTTGAGAAGCGCACACAAGCTAGGAGGCTAACTTAGCTTACCTCAACAACGTAAAGAAGAACGCAAAGCCCCCTTTCCCCGAAACAGAAGCTAACCCCAGTACAGGGCATGGATGTATGGATACAGGGCCAGGCAGCATGACGGAGACAACCGTAGGACAGAGAACACTATAGGAGGGCTTTCACCGGCGACCCGATAGTTGCTGGTTAGGAAATACGCAGGAACACCAAAAGCGGGAATGTGTATATGTCCCCTCCAGAGTTCCCATCTTTCTGAACCCACCCCCACATCTCTCACACTCCTCTCACATTCCCCCTGCAGTATGGATTCCACATAGACAGCTGGCACTGCGGAGAAAGACGAGTGTGTTTGTGTTCCCTCATGTGTGGTGGTTTTCAACTTTGTGCCATGTTTTAGTTTTTCCTCCTCTTCAGTCGCACATGCCACACAAGGAAAACCATCTCAGAACTGTTTCTACTCTCATTTGTGATCCTACAATACTATAGAATTTCCTGTTGTTGTAGACAGCAGTGAAAAACAAGAAACAGGTATGCTATACATATTCCTTCCTGTAATTCTAGATCAAATAATGCAACCTGCATATGCTAAACGTGTATATGTATACATGATATGAATACATATCTATGACTTGGCTTTGCATTACTTAGACTCATTTAAATGAACATAAATAAGAGCTCAACAGAACAAGCACAGTCATAGCTAGAATCTACAGCAACAGCTTACAAAATGTATTTCCTAAAGCTGTCAGCCTTAACATCCTGCCGTGGATCAGCCTCCACTTCCTGGTGTCAAAGGTCATCTGTATGTCTGATAGACATCCAAGGACAGAGAGCATGGCTGACTGTCCATAACACGTCAATCACATTTGAGACCGAGGTCATAATGGTGGTATTTTTGGTTTAGGGTAGCCTTTGTGTTTCTGTCCTTCTGTCTATCAAGTCAATAACACAACCCACCCCCCCCCCCCCCCCCCCCCCCCCCCCCCCCACACACACACACACACACACACACGACCCAATCTGACAGACCGAAGCCCAAAGAAAACAAGGGTCTGTGTCTCCTGTCCCAGCGATCACCTTTCAACATCTCATTTGTAACGCCATCAGGAATAACAGCTGGAGACTGCGTGTGTGTGGTAGATGGGGGGTTAAATGGGTTGGAAAGGGTCTGACAGAAGGGTAGACAAGGGAGATGGAAACCAGCAGAGACAAATAAAGTGGTAGGAATTATATTGACAGAAAGCGAGATAGAAAGTGACAGAGAGAACAGATAGATCAGAGAGAGACGATGTAAAGGCAGTACAGACAATTAGCTGAGTGACACTAATAAAGACCTCCCTGTGGACAGTTTTTAAAAGAAAATAGTTCTTGATGAAAACCATTGACTGCAAAATCTATTGATTATCCAAAGTAACTCAAAACATTTTTTTCATTGGAAAGACATGTTCCAATCTATCTGTATGGTTAAATACCAACTGGCCCTTTAATGGAAATATACACTGTATTTTCTTATCGTGACTTTTTAGAAACAAGCTCTGCTAAAAGGCTCCCAGCAATCACTAAAATTTACATTTACAATATATCTGGTATCTGAAAAGTCAGTATGTGGTTGCAAATATCATCAATTGATAACTTCAATCATTTCTTTTATCTTGTTTCTACTGCTCAAACTAAATCTCATTTGACTTAACTGTGTCTGTCAATTTGAATATTGTATTGATCTTAACGACTGAATCTCCCACGTCCAATAACATGTATGTGGTGAACCATAAATAACATCCTGCCACAGATGGTGCTCAACGTACAACCAAATGTCATAAACATGGTAAACATATGAAAAAACACATTTGGTGCTAAGTTTTTCTGCACTTTCTTGTATTAATGAGTTGTGAATGTAATGTTACACATCCACAGCAGATACTTGTACACAAGCTGGGATGTTATTTTAACTCATGGTATTGTGTACGGGACTTCATTTGTGAGGTGGGGATAAACAAAGCTCCACTGATATCATAGTAGATATCATTCATAATTGCTGGGGTCAAGACCTTAAGAAATGAAATACATATTTTAAACAAATTGATTTTGCATGACTAATCCACTTGATTGGGAAATAAGTGTTTTAAGTAAATGTATGATTGCTTGAGTGACAGACATTATTGCAAAAATTGCATGTTTACCCTCCAAACCAAGATTTGTCAGGGTCACTTAAAATATCTGCTACATTTGGATGGAAACACAATAATAAAGGAAAAAAAAAAAAAAAAAAAAAATATATATATATATATATATATATATATATATATATATATATACTGTAAGTCAGTCAGTATCTTCACAATAGTTGGATTAAATGTATTATTAAAATGTTTAGTAATTCTACATATCAATACGGTTATTGAACAGAGACAGAGAGAGACAGACAGGAGATAAAGGAGTGAAAGCAGTATGTGTTGTCCTGTGGGGTTTCTGGTGTGTTATTACAGTCTCCTCTGGTGTTGGCATGTGCTTTCTCTGACCCTAACACACACACACACACACACACACACACACACACACACACACACACACACACACACACACACACACACACACACACACACACACACACACACACACGCACACAATGACCCCTCCCAGATCCACTGGCTGACCTTTGACCCGCAGTGCTGTAGCGTTGACCAAACATACCCCAACCCCACTGAGACCACAATACAGCACTGTGGCGCCACGACCCACACAATACTGCACTTTGTAGGAGAGAGACAGAGAAACTGGGGAAGAAAGAGAGTAAGAGAAAGAACAGAGAAGAAAGAAACTTTGAAATATGTATATGGTCATATTCAAAAGAGGAACTGGAAAAAATGTTGTAGTCAAATATTTACCAATATATAACTGCAACGCCGTTATAAAAATCCAAAATCCAACATTATTTTGTGTGCTTTAAAATGCAGAGAAAGCATTAGAAACAGATGTGTGTGTTGGTGTGAGGGGAGGCAAATGGAAACATGCCTTTAAACACCAAACTAAGATGTTTCTCCTCTATTCCCTGCATACCTTCCTACCCTCCTGCTGACAAAAACGTACCCCTGCAATCATGAGCTCATACTTTCTCTGTATATACATACTGTAGCACTGTATGCATGTACAAGTTATAAAAACCTTTTTCTCCCAATCTGAATCTAATCTGAACTTTCCGACAGTCTTAACCTCCATACATTATTAACACAAACTCATGCTTTGCAGCTAAACACTGTTCAAACATAAAGAAGTTTCGAGTTTCATTATTTCACTTAGTGTAAACATCATATATAGCTTAAATGAAGAGTTGATACAAATATGTGATACTGTCAGATAGTGTGGCACAAGATGATTGTTACAGCATATAGCTACTTAAGGGGAGAAAAGAGTAAAACCACATGTGTAGGGATTTAACAATTTTCTTCCTCTGTCTCTCACTATTTCTCTCCACAAAGCCTTCTTCTGCTATCTTATCTTCTCCTGTTGCTCTTGTCTCTGCTGCACCCCTTCCACAAACACACATCACATTTTCACATCACAGCGACACACCATCAACCCCTACAGAGTGTGTCCAGACAGCCCCATTACTACCCCACCATTAGCAAAGTCAAAGCAAACATTGACTTTATCTAAATGTGGCCTAATAGCCTTTAACATTAACAGGCCCTGTAAAGCTCTGAGGAGAACAGTGGATCCAGAGGGGAGGTGGGGGGGGGGGGGGTTGGGGTAAAGAGATAACCTGCCCCTAAATATCCCTGCAAATGGGTTCAGGGTTTATGTCAGTGTTGTTTAATTTCTTTATGTGTATGTAATGTTGTGTTTTACATTAAAATGACTAGCAAAACAGTAGTAGAGGAAAATGAGCATTAATTAGCATTTTCTTTTGTGGATTTCCTGGAAATTCATATGTGCTACATATAGCTGGATGATTTGTTGTGTTCTAGATTAGTTTTGTTTTGAAGTTTTGAGTCAACTTCACTTTTGAGCTAGAACCTCCACCCTACTTGGGCATATCCTCTGACAAAAACAACAATACACAGACGACACAGCGTAGGGGAAACAAATCACAGTTTAGGTTAAATTAGCAAGAAAGCCCTGAAGGCTAACTTCTCACGCTGAGCTAACGTTAGCTAGCTTGGCTAAACTGCTAATCAGCAACATACTTAAAAAATCTTACCTGACTTCTCAGGAGATTCACTACGGCGCGCCAATCTCTTCTATTTGGCGGCGAGAACTTGCCGACAGCGATGCTCTGCTTATGCATGACGCAAATGTTTATGTAAAACTCTTCAATCTCCTTCTGCGTCTTCTTCTGTTCTGTAATATTTCTAATACGGTGGAATTCTTTTTTCAGTGGACAGTAGTTATGGATGTCAAAATAAAAGCTTTGAAAAGTAAATCTGCCAAGTATTTATTTGACATTAAAAAATAAATGAAATGAGATGTTTTTACTGTAATTCAAGATGACAGGACACATCCTTGGGTCCCCAGCAAATAAGCCGATCACACAAACAGTTCTCAATATATGCAAGTTCACACCAACACACACATAATTTTCCAATTATAGAAGTGGGATTTTTAACAAGAATGTAGGCTGAAAATCCCAGAGAGACATCTTACTCTAGACTGTCCATAAAAGACGAATATCTCTTCCAAACTTCTGAAATTAAACAAAATTCACGATAGAAGAAAAAATAGATGAGTCTGTTTCTCATTTCTTTGGCAGCCACAGCTCCACTTGTCCAAACAGCCAATAAGACAACATTTGGCCCTGACATTAGGATTTAACAAGAGGAACTGAAAGAGTAATTTGTGCCCTTTGAAGCTCCCCTTTGTCTGTTAATCACCATGTAAATAACAAACACATGTATTGAATGTTTCTGCTTTTCTCTCATTCAAAAGGACAAAATGATCACCGGTTAAGAATAATAAATTAAGCTGCATGACAGAGTCACCTAAAATACTTTTTTTAAATTCTACCTTAAGCGTTGTTGTTGCCAATTCTAAAACTAGGTCATAGACATAAAATGTTCTTCCCTAACTTAAAAATATTGTATATTATTTTGTCCCATGCTTGAGAAAATGCACTTTAATTAAAAATGTCACCTCTCTGGATCAAGCTCTTTCAATGCAAACACTGAGGCTGGCAGGCAGATGCCCACCACCACCATCAGGCCATATAATGGTTATCAGCATGTCAAATGGTATTTACGATAGTTAGCTGTGACTGAAGACGCGTTGCATGCTTAAAAAACAGGAGTGGGGGTGTAGGTAATTTACTGACGTGAGTCTATAGAGTGTGTCTGTTTACAATGAGGTAAAGTTGTGTGTTTGAAGCATCTGTCTGTGGTATGCAGTTGTTTACTTTATGAGGAATCAAGATGCTCTCCTCCTCCTCCATTCTTCACATATAGAGAACTACCAAAACCAAAACTAACACAATGTGTTTTATCACAAAATGGTTAATCAGTGCTGAACACAGTGTGTGGGAAAATACAATCAATGTGGGTGTAGTTTAAGCACCAAATGACATGATTCATTAAAGATTAACCATTTTAATTCATTGGTCACCTATATCTCCTTGTTAGATAGTGAGTGGCCTTTGCAACCAAGGCCAGTGCTTTTCAAACTGAAATACTCAGAGAGCATACATTGATCACCACATCTCAATAAACAGTGATAGGTGGCCTTTATAAAAGCATTATTTTATTGTTATTAGGACTACTTGAGCTATTTCTCCACTACTAGCTAGGGCTGGATCTGAATAATCGTTCGATGGGTAGGTATTTGATTTTTAATTTTGGGATTTGGGATTTGAATATTCATTGTTTTTTTTAAACGTGCATGCAGGCTGAAATTCACTGTGGTGTTTTGTTGGGATTAAGCTGCTAGCTGAATGTCCGCTAGCCGCTGGCTAATTTATGCAGAGCTATGTCGTCCATCTCTAGCCTGGTCCTACCAGACTCTCGTACATTTCATTTGTACAGAGAGTCTGGCCACTCTCCATTGACAAGTGTTAACTTCCTTGAAGGTGGGTACTCTGTTGAAGTTTAAAACTATTGGATCTGACCAGAGCCACTCTGGTTCTGCCATAACCAGATGATAACGTTTGGTCGTCACTCATGCTGCAGCCATTTAGCGTACACTAGAGCATGGGAGACCGCTAGCTCACCCAGTAGAGTGCACCCCATGTAGGCTGAGTCCTTGGCAGTATCCCGGGTTAGAATCCGATCTGCGGCTCTTTGCTATTTTCTATCCATCAACACTTTCCAATAAAAAAAGCCCCAAAAAATTACACTAGAGCTGAATATCAAGACATATGAACACGTCAACTTGGACTCTGGGATGGGATAGACATTTATCTAAATTTTATTTTATGAATCCATCAATTAAGGAAATTTTTGGCAGGTTAATCAATAATTGTTAGCTGCACCAAATGCAACATACCAAATCACAGTTATTATACCTTAAGCACTAATATTATCCAAAGACAAGGATTTGTGACCACAGAACTTACATGAGTCTGCTTTTAAACATAGGGAAGGAACAGTACATGATTTTTTTCGTCTGACTGTGGCCTTTAAAGGCACTTTCATTCCCCTCTGTCGTGTTCATGTAGCTCCCCAATCCACCTTCCCTTTATTTATTTGATTTGACGGAAAAACAAGAAAAATGCTGGAACATAAGTAGAACTCTACTAGTTATCTAGTGCTTTTATCTATGGTAAATGTGTGCCTCCTCCAGCCCTTCTTACATAACCGCAATTCTCTCCTACCCATCATTCTTTGTGTTAGCATGCTAATTACATTCCTAAGTAATGAGTGAGTGGGACAGGAGGTTGTTAAGTGATTGTGGCCTGTATGTGTGTGTGTGCCTGCGCGTGGTTACATGTGTTAAGTTATATTTATGGATAGCGTCTTCTAGTTGTATACGTGTTCAGCATCTGTGTATTTGGTTGTTTACACTCTGAACTGTCTGCAGTGACGATGCTCTCTTGCCTTTCTCTGTTGCTGCATGTCTGTTTTGGCAGATTTAGTACAGTGAAGATGCATTTTTAATGTGTGTGTGGCTCTTTACACTTGGTATAACAACAAATAAACCCTCTCATCTCTGTCTCTTTTTCCTCTCCCTCCCTCTGGATAATGGGTGGTCTATACAACTCAAAAACCCGGAAAACATTAAATTGTTTAGACAGAACTTTGCATCAGGAAATGATGTACAAAAACCCACACATCATCTAATTTCTTGGTCTATCCTTTCTTTGGATTGGGGTGGAAGATGCAGACAAGACAAGACTGTGATGTGATGACCCACGCTGTATGTCATTTCAACACACATCATTGCAGGTTTAAGCAAAGAAAAAAGAAAAATCTCTCCTGGATTACAATAACTTCAATAATCACATTATCATCATCATCTTCTCTGCCCTCTTCCTGTTGTTTACCATAAATACCACATGACATGCTGATAACCATCTGACATACACGTGGCATTTCACATCACATGCACAATTAATGTATGTGTATGTGTGTGTGTGTGTGTGTGTGTGTGTGTGTGTGTGCGCGCAGAGGCAAGCAGAAACACAGGCATGCACTTACCAATAAACAAACACTTGATCTGTTCAGTGCATTCCAAGTGTCCAAGGTGGAGAGTGGGGGTGTGGCCTTGACCAACTGCCACTTTGCTCATTTGAAAGCCATGATGTCTCTTTCTCATGGGTGAGCCAAATTCTCTGGGCGGGCAAAGCAGAGAAAGGGGAGGTAACCTTGCTCCTTATGACCTCATAATGGACATCTGAGCGTTCATTTTCTCAAAAGGCAGAGCAAGATACCCAGGGCTTGGTTTACACCCATCGCCATTTCTAGCCACTGGGGGACCATAGGCAGGCTGGGGGAACGCATGTTAATGTTAAAAAACCTCATAAAGTGACATTTTGATGCCATGGGACCTTTAAAAGTATTTTAGCATGGACCTTTCCTTTCCATTGTTTACACTTGAACCTAATGCCTCAAGTCCACTACATGGTACAGCTTGACCCTCGACTAGTAGCAGGTACCCCGTCGAATAAAGCCAGAAACGCTGAAACTGCTGTGACATCTTTTGGATCATTGCTGGATCCTTTCATCGTCAACCAAACAGAACGACCTGCACCTCGTCAATTGACCACGGCGTGGTTTTGCGGGCTGCCATTTTTAAAATTCGCGATCAGGTGAATAAAAAAAAATGCAGTCGCTATAAAAAAGGTTTGTGCAGAACACAGAAGACCTATCTGAACCAATATCAGTACCAATACCGGTACCTGAAATGTAGTTCCCGGTACTCAACAGTACTTTTTTCGGTACTTTCCCTCTGTAATTACAAAAAAAATTATTTCAGTTGTAAAAATAATTGATAATATAATAATGATATACCAAAAAGAAGTACCTGGTACTGTCCAGAACTTTAGCCAATGGAAAACCAAAAAAGAACGTTCCAAGCGAGTGGCACCATGTCGTACCATGTAGTGGAAATGCTGCATTACTCTGTCTAGAGCTGCATGTAGCCCAAAATGCATGGCCCTACTGCTTGTCTTTGACCCTTGTATTCAAGCCCATGTTGTTCAGCTAACAGGGAAGAATGATAATCTCTCAGCTGCTCAGTCTCATGCTCTCTCTCACACACACACACACACACACACACACACACACACACACACACACACACACACACACACGCACACATACACACACACACACACACACACACACACACACACACACACACACACACACACACACACGTTGTGTAAGCCTTTGGAGTGCACTATCTCTAGGCTTATCTGTTTCTGTCTTTCTCTCTCGGTCAGCCTTCTGTTCTTTCTTTTGGCTACCCCTTTCCTTTCTTTTTCTCACTTCACCCATATCTGTATCTCTTCCACTCTTTCTGTCCTGTTCCAGGCCTCCATCTCCTAATTTTTCTCTTCCTCTCTGTGTGTTGCAGCAGTCCATCAAAGCTCTAGCTATTCCACTGTTCCTGCCTCCATTAGCCAATCGGCACCGACAGTGGAAAACAGCATTCAGTGCCATCTGATGCTCAGCCCTCACCATCTCCAAGGACACCCAGAGAAAAGTAACTAACAGTAACAATCTTTCAGATATTTGGCCTTTTTAGAATTTAGAATCATTTACTATCATTAAAGGAATCATTTTGCGCTTTTTTTCCCCAATACAGTCAACTATTTCTTTAATGCAATAAGCCATAGTGTACTTTGTAGTAATTTTGGTGCTGTTATAAAGAAGCTGTTGGACATAACTTCCTGGATTTATACAATAGAGGCCTTGCATTTACTGTAACTGAACCTTGTGTGCAAAGGGGGCTGCATTGACAGATGAGGCCACAAAAGAGTTAATTTTTTTCAATTTCAAATCATGTCACAATCTGTCTTATGATATTTTGCTTTTTATTGTTCATTGTTTATACAGTTGATCCGAGTAACCCACCTCCGGTATGCATATTTCTCTGGGACATCTCAGCAGTCACTAACGCACTAATAAAAATGTTTCTCTATGTCATTTCTTAGAGTGCAGCAGAGAATGCAACAGGGTCAGAATATGAGCGAAAGCTTTTTCATTTCTATTAAATTTGTCAACTGTAATATAATTTGTTAATTGAAGACTAGAAATTTTAATTATGTGTTTGATTTTCTTTTCATTACCTCATGCCTGCCTCAGTTTTGATTCATTTGGGTATCTTAAGTGTCTTGTGTCCGCACAGTCCCACTTGGCCCAGACCCTGCTGAGGGACTGGGACAGTTGTGTAGCTTGTTCAACTTCCCGAAGGCTGTCTTATATGTTTGTTTTTTTTGGTCATTCTGATATTTAGCTTGATTTTTTTCTTTTACTGCAGACTTGCTGTTAAAAGTTTTTGTTTAGTTCCTGAACGCCTATTGTCCATGTGCAACTAGACAAAGCTCTTACTGTAACTCCTATCTGCACAGTAACGCAGCGGCTAATAGTAGATTGCTGTGGCTGTACTTAATTACTCTCACTACAGCTAAAACTCAAACAGATTGATTAGGATCTCACACATCTTTTTGTAACTATTGTGGTCAAAACATAGTGTATCAAGCAGCCATTGTTTTGTGTGCAAATTCTCAAGAAACAGCTGCTACATTTAAAAAGTGCAAGGCCATTAGTAACTTGCAGTGGTTTGGTGAAAGCTGTGGTGGGCAATAAACAGCGTGGAGGTAAATTTGACCTAAGAAGACAATTTCAGGGGAAATCAAGTTACATTGGAAATAACATACCTGCCAGCACGTTGGACTGTAGACGTCAGTAAGTGATTGTGAAGTGACCTTGGCGTTTAAAAATGTTCTGACTTGGATTGTTTTATCTTGGTGCAAAATAGCAAAAATAATCCAGGGATTAAATAGGGCTGCGAGTAAATCTTGCAGAAATTCAGACCAAGGGGCCACCAAAATCCAGCATCCCTCTCATTACATTTTTTTTTGTATTTCTACCACCTCATTTCACAGCAGCTTCAGTTAGATTTCTCCTGTGCTAATACTGTATTTTAACCAAGAGATAAGATATGTCAGTCAACTTAAGTGTAGCCTATCACAAGATAAGGGAGAACTTCAGGTTCTATAGGTTCAGAATGGCATTTTGTCCCCTCTGTCCTTCTCATGCTCTCCTGCCCTCTCTCTCACACCCCTTCCTATAATCTGTTTCCTTTCCTTGTCTATTTATTTCCCTTCTCTTCCTCACTCTTCCCTCCCTAGTTTCTTTTCTCCTTTCCCTTCTTCCGTTCTTTCTCTTTTATCAGCAGTTACTACTCCAGTGTTCTTATGTCCTGACGCACCCCTTTTCTCTTCTTCACACTATTTCTTTCCACCCCTGTCCATTTTTCTGTCTCTGTCTGCAGCCTGCCCTGGTTTCATTGACAGACTGCAGCCAGTGAGTGGGAGGAAGTGCTGTAGCATTGCACAGCAAACATCCCTAATAGGCTAATCTAATCTCATCTCTTTGCGGTCTACGGGCCTGTGTTTACTTTTGGCCCCATGTCTGCACACTGGCTCGGCCTCGCCTCGCTGAATGCAGCTTTGTTCCCGCTGAAAACTCATCATCGGTGTGATCTCGGGAACAGGCGCCAACTCCACGACCGTCTGCCCATAATGCCTGCAGGCTACGGATCGTTCTCATCCATAAACAGCTTCTGTAGCTGTTATTGTTTGTTTTTTATTATGTTAAATTTCACTGAAAGAAACAAGGTAGCGTGCCAAGTACTGACGGGTACTTCTCTGTATCTGACCCTGCCCACCGTCCTCCCTGTGGGGTTGTTCGATTTAGATTTTGAGTTAAAATACTAACTTTTACTCTGCAGCCAACAAGGTAGCATCTTTGCAAAATAAGCGGGAGCTAGAAAACCACACTACAAGTCTGAAACTCACAGGCAAGTACAAGAACACCTGACAGTAACTGAATAACCAGTCAAAGTCAAATGTTCACTGACTATCTAAAGAGCAAAAGCCTTCATATGGTAAATTTCCCAATGTGTGCAGATATCTGAAAATCTGAGCAAATGTATCAGCAGCTGCTCCTGTCCGCCCAACATAGTTGTGTTTGAAATCACAGTACTTTCGTACCACCATGTTTTAAACAAATCCTCCTGACCTGAGGTTGAAACAGCAGTTTGACAGAAGAATGCAAAAATCTAACTTCACTACAGTATATTTACTCCATGCCAGGTGAACCTTTGGAAGACTTTTTATTTTACAAGTACCGCCACATAGTGATGTCAGTTGCAGTGAATTATCTTACTGCTGGCATTGATAACTGTAATGCTCTGAGTCTCTGTGGAAATCAGTGCTTCTGTTACTCACCCCTGGCAGCAGCTGGCATCAGGACCACCTTCAGCAACAGTAAGACCCAGAGAAGCTCCATTTGGGTTTATTTTCAGAAAGACGAATTCTCAGCCTCTTTGATGTGAAAGGAAATGAGAGAAAAACATGACGTTGCTAATTGAAGGATAACAGGTGACATATTTATATTTGGGAGATACTAAGTCAGTATTTCCCACCTTCAAAAGGTACATGTAAGTCTTTTCGATGACATATAACATTGATTTATCAAAACTGCTGTATTGTCCACCATCAGAGTCTGATTTATACCCCAAATCCACAGTCTATATTCATTATTTCACCATCTGAAGATTTTGCCAAAATAGCTGCTAGCACGAAGGAATTACAAAAAATGATTTACTACCAACTGGCTGACAGCTGGTGAGCATCTACAAGAAAACCTGCCTTGAATTTAAGAAGAGAGAAAAGTAGGAATAACTTGGTAGAAAATAATCAAGTTATTCCTTAATAGAGTAAAGAAATACAATAAAAGTCTGTTATTTCTCTAAACAAAACTGAGAGACATGTATTTCTTCTAACACCTTTAATTCCAATACAGATGTGTTATAACCAATACAGATGTGTTATAACCATATAACCTTATAATCAGGCTAAAGTTTCTAAAAGGTAGATGTAAGAAAGTGACAGAATAAACTCTGAACTCACTTCCAAAAGGTTTCTACTTCATCTTCTCTATTCAGTGTATTCTTCTGAACCTTATTTGGAACTACAAAAGTCAAAATAAAGTAAGGTGTTCATCACTGGCTGGACACCACTGCAAATTTGTCTTAAAGTAATATCACAGAAGCAGAGATATGCTGGAAGTCAAAGAGATTTATTCTATCCACCTGTCCATATGTCTCTCCTTACAGTGGTTTTAATATTTCTGCCACATAAATTCTTCCCTGAACCTTATGAGGTCTTATTTCAATACTTTCACATTCTGTATCTTTGATCAGCATCTGTCAATCTCAGCATCTCGTTTATATATATTAATATAATATATATTATTTTTATTTTATTTTTTATTTGAATAAGTAGTGTACTTATCTTACTGGGAGAACAATATATATTCCCTAAAACTTCATAAAAAGCAGCTAAAAGTGGCTGTAAATTAAAGAGTATAAGTTTATTTAAGGAGGAAGACAGCCTGCAACCTGTGATTGTTTGCATTATCATCATCCCAAACTGGAGGTCTAAAGAATTTATATTTATCATTTGTTTAAAATCAATAATTTACATTTTTTAACAATTTATTTGCATTCAGTGGCAACACTTTACCTAAAGTAACAACTTCTGTAGATTAATACCGTTGAAGATTATATAGGAATATGAGATACATTTGACTCTAAATTCTGTAACCTGAAACGAAAGACGAATGAAAAGGTGATAATACAAGTTCACTTAAACACTCACTCTAAAGTGCGACAGACAAGCATTAAGACCTTGAGGATACATTATATAGCCTAAATATTACAATGTTACAGTTACTTTGGTTTATTGATAATCTCGGACTTACTGTAAAAAAGTGATGAGATGTCCGCAGTCTGTTACCCTCTGATGACCTGCACGTATATCATGCCTTTCTCCAGAAAAGAGTCCTTCACCTCCTCTCCAATGGTTTTATGATTGCGATAACTTAATCCGTGATTCAAACCAACAATAATTTACATACGTCTGTCTGCCGAAACGCCAACTTGTAGTGAATGAAGTCGACTTTGTCAAAGTGTACAAAGTAGGCTGCAACGACGCGAGCGAAAAATATGGGAGTAAACGTAGTAAAAAAATATCTAAAATAGATAGACTAAGGTCAAACACGTGAGGCTGTAGTATTACTGAATGACAGTCCGCATGTGAAGCGCTCGAGGAACACCACTCACAGAACCGGGAAAAAAAAGTAGAGAAAAAGACAAGCCTCTATCTATATTTCCGCCAGTTTACGTAAGTAAACTATTGACGCACTTATTTATAAAATGAAAACCTGAATACTGTATCCACATTGCCTCCAGCAGCGGCTCACCGTCCAAATTCTAGCCGCAGGCGAGTCAAACAAACAGCGTCGACTGACTGTCCGAGTACGGAACTTTCAGCCAATCAGAGGGCAGGCCAATCAGAGAGCGGACCAATCAGCGAGCAGAAACGTGGTGGACAAATTTGGAACGGTTAAGGGGGAGAAGAGGAGGGCATTATCTCAAATTAACTTAAATCATGTTATTAACAGAAATTGGGATTTCTTTATTTTTTTACCTTCATTCATTTAATAATAATAATAATAATAATAATAATAATAATAATAATAATAATAATAATAATTTATTATTATTATTATTATTATTATTATTATTATTAGCCTATTGTTATTAGCTAATTGTTAGTAGTACTAGAAGTAGTATTAGTAGTAGTTGGCGTAGTAGTGGAGATTTTTTTGACTATTCTATTACATTCATGACGCCTTATGCATGTACAGTACAGCACTGACTCTTTATACAGTCTATGATGTACAGTACTTTGCTCTGTGGTCCGTGATTAGCATCATTACGGACCAACAATGCCACCTCATGGCATTTAGACATTATTACAGCAGATTTTACAAGCTCAAGCTCACATACTGTGATAAATAAATGTGATACAACAGCAAATGTGGTTTGTGTAGATGTCCTGCAGCATTGATGGCCTAGAAAAGCTAATCGATACATATAATCTGTCTTTCTCTCAACTAATTAATCACACATGCACAAAAAGCAGCCTGCTTTCAGATTACCAATGACTGACAGTGTGACAAGGTGATTTTTGATCTGCCCTGTTACAAACGGGCAATGAGTTATCACTGGTGGAAAGTAACTAAGTACATTTACTCAAGTACTGTACTTAACTACAATTTTGAGGTAGTTGTACTTTACATGAGTATTTTTATGTGCTGATATTTTATACTTCTACTCCACTACAATTGAGAGGGAAATATGGTACTTTTACTCCACTACATGTATTTGATACCATTAGTTACTAGTTACTTTGTAGATTCTGGTTATAATACAACATATAATTAGCAAATACATTATGTATTTTTATAGATAGAGACTTTATTGATCCCTTGCTGTAAATCACAAGCTACCTGGCAGTAAATAATACGCCTCACCTTTATCATCTGCAACATTGAATTTATGCGTATACATATTAATGAAATATTATTAAATAATATAATAAAATGAAATGCGCCATTCTGCATAATGAGTACTTTTACTTGTTTTCTTCTTTTTGAGTGTAGTTTGATGCTAATGCTATTGTAATGTTAAGTAAAATGTGGAATGCAGGAGCTTTACTTGTAATAGAGTTTTGGTTATGATATTGCTACTTTTACGTAAAATATTTGGGTACTTTTTCCACCACTGTGAATTGTCATGCAGACTTCATTTTCAACCGTCTTTGAGCTTCTGTCTCATTCTCATTGATCTTTTTTCCTGTCTAAAAAGTACTTTCCGGATGTCAACTCATACTCTGAAATCTTTGTTTTGGACTTATATGTATCTCAGTGTACTTAGATAGCTTGAAATACACGAACATGAATACATGATCATGCATTCTTGCAGTAATCATTCAGTAATAACTTGCCCAATAAAAATGATCTTCTAAAACTAATAGAATATCCTTATTAAAAACTCATGTAATATCATAAAACTTTTGTTTTAATATGGAAACTAATATAACATCCTTATTAAAAATTCATGTAATATCATAAAACCTTTGTTTTAATATGGAAATAATGTTAACCTTGATTATTCCAATTCTAAACTGTAAAGCAGTAGGGCCATCTCCTGGTGATAAAAGGAATAGCACACCAGCATTGCCATCCTGTGGAGGTCTGATCAAGCACAGGGCTAATTATTTAACATCCTGTAATAAGTCTAAAGTTATTTAAAAGTGGAGCTATTTTTCCTCTTAAACCTGAAGCATAGTTCCCACAGGACTGCCTTAAATCCCCACTAATATGTTTAGCCCTGAAATCAATCTGACTGTGTTTAATGTAAAACATATGAAACCACAGGTCTTTACTTTGCTTAGTAACTGCAGATATACTGTAAGGAAGTCTTTATTGTCGATCATTTAGTGTTTGTTAAACTCTTCTACACAAATGCACCTTTTTGCTGGCTTGTTATGTTAACTTGGTTTAACAGAAATCAGTTAAAATTGAGGTGCATGTTTGATAGTGTAGAAGAAAATGAATTGCCTAAGAGTTTTAGTTTAATCCTATCCTAATATTCTCTTTACTGTTCACTGATTAAACTCCTACTGTTCTGTATGATATTTTATTGATAGCCAGTGGAGATACAGTAAGCCTACTTGCATGTATGATACAATCTAAACATTTTACCATTGACCTTTCAGTTATCAAATCCACTGGACACACAGAAGAACTTTCTTCAAATGGAAAATTAAAAGGCAAGCCAAACTGTTTCTACTTTAAAAACACATGTCCAAACAAGCTGTTTGGAAGGTTTAAACATGAAAAAAACAAAGATAAGACGAAGTCCAAGTAAACAAGTTCATTTCAGCCTGTGTTTGGGCTCAAAACAACCTCAGGTTTGTGTGAAATGGTCTAATGATATTTTGGGTCATTTAAAATGGCTGTCTTTACAGCAATGATTTGGTTAAACTGTGAAACACAGCAGAGTATTGTCTATGGCTTCGCTCCAGTTCCGTGGCTTAAACCACTGTGTTTTATCTTACCGTCAGAAGATGGCAGACCAAACTCCCCGGAGTCTCAGAGAGTCTCTGAGCAGCTGGGAAAAGGGCTATCTGAAAGAACTTTTAATGCTACATGGAAATAAATGTGAGACCAATTCAAAAAACAGAGAAAAGAAACAAAGTCAAACCATCACATCCCAGTTCAATACATTGAAAGTTCTAAAACTTAAAACTGTGGATAAAAAGAACAACTTTATTGTTGGGAGTCAACAGGTGCAATCATGTCGTATACAACTTAACAGTTAAAAATGAAGGTCATGAAGTGAAACTATGACAGTTTATCGGTGGCTAGTAGAGAAAGACATATGCATTATGTGCTTTGTGTTAAATGTTAATGACGCCATTCTGTAAAACATGTTCTCCTTTCTACATCTTTAATCTTGCAATAGTTGGTTGATATCATAGACTGTTAAAATTAATTTACAGTCAATGGTTGATATATAGAATAAAGTTATGAAGAAATCTTGGGGAGCAATTAAGATAAGCAAACACCAAGTGATATATATATAGAGCTTTGTTTCTACTTTTTCTAAAGTTGTATTTCAGAAAATGTACTGATACTCTAAGGCAGTGGTTCCCAACCTTTTTTACTTGGAGCCCCCCCTACTTTTGTCTAAGAAAAGCTGAGCCCCCCCCCCCCCCATTATATACATTATATATTCTAGTGTATTATCATAATTTGTTTAACGTGCAAATATTTTTTTTGACCTCAACCTCAAACCAGATAAAGACTTGCGCACCCCCTGTGATCTTTGCCGCCCCCCTGAGGGGTGCCCGGACCCCAGGTTGGGAACCACTGCTCTAAGGTCTTATGTCGAGGGCTTTATTGTAGTTTAATTCTATGTTTTTACCCAGTAGATGGTGGCAGAGGACTATATTACAGGTAAGGGAACACAAATGCACACATGTACACACGTGCATTCATAGGGCAATATTTTATGTTTTTACAGCTATAGTTGCTTTTCTTTTAAAAGTCATTATGACAGATGGAGGGAATATGGTTGATTATGCTCAATTGAAATCCATTCACTGTGACAGGCAGTAGGCTGTCTATTTCTGGTAAAGATTATTGCAAGACAGCAGTTCTATTGTGAGAGGTGTGGCGTTAAGGAAGCTGATCTCTGGGAATATAAGGATTATATCAGATGAGAGATGTTCATCTCACCACAGAACAGGGTCTTGGCGTGGGTGTTTATAAGTGGGACAGAGGGGAGAAAGTCTTTGTTGACTGTGTATTGTGTATGTACCTCTTGCAACTGTTGCCAGACAGATATCATTGTCAGATGAATACTATATTTGTGAAAGTCTCTTGGTTCTTTTTTATCGTATCATTAACCTCTATGCTATACTTTCTGCTCTTGTCCGCCCTGAAGTCACCAAAAGAAAAGAAGTCCATTTGTTTAATATAAACAAGACTAAGTGAGAGAAGTGGTCGGCCAGCAGTGATGGTCGCTGCCAGTTAGTTTAAGAGGAGAACATGATCTTAATTTAGCTTGTGCAGAACATCTCCTGTCGAGATGCAAATTACTAACTGTCCTACATGTCCTGACTATCACTGTAACTTTTGCTGCTGGGAATCATCAGCCAAACGATGACACAAATGGCTATAACATACGTTTTTTTCTGATTGGGTGATGGCTTTATATTGGAACTTTAAAGTACATTTTCCACACCATCATACTTTGTGTATAGTGTTCATAATATGGGTAGGCTTCACATAGGAAAGGTCAAGCAAAAAGGCATTTGATGTTGCATAACCCCAAGATGTATTATTATAAATTAAAATAAAATAAAATAAAATAAAATAATAAATTATGGATGTTGTATTCTAACAAGCTAGACTCTGTGTTACCTGTGGCAGGGTTGGAAAAACAATTAGTGTGCACTTCCAGTGTCAAGGTGAGACAGTTTGATGTATATAGTAAATACTTTGTTATATGTACTATATAAAAAAGAAAACTTTGACTTAAAGAGCCCGTATTATGCTTTTTTTTTTTTTTAAATTTCCCGTCATTAAGTGTGTTATATAGTTTTTTGTTTATGTAATAGATGTATGAAGTACAAAAAAACACATTTCACTCCAAATGGAGCTTACGCTCCCATAGGCCGCGCTTTTTTTCAACTGCTTGAAAACAGCTCGCCCACATTCCTGTTTGAAATTCCTCAATTAATTATGTCATTGATTGAGAAAGCCAGCCCACTTTTTCAAAAGTGCTGCCCATTGGTGCTGCCTGAGCAAGCACAGCCCGCCCAGTGACAGCCGGGCCAGCTGACCAATCAGAGCAGACTGGACTTTTCAGGAAGTCAGGCCAAGAGCTCAGACAGTGTTTCAGGTGGAGGCACTGCAGCAATAGGCAGTATGAGAAACATAATATGTTTTTTGAACATCAAAGCATGTAACTATATTCTGGGATACCCCAAGAGTAAAAATATGATGCTGAAAATTTGCATAATATGGGTTCTTTAAGGTCCACTTACTTGCTTGTTAAAGGTGCCTGTAGGTAGGATTGTGAAGATCCAGGATTTAGCCAAAGAATTTGAACATCGACAACTTCTCAGTCCCTCCTCCCCTTTCTCCTAAAGCCCAAACGGTCTTCTAAGCCCCTCCCCCCACAAGGGAGAATGAATGCCTCCCCCCGGCCCTGATTGGTAAACAGGGAACAGGGAGCGGTGGATTTTTGCAAATCGCACTACAGGCTGTAGGTGGAGCCAGAGGAGCCGGATTTATTTTAAATGACTTGCTTAATTGAATTCTACTGGAACATAGGGTCAGTTTCAGAAAATATGACAGAAAGTTAGTTTTATAAGTCTTACCTACTGCACCTTTAAGCTTTCGATTTTATGGTCTTCATCAGAGCCCTTATGTCAAAGTGGACTTTATGACACATTGTAGTATATGCTTTACTACATCAAACTGTTGATCAATATGTACCTCTGCTGATCATTACAATGTGTTTTTGGTTGTAGCAGAATAGCTTTTACATCCAAAGCATGGAGGATGGCTGTCTGCTGACTATAATGTGGTTTGTCTTATAATCACTTCACCATGGTGGCACAATGATAACATCATAGACAATCCTAAATCAAAGTGCAACTGACAGCCTAACTGTACCAAAGTGCAAGTAGTATTTTGTCCTGGGGGTCAGTGGGCAGAAACCTCCGAATGCAGTCTTTCTAGTTCATTTAAAGCCCTAGTTAGAACATGGTTGTTTTCATTATTAGGTTTTACTGGGCTTCAGCCAGTGCAAGAGGGCGTTCATATTCTGCAGGCGCAGCAAAATGTCACATTCAATCTGTACACTTTGTTTTCAAAAGGTCATAATTAGCTAGCAGTTTTGAAACAATTATGGCCAAAGTGCACCAATTTCCCTTAAAGCAAAACATAGAATTACTCATGGAGAGTGAAACTGAATGGTGTGTATGTGTGAAACACTTGTGACTTGGTGTTATTCCATTCTTACTCCTTAGTTTAGCATCAAATGCGTTGTTTCTGTATCAGCTGCACAAGTCAAATGTAACATGGAAAGACTGGCTGTCCATTTCCACATTTTTATTTGTAGCTACAGAGCATGAATGCTGTTGGATTTAAGCAATTTAACACCTTTACATGTAGAGCAGCTGAGAATGATTAAAATTTATTAGCCAGGTTGGAGAGGTTTTGGTGATAGGAGGGCCGCACACACAAACACGAGGGAAATTAGACAGCAGCTGCAGAGAAGTGTAATTTATTCACCATCACCATACCTGCCCCAATTTACCTGCCAGTTCAAAGATTTGGAAAAGCAATCTACCGAGCAGCCAGGTGTCCTGCTGGCAAAAACACTTTTAAGTCTGATAAAAAATTGAAAGTTGTTTATTGTTACTCTTGAACATACCATTTAAAGCAGTATTACAGGTAATGTTTTCAATGTAAAGAAACAACAGAACATAACATGGGAACAGGGTTGCAGAGCAAATAGCTAAGAAAGTTTTAATCTCTCAAAGTAAAAAAGTTTCATTATTACTTTGCTGTCATGAATAGGTCAAATGAGTGATAATGTTGTTGTTGCTAGGGCGATCTGACCAGTTGCTATGCGGCAGCCTCAGCTGTTGCAGGCAAGTTGCAAAGTTTGAAAGGAGGGAAGGAAAGAGGGTGATGCCACAAGGCTATTACTGTGCACGTGTGTGTATGTGCGTGTGTGTGTGTGTGTGTGTGTGTGTGTGTGTGTGTGTGTGCTCGCGCGTGCGTTATACAATGTCTTTTCTTTTCTTTCTTAGTGCAAATGTGTGCATGTGCTTAAAATGTGTGTAGATTCACGTACATATACTGTGCAGCATTTTGTTGTGTGCTTATAAATTTTGCTGTTTCTGCATATATATATATATATGTGTGTGTGTGTGTGTGTGTGTGTGTGTGTGTGTGTGTGTGTGTGTGTGTGTGTGTGTGTGTGTGTGTGTGTGTGTATGTATGTATGTATGTATGTTGTAGTTTGGCGGTCTCACCTCAAGCCTGAACCCTGCGTAGCCGTGGGGAGGGCTGGGCATTTATGAAGGAATTCTGTAATTTTCAAAACTGTGGTTTGAGTTTCACTGTTTTTAACAAGCTGGTTTGGGCACTGATAATGGAAAACGGCTGCAGAGGGAGAGAGAGCAAGAAGGAGAGAGCAGGAGAGAGAGAGAGAGACAGAGAGAGAGAGAGAAAGAGATTTTTGGCAGCTTTTGAATTCACTTCCCATTTCTCAAAATATGTTTTTGGCATTTAGGGACTTTTTGCATTATTATTTCCGTGCCAGTTAGATAGCACACTCTGGACAGCAACAGCAAAAAAAAAAAAAAAAAGTTAAAAATGTTGTAAAGAAGGTATGAGATACATTCAAGTTCATAAGTGGAACCCAGCAACCCCACTGAGTCTTGCCCCCAAGCAGAACAAGGAATGACTCAGAGTACAATTTGAAAACTTGTCTGCTGTATTATTATTATCATCTTAGTTACACTGGGATCTAGATCGGAAAACAAGATTCAAGTGGGAATTTCTTTTAAACTTGGTAGCTCCATAATGTTCACCTTCCTGTTGTAGTTTCATCAAAATTAACCAATTTTCAAACTTTATGTTTATCGAATGTGTTTTATTCTATCTGCTTGCCATTAGGTTTTTATGACATCCTTCACACTAAATATACAAAAAAACTAAAATGAAACTCTACTTGGCTGGTACTTGCATTTGAAAGACCCAACTTTTATATGATTAATTGATATTTAATAAATGTATATAAATTGTGCTGAAAGTTTCATCTACCTGTGTTGGAAATGTTGGAAATCTTTTAAAGTTCTTGTATTTCAACGTACACTTTTCTAACATGCAACTACTTGTGCTAAGATACATTATTTTGAACACGGGGAAAGCTATCATTTCCCCACCTACACTATTACTACTACTTCATCTAGATTACCTGTGTTGAATAAAAACCTCAAACTAAATTAAAAAGCAGTTGAAGTAGTTTATTTTGAATAATAATAAAATAAAAAAAAAAACTCAAACTCAAACTCATGAACTACACAATTATGGTTACAAATAGACATGCAATTTGTTGAATTTTTTATTGATTTTGCTGAAACTTGAAATGTGAAATCTGGTCTTTTAGTGCTCAATATACAGTACATTGCTTTTTACTACCTCTACAGTACTACTACCATTACTCTTGTTACTGCTCTAGTACTATACTGCTAAAACTACTACTGTTACTAATACCCCTGCTACCTGTGGCATCCTGGAAGTGGCAGTGCTGCTACTGCTACCATTATCACCTGTCTTCTACTACATTACAATAATACCAGATCTACTACAGTGGTCACAGAATCTGCACAGTTTGTAGGAAACAATAGCTTTGTTTCAAGCTGAACTTCTTGTTCCACATCTGGATGCCAGGTAGTCTGACCCCCCGCCGCACCTAAATACACACACATTACCACACGGACACACATATACAACACATCGGTCCAAGCGACCATGGGGGCCTGTTAAGCTAAAGGGAGATATTTAGCCCTCAGACTGGGAAAATAAAAAGTGTAATGTAATGGAGCCAGCTGTAAAAGCACAGAATGGTATAGGACAGAATACAACAGGACATTGCTTAACCTAGTGTGACATAGTGTAACCAAACCTGAGACTGGACTGATTCAGGGTCAGCACCGGCCTTACTTTTCCCAGTGATGATATCAGATGTGGGATGAATGCAGGTTGTGATAGGAGTGTGTGAGACTCCCTAATGACAATGACACAATGTGATGTTTCAGTTGTAGGGTATTCTGGTGGCAAAATGAAAGTGTTGTTATTTTATGCTATTTTCTGAGTTTTAAGTATAGCTTCTTTATTTATTTCTCATATGATAGACTTACTAATAGTACCGGTTTATAATTCTATAAGGGATAACCCATCATGTACCTTTTAATGTCTGCACCATACATAAAATAGATATTAGTAATGTTGAATTTCTTCGACCTTTTTGAGACAAACTTTTAAATAAAATTCTGAGGGTTTGGATAATGCCTGCCCATACAACATGAGTTTGTAAACATAGTGATGTACCCACATTATAACATTATTTTATTGAAATTAGTGCTTCTTTTGAAGCTAAATATGTTGATATTTCTGTAACCAGTCCTATGCTTATCTTTGGGGGTAAGGGACGGAGCCTATCCCAGCACACACTGGACAGGGACATTCAAGCAATTTAACCTAACCTGCATGGACTGTGGGAGGACACATGCAGTCATACAGAGAACATACGAACTCGACACAGAAAGGTCTCTAGCTGGCCGGGTCAGGGCTTGAACACACGGGAGAAGTGGCCATTGCCCGTTTACAATACTTGGATGCCAGTGCAACAAGTTGAAATTATTTGTAATTCTTGGTCTCGGCACTGTTGGGCACAAACATCAGCAAATCCTGTTCATCATAAGTGATGAGAAAAATAAACCAGCACTGTGAGTAAAGCTTCATGGTGAGCATTTAGCATTAACATTCTCTTAAACTAACTCACAGCAGTGATTTTGTCATATTTATGATCATTCGGGGACAAAACACAATATGTAGAGAGGAAGGAGACGCTCTGACTGCATGTACGTACAGTTAAGTATTTCCATGCCAGTTGTGCCTGTGTGGGCCACTGGCACTGCATCATATAGTATTCAGTATCTTTAGTGCTGCTGTAAATAGTCTGCATGTCCGTATATATGAGTGTGTGCGGGAGCTGGTGGCTGAGGTGTTGTTTCATACATTTTCCTCCACTCTGTTCTGAGATGTTTCATTAAAACCATTAAAAATGAAAGTTTTTATAATAGCGATATTATTAACTCCATTTCTCGCACCCCCACACTCTGAGGTAATGCAGAGCAAAGAAGGATTTTACGAGCACTTAACACTAATGTTACATTAATGCTGCAGTCATGAGCTCATGTTTTGAGCTCCCCCACCTTTCACACTCAGTCCATATATATCTCACTTTCTCTCACTCCCTCTGCACTCTTAAAGGTGTTGAACTTTGTTACAACCTTGGGTTGTATAGTTTCCTGGCTATGATATACTGTAAGTCCAAATATCACTGATCATTTTATTGTTTTATGAAATGGCAGAAAAAACATTTCCTTTAGCTGAGGATTTAACCTGAGTTGTGTCAAACGTAAAAGTTTAATTTGCAATGATTTCTTCGCTAAAACTTTGATTTAATATGCTTCAGATGTTTCAATGTCTGTCATTTTACATCTGTCTTTCTTGCCATCTGCTTTGTAGTCCATTTGTCTGTTTATTAGTCAAGTCATGTCAATTTATTTATAGAGCACATTTAAAACCAACCTAGGCTGAACACAGTGCTGTACAAAGTTATATTATGTTATAAAAACAAAGGAAGACAATAAAAATATAGACACAATGAACATCATACAAACAACAGACTTCTATACAAATGTCCCTAAACCAAATCGTATGCCAAAGAATAAAAATGTGTTTTAAGACGAGACTTAAAGATCTCGGCAGTAGAGGAGGACCTAATATGAATGGGAAGTTTGTTCCAGAGTCTCAAGGCCACAACGGAGAAGGCACGATCACCCTTTGTTTTCATCCGAGACTGTGGAATAGCTAAAAGGAACTGATTAGACCATCCTAGGTTCCTGGAGGAGTGATGTAGGGCTTGGAGATCAGCAATATATAAAGGGGCCAATCCATTTAATGCCGTAAAAACAAGTAACATTACCTTAATATCAATTCTATATTTGACCGGTAACCAGTGAAGAGAAGCCAATATCGATGAGATAGGATCCCTCCTTCTGGTACCAGTCAACAATCTAGCAGCCGCATTCTGGACAAGCTGCAGGCGTGATAAAGATGATTGGCAAATTCCAGAATACAAGGAATTGCAGTAGTCAATACGAGACAAAATAAGCGCATGAATAACAGTCTCCAAGTCCTTACGACAGAGGAAGGATTTTAGTTTAGCAATAGTCCTGAGATGAAAAAAGCTACAGTTGACAACAGAACTAATTTGTTTGTCAAATGTTAATGCTGGGTCAAAGATGAAACCTAGATTTCTGGCAAAGGGGTGCACACTTGAGGCTAAAGTCCTAAAATGTTTCGAAAGTTCGTCCACTGAATTTGGGGGGCCAAACAACATAATTACCATCATCACAACTCGGTATTGTATATGTATAGATATATACAGAAGACTAATCATCATTTAACAATATGATAGCATCAAACTTGTTTCATACTTTCCTAACTGTGCTATCATACCTCAATCAATTTAACTACCACCAGATATGATGTAATTGAACCATCAAAAGTATAAAAAATTGGCATTGAACTCTTCTTCAGATTCTTAGCCGTGTTACTTATTCTTTGACATCCATATTTCCAGATCTGAATTCTAACCCAGCTAAGTAATTTAGCTCATCATAACATTAACATTGGCATATTTTGTTGAATTAAAAAGGGTTATGTGGAATGTTTATATTCCGCAAACTTTGGTATTGAATAAACTGTAGTGTTGTTTCGGTATTGACACTGATAGGCATGATAACTGTTTTCAGAACTTTCAAATGAGACCCAGCAATGGTGAAACTATGAGCACCAAATTTATTACACTTTATTTAAAAAAATACTTATATACTTATTTAAGTCATCATAATATACGACGCCATAGCCCTGAGAGTGTTAAGAATCATATAGGTTGTAACCAGATATTCATCCTTGTACACTACTGTTGATGACAAGCTGAGCATTCATAGTGTCCTCTTATATTTAAAATAAATTAAACAAAGACACATTTTTCAGATGTTTTCAGGTACTTAAGTACTGTCAGGACTGCATGACTGTAATTACCTCACCCACCTCCTTCCTCTGACAAACCTGTAAGTAACAGACTGTTTGTTAAGCAGTAAATTTGTCTTTATCGCGTCTTTTTTTCCACACTAACACAAAAGTCACATACCCACGCCGAGAGCCAGAGTCACCTTGTGTTTGTCCACCTGTAAATCAGAGTCCTGGGCCGAAGTTATCAGCCCGGCTTAACAGGCTGTATTTACTGGCTGTGAGCGCTGCTACAGGTCCACAGGAATTCCACAGAATTACTACAAGTATGACTTACTGCCGATTACGCTCTGCACACGGACACTACCAAGTTCACACATGGAAGTATATGAATGTAGGTGAAGTCACACACACGAGCCCATGCATAGAGCCATTAATTTTTATACTGTTTACCATTCCTGCAAAGGCCTAATCAGTTGATTTACAGGGTCCTTCGGCCTGTATGTATTTCAGCATTCTCCTTTTATATTAGATTCAGGTTTCTGTTATGTTTTACTTTGTTTTTATAGACCAATTTAGAACCATTGAGCTGCCTCCCCCACCCCCATTGATGGATCAACATGCGTACCTCTGGTCCATAAAGCTTGTTTTAATAAAACCTTTTCTTTCCATTCTGATGACAGAACCACTTGACTTTCTGTATTCAGAGGAACTGCTATTGCTGTTTGAGTCACTGTCTTACTTTAACACATGAATGATACAACAAATGTATGAATGTGTATATAAATGGACTAATAACTCAATCAATAAATCAATACAATCTGAATCAAATTTGAACCAGGTAAATCAAATGAACTCATTCTGCTTGATTAACAGTAGTTTCTTTTATATGTTCACTATATGAGAAATTGGGTTGAGGCATTTATTGATTGGTCAACAAAATTACTAGTGTGCAATGTTTTTTTCTCTCTAAATTTTGCATGACTAAGCTGATTTGATGTCAGCACAGGACTGTTTGGACCTGTTTAGGTGTGCTCAATTATAACTCATCCACCTTCAACCTGGGTCCTGTTCTGTGTATGTGTCAATTTGACATGAGTCTGAATTTTCTGGTTCTTTGAAGCTGGATCTGGAACTGTCTAAGTAAAACTGCAGGTGTATTAACAGTTACCTGGATCATGACCAAGACACATAACCTTATTGCTTTTCATTGCTTTATTACATTTTAGAGGTGCAACCCCTTCAGCTTGATGTGTTGGCTGCATCCTAACTTTCTCACCCTCATGAAAGCTTTTTATCAGGCTCAACAACTTAATTCATTTTATTAAGACCTTCTTTCATAATCAACTGTTAGTGTGTTTTGTAGGAACTCACACCCCAAAAAGGTTTGAAAAGGCCCTTTCCTGTTTCAATATGTCCCCATGCACACAGTGAAGTCTATTAAAATCCAACATCAGTGTCTGACCTAAGTGTTCTTGTGGTTGAATTGGAGCAAATCCCTGCAGCCAGGTTCCAACATCTTGTGAAAAGCCTGAAACCAGAAAAGTGGAAGCTGTTATAGCAGTATATAAATACATATTAATACAGCAGCATATGGTTTTGGAATGAGATGTTCAACATTCACATGTGGGTGTAATTCAGTGTGTGGTTAGTTACTGGCAGTTCGTACTGATATCAGCATCATGGAGGGAAGTGTAGGTTCTGTGTGTTTGTTTGTTTACTTCTTATCTTTGTACTGGTGACTCAGAGAACAACAGGAAACCCATGAACGATATGACGCTGCATGGCTCTGATCTCTTTTTCTCCCTCTTCTCCTCATCTTTGCACACACACACACACACACACACACACACACACACACACACACACACACACACACACACACACACACACATACACACACACACACACACACACACACACACACACACACACACACACACACACACACAATACACAGTCAACAAAGACTTTCTCACTTTCTCCCCTCTGTACGACTTGTAAACATCCACACAAAACCCTGTTCTGTGGTGAGATGAACATCTCTCGTCTGATATGATCCTTATATTCCCAGAGATCAGCTTCCTTAACGCCACACCGCTCACAATAGAACTGCTATCTGTGCCCGCAACAGACCGTCTCTACGGTGATAGTTGCCATGCAACAGCAGTGAAAACATCCTTTCCCTGATGCCAAAGTGCAGTGACCCTGAGATACAGTAGCATGCATGTGCACAAACACAGGAAAGGTTAGACTTACACCAACGGCTGGTTGTAGTGAACTTTTTTAAATATATTAAAAAGGACAGACTTTGGATGTCAGTATGGACATGGATGTTGTGAAAAAGATATTCACAGAATATTTAGAATAGCAAGATCGAAATACAGCTGAACAACAGTGCTGTTCAATAGAGCTGCAAAGTGAAAAGAGTCATTTCAGGCATCCAGGGCTTCAAAAGAAAAAGGCCTCTTCTTTTTCTGGATAGACAATGGTCATCAGTGGAAAAGATGAGCAACAACAGTGTCTACATGCATACCTAAGTACAGGAATCAAATATGACTCCCATTCAGATTTTGGTTAGAAATAAAGATCACTGAGCTTAAAATGATGTTGCTGTTAAAGCTAAAGATTGCTCTCAGAAATCTAAGAAAACATTCAGCAATTTAATTGTTTTTATTCTTGTTCAATTTTGGATAAATTAGGCCACTATGGCACAGTGTTTTGCTCCCCGTTGCAACAACAAACCATTTTGAATTTGTTACAGTTCTCATTCAGGCCTCTAACTGGTTTCTCCTCCACAGCAATGACTGCTTTGGCTCATTAAAACTGTAATTTTTACAGCAATTTACGGTTTCAAACTGATGTAAAAACATGATTTCTTGGAAACAAAATTGAAATAATTAAAACTGATAGCCATAACATACATGTAAACCTATACTTCTGGAGGCATGCTTCCTCCCAATTTGCAACACTATTACATCACTGCTCAAGGAAAACAAACCAAAACACCAACAAGTTTGCAATCATTCTTGTGAAAATGGCCATTTCTGAAAGAATAACTGATCAGGTAAGTTGAACACAGCACAACTGTATCTCATGATACAGTATGTCTTTGGATCCACAGAGCATTTGTGGAAGTAGCACTCCTCAGCTGGCATTTGCTCTCTTTAAAAATGTGTAAATGTTGGAACATAGCACACTGTTGAACAGCTGGATAAAGGGAAAACAGCTTCCCCCCAACACGCACACAAAACACTCTTTCACACTCATCAACTCAACAACATACACTGATAACCCAGACAGATGTATGTGACAGAAAGACCAACGGAGACAAAGAAACCTGCACAGGTACTGATAACTAATGCAGGAAAGCTTGAAACACCCACATGCACACCTTGGTGTTTTTGTTTCCATTTCCCTGGCAACTGCTCTTTGATCCTGAATGCAGCATCTTTGTTTACACCTGCGAATAAAGATGATTAGATCAGAGTTACAGAGACACTGTTGCATTTTTCTCATCGTCTTGTTCAGTGTGACTGAGCATTATGGTCAGTTTGTCTATATGGGTATTTTACCATGTGCTGCTGTTTATATTCATGAGAACTAAATCAGGTGCTAGATATAGACATCAGCATCTTCAAGAACAACCACAGCAGCATCATTCGCAGCCTGTGATTTAACACACACCTCTCCTTCATCCTCTTCCCTCCTAGTTCAAAACCCAAAATGTCAAACCCCAAACCTTAAATGATACTACAAAAGTTCTTTTTTCTTTGCTTTTGGCTGACCTAGATGGTGTTTTAAAGGTTTTCCCATCCTGCCAAGTATAAACTTCCGCAGTAAACACTGAGTGTCACCTTTCTCATTGTTTGAGACTGCAAGATGTAACACACATAGTGGGAGAACATGAACTAACCTGTACATGTGCTGTAGGTAAGACCATGTGCCCACTAGACAACAGGAATCATACTTGGCATGGCCATTATGGAGCTTTATCGACCTCCCACTTTGAGTCGGCACATCCCTGTTCACTTGAATCCAGTCCTACACTTCAGACCTTGTCTAGGATGTCCTATTCTAGTGTGAGGAATCAAAAGAGGCAAATTATTTCTCAAGTTCATGGGGTAAATTACACCAGATAGTGTTAGATATCTTCTGACAAAACAAAGGCATTTTGTGCATTTTAGGCCTTTATTATATAGGACAGCTGAAGATGTGAAAGGGGGGAGAGAGAGAGAGAGAGAGAGAGAGAGAGAGAGAGAGAGAGAGAGAGAGAGAGAGAGGGGGGGGGGGGGGGGGGAATGACATGCAGCAAAGGACCGCTAATGTTAGCTATCTCAACTGTTATTAACGGTAGCTAAATATAACAATCTTACCCTGTTCTGCGACACTGACGCTGCTGCCTGCTTTCTATTCCATCCCTCCTGCTCTTTTCGCCCCATACTGTACTTCGTTTTGATGTCCTTGGCCTCACAGATTTTGCTATGAGTGCATAAAGTTAGATTGTTACATGTTGCGTGCCAGTTAACACAGATTCACAGAAGTGGTGCTTTTAACAAGATTAGGGCTTCGGTTTGCTATAGATAATTATTATTTGAGGGGGATTTGAATGATTGGCCATTGTTATTTAAAAAAATAATGTACTCTCTTTCAGCCACTTGTTTACTCCTGCTGCTTCATTAGACTTCAGAGTAACTGTTGTTGTGGCAGTGCTTGGCAGCCATGCAATTAAACTAACTCATAATGTTAATATAGAAATACTTCATGAGCCATTTGTTTATATTACCTCAACTCTGACAAAGCATGAACTTGGCCTGCAAGCTTTCCCTAACTAATTAGACTAAATGTTACCCTTGCGATACATTTTTTTGATTAGGAGTGCCTCCAAGGAAAAACTATGACAAATGCTTGGATTTTTGTTATTTGTGTTTCTTTAATTGAGAGTAAATCTGGTCAAAATCTCTTAATGTGCATCCACCCTGCCTCTTGAACTCTGAGTGCTTACATATGGGTGTAATGGGGATAATCAGTGAAAAGCAATGAAACCAGAGAGAGAGAGAGAGAGAGAGAGAGAGAGAGAGAGAGAGAGAGAGAGAGAGAGAGAGAGAGAGAGAGAGAGAGAGACCAGAAAAAAACAAAGAGAAAAAACGAGGGAGAACCGTTTAAATAGATATAGAGAGAAATAAAATGTAACAGAGGAAATAAACTGAGAGGATATTATAACAGCACAAATGTACCTGTTGAGCTTGGCTTTTAGGTAAATTATTCTGACTTTTATTCCTAATTTCTGAGTTGTGTTCTTGTCATAGACAAAAATATGACAAAGCCTAAAACAGCATACTGTACACTCACAATGAGAAAGAAACTAAAATAAAGTAAATGATCTTGTGTGATACATGAATTCCTGTCCTCTACGTAGATAGAACACAATATTTGGAACTTGTTTTTTTCTTTGATGCCAGTGATCAGTCGCACATAATGAAAGCACAAAGAAAGAAGTAAATGAAACAGGGAAACAGGTCAAAAGAACTCCTGATTATAGATATAATTTGAATATACATCATGTGGGGCGAAGCAGGTCTTTTTTTAATGCACCCGCAGACATTCATTTAATGTTTCACTCTGTTTTTGTTAAACATATGCACATCATTTGCACGTCATGCATTTACATGCCTCACCCACAAAGACTGACATCTCTGTATTCAATCATTTTGTTCATCCTCTATTTAATAGAGTTTAGACATATAGACACATCTTTCTCTCTGTCTTCCTTCACACTTCACACTTACTTCAGTCTTATTTCACAACATTAAGCTATGGTGCGTAGTTTCTGCCACCCCCATGAGCACTTCTAAGTAATGACAACAGAACTGTCGGCGCGTCCACATGATACAAGCCTTCTGTGACCTCTCTCTCACAACTACATCACCTTTTCTCTGTCAGTTTTTCAGCTCATCACTTTGGTATTTCAGTGTGAATTTCTTCCTCTTTTCAAATCAAGTTTACACTTCTTATTTCGCCCCCCTTACTATTTTCATAGTAATGCCTTGCGAAGCAAACTTCTTGCGAGTCATAGAAAGCTTTGCATTGCATCTTACAGCATTCAGTGTGTTTTCACTGTTAAGCTGGCTGGGTTCACACATTTGATATGAATTTGGGATTTTCATCTGAGGTTTTGGATTTAAATTCAATTTACATACGCAGATTGCAACCATCAGATCTTAATTGAAGATGATCATCTAAGACTTATTTTCTCATTGATGATATCTCCAACTAAATATACAATTTTATAACCCTTTCACTTAGCATGACCTTGATTGTAACCCACCATAAAACCATGGACGCCCAAAATGTCAGCAAGAAGTGACTGTGTGACAATTTCAGCATATAGAAATTATGTTAATTATGTCAGTTAACCGCATGCTCCATTTACCAACCTTGATAGTCTGAGTGATTTGGGACATAGGAAGATAGAATTTTGAGAACAGATCAGCCATGCTTTTGTTTAAGGTTGACAAGATGGGTTCAGTTTGAGAAATCTGGGTCTCTTTTGTATTTACCTTAAGTGTAGTAAAGCATAGGTAGAGGTGAATCTCCATCCCAGACTGTATGTGGCCTCTGTTAAACTCTCTACCAGACCTACCACAAACAAATTGAGCAATCAACGGTCTAGTTCCAAGTGATAAGTGAAGTTACTGGAAGTCTGAACATGTTCTCCACCACCTGATCCAGAGAGGGAGACGCCGGGCAGCTGTAACTTCTCTAAATATGTTGGTTGCTGTGTCAAGAATATGATCAGTCCTTTGATATACCAGAAGGTCTCAGTGATAGTGGTGTAAACTAATCTCTCTAGTATATGTGAGTCATACTGTAAACCCTTTAGCTGGGTGGTCAGGGAACTCCCTCAAGGAGATATCAGATATTTGATAAATGGGGCAGATATCCTGTTTTGTGTCTGGTTATTTCATCTCATCCTCACCTTCTTTATATATTATAGAACATTATTAAATGGTATCTCCTCTGTATTCTTTTCATCTTCGTGTCCGTCTTTTTCTGTTCTCAGTTATGATCTTTCTGAATGTATGTGCCCCCAAAGTCTCTAATAATACTATATTTTTTACACTGTTTTTTGTTTTTGTTTTTTTGCTCACTGTCTCGCTTTGTTTATTTGTATCTCCAATCAGACTGCAGACTGCACAACAAGGAAACCAGCATTAATGGTTCCGGTAATGTTTTGCACAGTTTCTGGAAGTTTCTGGTGAAATGTGCTGAGCAGCCTTATTCTACTGAAGGGACCGGCAGGTCTTGAGCACATAATGCATAATGCCCGTGACAGGTACTGGCAGAACATTGCCTGCTTGCTGGTTATGTCGGTGGCTGACAACCCCTCATCAGTGCTTTGCTCTACATTTAGATTACGCCCCTATTGTTTTAAATCAACTTTAAGAAAAGATCTTATGAATTCAGCATGATATTGAGGTAAAAACTGTTAAGAGTCTCAGTAGTCATATGGTTTCACAATTGTTGGATCAGGCCTTGTTTCAAAACAATACGTTCCTGGCCTACTTTAGTTTCTTTAGAGTTTAGTGACATGAAGGTGCACTAGGAAAGGTCTCATGTACAGTTATACACAGTTTCTTTGGCTTTAAAGGATTGTGTCTAAGGGAAGAAACATGCCACTCAATTTGGTTATTGCCAATCTTGTTTGCCCGTTCTTACATAATCAGGCAAGTTTTGAATGATAGGAATTCTGGATGGTGATTATTACTGACTAATCTACAATGTGACATCACTGAGGCCACATGGTTTAAACATACATTTATTTGTCATGGATTTTAGTCGATTTAAGGGCCTCTAGAGTTTGTCATTTTCATTTATTGTTTAATAATGTGGACTCGTGAAGCCTTTTTAGGCTTTAATTGGGATTAGGGGCAATGAAAATAATGGATTTTAGGTATTCAATATAAGAAAGACTCATTCCCGCCTCTTTGTTGTCATGATGATAATAATACACAGAGATCAGTCACTAGCATAATTACTGGTGTTGTAGTCTACATACTTGTGTGTGCATGTAGGATTTTCAGTAAAAAATGGTTTAAGTCATGACATCCTGCTCAGCAGTGACTTCAACACTGACATCCTTTCTGTGCTGTAGTGCTTCACTAGCCACATTTCTTCCTCAGCAATTAAAGTGATGGTTCGGAGTAGTTTCACCTTAGGCTGCTTTGCATCTTGACCTTGAGCCAAACAACCCCCCATAAGCTTTTTTCCCTTGTTATAACGTTGGTGGAGTTAGCATTATCAGCTGGTTAGCTAAGTGCAGGCGCTAATGGATCCACGTTTGTAGCTTGTAAATTACCCCACTCAAATGCCCGGAATGATACCAAACTTCTACAGTAGTACAAATAGTTTCTTTACTTATAAATCAAGGCATTAGAAAGTTTGTAACTACACCAGAAGTATATTTAAATAACACTTGCCTGATGGAAACTCCTCTCGGCAGCTACTGCACCATCGCGCGAGATCCTGCGAGATCACGCACAAAGCACAACATCTATTGCCGGAAGAGACTACTGGTAAAGAAGAATCAAGAAGCGAGTGAACAGCAGAAGCAGCTACTGCAGCGTGAGGCGATAGGACAACATGCCACACAGTTGTATATATCCCAGCTGCGGTTTAAAAGCAATAGATGTTGTGCTCTGTGCATGATCTTGTGTGATCTCGCGCGATAGCGTGGTAGCAGCCGAGAGGAGTTTCCATCAGGCTAGTGTTATTTAAATATACTTCTGGTGTAGTTAAAAACTTTCTAATGCCTCGTTTTATAAGTACAGAAACTATTTGTACTACTGTAGAAGTTTGGTATCATTCTGGGCATTATTAGTGGGGTAATTTACGAGATACAAACGTAGATCCATTAGCGCCTGCACTATGCTAACTAGCTGATAACGCTAACTCCGTTGTTTGGCTCGAGGTCAAGGTGCAAAGCAGCCTACCATCTGCTATCATGTTGCTCTCAGCTTTTGGCTGTAATAGTCTTTTATTTTTTTACTTTATCCTCCACTATTTGGATTGCCTTTCTACTCGCTTACACCACAATCTTAACAGCATGCAAAAGAACTAAGAGGCCAAGATCACTTTTTTTTTTTGGATTGCTGCTTTTATGTTTTCTTCCACAAGACAAAAAGAGATGATAATCTAAAACGGGATTGGTCCAATATTGGTCCAATATTGATCCAAATTACACAACAACCCATGTCCTGCGCCAGCATCTGAAGAAGAAGCAGACCCAACTAGGTCATTCTGCTCCTGTAAGCAATAAAAATTCTTATTCTGTAAATGCTGTCTCATATTTGAACTACTCTGACCAAAACAAGAAAAAATAAATTTGGAAAATGTGTCTGTTTGTCTTTCAAGTCGACCAATAAAGAACATTTCTGAAGTGTTCCCTAATCCTCCGTTACACACCTTGACTTCACTTCTTCAAGGTGGACACATTACATTTGATGTTACCTGTGATGGAAATGTACAGTAGATGAACAAACAAATTATTAAGAGTTTGTCAAGTGCTGGAGACTTATGGATCTCACCATTGCCAAGATGTTTAACCACATCTGACAGATGAGCATTTGCTGTTTGCTTGATTAAAACAAGCCAAGGCAAATTTTGTGTCAAGAAAATAAATATATTAGGGAACGGGTTGGCTAAGTTGGTAGAGCAGGCATATGTAGACAAAGAGGTTTATGCCTTGATGCAGAGGTCCAGGGTTCAACTCCGACCTGTGACGATTTCTTACATGCCTTCCCCCTCTCTCTCCCCTTTCTCACCTAGCTGTGCTGTCAATTAAAGGTGGAAATGCCCCAAAAAATTATCTTAAGGAAAAAAGAAAAGCAATACAAATGAAAAGAAAGAAATATATTGAATGTTCTTGACTTTAGGGACTCCTAGTGCTAGAGTCAAAAATTACACTGTCACAGTCTGTCCATACAGCATGCCACAGACAGATGGGAACATCAGTACCTACACCTGGAACAATAATGAAATCTAAAATGTATGAGCTGTGTGTGGGCTATTGGTTTGACTTTTCCTAATTTAAAATGGATGTAAAGCAGAAAAATTCCCTTCCTATGTGGTCTGTATCACTCAACACACAGAATTTGAAACAACAGTCTGCACAGTGAGACTATGTGTGTGTACGATGATGTGTGTGAATGTGTATTCCTGCATTGTGGAGGTCTTAGCTGCAATTGTGTGTGCGCGTACATGTGTGAGAGTGAAAACCTCCCTTCTCTACATTTAGAGAGATACAGCGTGTTGATAAAGCTTTGAAACTGAGGCACAAAAAAATGAAGCAATTCTTTTTTCAGCTACGATGGAAACATCATTATTCATCCAGACATCAGTGCACATTAAATCTTACTCTGGGAGAGGCGGGGAGAGGAGCCATCCTTCTTAAAAACATTTAGCTGTACAAATGTTATGACAACTATGTAATTTTCCACATATTTTTAATACCGCAAAAAGTCTTAAATATTCAGTCTTCAAAAAGATAAAGATAGAGTGTTTGACAAAGTACCAACAGTTAAAACAGCTTTGACCTTTCTCGTTGTGGTGCCAACCTCCATCCTGCCTGTTCACCTTTCCTAGTAAAACTCTCTCTAAAGAAATTGTGATATCAATAGCCTGCACTTAACAAACATTTTGGTTGCATCTCGGCACGCTGAACTGCCAACTCTGTCAAATACACTGCTCACAACTTCACCACAGCACATACTGTATGGGTTGTAGCCTCTGTGTTAGTGGGCCAATCATGCGTCATATTAAAACGAAGAACACCTGCGGTGATTGCGAAACCATACAAATAGTCATTAGATCTTGGAACAAAAGAGATTGAATGTAGGTATCGTTTATCTGGAGAAGTTACAATACTACTTGTTAGTGGTAACTTCTTCTCTTATCCCTTCCTTTTCTCAACTCTTCCTTTCTTTCCTCTTCTACATCTTAAACCTTTTCTCTCTCTTCTTGCCTTCTCATTCAGCTCTTCCTCTGTATTTCCTCCTCTTCCTATCTCTCAATTTTTAACATGTCTATTCCCTTCCCCCTCTACCCGCACTTCTCTGCATAAAATTGCAATCATTTGTTTTTTTACCGCAGGACTCAGACAGCTCAAATCAAGGAGACAAACCAACAGAAAGGAGGCTGTGGGGAAAAAAGGGAAAAGAAACCTACAGATACAGATACATGAGGAGTTGAAGCAGAGGATGTGAAGATGAGGTTGAAATTGGAGAAAGACAGAAATTAGAGGGAGAGGGAGAAATTAGCTTTTTTTTTTTTTTTTTAAAGAAGATAGATGTGAAGATAATTTCTCCTGGGATAGAGGAAGATAAATCACACAGATATGTAAAGAAAGGATGAGAAAAAAGGTAGTACAGATATGTTATTCAGAGCGACAGGAGCTCCAACAGATACAGAAAGAGAGATGATTGAGTAAAAAGAAAAAGAGAAAAAAATGAAACCCTCTTTTTGACCCTTCCCAGGCTGCGGCAACACTCCCTGTAATCTAATGACTTGATTGAGAACACTTCATGTGATTGGTGTAATGTTAGCCTCGGCGACCTCCCTAAACACTTAACAAGGAAATGACCGCCACACTCTGGGTAATTTGTGCCAATTAACTACCATGGCAACCACTGATGTACAGCTATCAGCTGTTCTTTAATCAGGGTATGGGCATTATCTTAATGTAAGGTAATGCTGAGAGACGTGAGAATTTATGTACACTTATTAAGTCATAAACACGCGCACGCACACACACACACACACACACACACACACACACACACACACACACACACACACACACACACATAGTGCGTCTCACTATCTTTGTGGGGACCCGTCATTGACATAATGCATTCCCTAGCCCCTTACCCTAACCTTAATTATCACAACTAAATGCCTAACCTTAACCCTTACCCTCACCCTAACCATAACCTAATTCTAACCCTAATCCTAAAACCAAGTCTTAACCCTCAAACAGCACTTTAAAGTTGTGGGGTCCAGCATTTTGGCCCCACAAGGCTGTCGGGACCCCACAAGTATACTGTATTCCCGGTTTTTGGACTCGAATATAGTTAAACAAGAACACACACACACACACACACACACACACACACACACACACACACACACACACACACACACACACACACACACACACACACACACACACACATTCTGGTTTCTCTTCTGAACTGTTTTAACTTTAAGTTGAATTTTGCAGTAATTCCCGAAGGGAAAATAGCTGCAAGACATAAACTAGGAACTATTTTACTGTGCATGGATCCCACCACTACCATTATTCAAAATGACAGTTAAAACCTACTGGAGCAGGTTTCTGCTGTTATCAAAGCTCTTGTCCTTCTTCCTACTTTTCAAAACACATTCACATGCCAGAGGAAGCAGGGTTTATGAGAAACATGGTCTTAATTTTGAGGTGGAAAAAATGTTACAAGTAGCACCTTTTAATATACTTTATGAGAATGAACTTAACATCATTGTTCTTACACAGGAAAGCCTAGCCATGTGGTTTGTGGCTGGACGAACACCAACTTGAATCCCCATACTTACTGTGGAAATACGGTTCGGGAACAAATTAGTCACTTCTTTCAACACCATGATATTGAGATGAGCAAGACAGGTAACCCCCAGCAGCTGCAGTGCAGCTGAATAGTCGCTAGAAGTGATGATGTGGTTGTGTGATATGGAGCTTGGAATGAGGGTTGCATGTTCAGCTTTCCAAGAATAAATAATGGTTAAAAATAAAGTCAACATCCCAATGTTTCCACCCCAGCTCTGACTCATCTCCACTGGGGTTGGTCGTCCTTTGTCAGCTCGTCTGGTGTCTGGTAGCATGAAGAGAGGGCAGAGGGATGACAATTCAACATTTTTGGCTGCTGCATCTTATCTCTCTTGCTGCTCATCCTCTGCTCCTGAGCTCTCCACATGGTTTTCATTTTCTGTGCAGGCCCACAATGTCAAAAATCACTACATCTTTGGAAGTCGACAATTACCAAAATATGTTTTTTCTAGGGCTGTCAATCGATTAAAAAATGTAATCTAATTCATTACATACTCTGTGATTAATTAATTGAAATTAATCGCATACATAATTAACGGTGACTACTGACAGATAGTATTTAACAGAAAGGGGAAGAAACAGGTATTTCCAGCCTGTCTCTAACTCCACCGTGCTTCTGTCCATTGTGGCAGAGGGGAAGTGGTTTCTGCAGTGTGGGCCATGTTGGCTACAAACACCAGAGACAGACAGATAATTACACTGTCAGACTGGGCAGATCCTACTATTGTGTGTGTGTGTGTGTGTGTGTGTGTGTGTGTGTGTGTGTGTGTTCTCGTTTAACTGTATTTGTGGGGTCCAAAAACCGGGAATACAGTATACTTGTGGGGTCCGAGCAGCTTTGTGGAGCCCAAAATGCTGGACCCCACAAGGTTAAAGGGCTGTTTGAGGGTTAAGACTTGGTTTTAGGATTAGGGTTAGAATTAGGTTATGGTTAGGGTGAGGGTTAAGGTTAAGGTTAAGGTTAAGGTTAGGCATTTAGTTGTGATGGTTAAGGTTAGGGTAAGGGGCTAGGGAATGCATTATGTCAATAACGGGTCCCCACAAAGATAGTGAGACACACTTGTGTGTGTGTGTGTGCATGCAGACACTTCCACCCTAATCTGTTATTTGTTTTTAAGTGATACAATTTGTCTCTGTTATATTTTATCAGAAACAACCCTTTTCACACAGAAAATTTGTCAAGCCCAACATATTTTGAAACCCCTTTAACTCTTGACTCTGGCCTTGGTAGTTCTTCACAGAGACATATTCTTTGGCCAAATCCCAAAAGTCTGGACTTCCCTGAAAGAGCTCTGACTCTGAACCGCACTCTTGCTAAACCAAGGCAAGCTGGGAGATGTCCTTTAGAAAAAATGAGCGACTCCAAGACGGCTCCCATGAGAACTTCTGGAGTGCTACATAAATTGTGTGGCTTTTCAACACGTGACTTTCAGCGTTCAAGCACACTGGGTGGCACTTTAACTTTTAGAAGACAGTTGGGAGGAACATCATGGATGTTTCATTGCAACCATAGGCAGACTGGCGAATGCAAGAAGGGCTGATGCACTCTTGGGCCGATTTGGACCGCTGGAAAAACAGAAAAAAATGCGACAGCACTGGCATATCACACTAGTTTGACAAAAAAATATGCAAGACTGTTGCCGTCGGGCTTCTACTTTTCAAAATAAAAGCTTGTGTCTGGTCAACTATGTCTTCTTACTTTGGTGTTCTGGGTGTTTAAGTATGTAATAATATGTTTTAAATATGCAAACATTTCCATTATTTTCTAAGATGGTGCCATGGTAGTTTATTTGAAGGTTTTATGAATTGCTCCAGTGTGTGTATTATGTAATTATGAAAGCCTGTAAAGGCTGTTTTATGCTTCTGTGTCAACTCCACGCCGTAGCTACGGCGTCGCTCCTACGGCGTCGTGACCCTTTTGGACGTCGGGGTTGCTTTGCATTGCGGTGCATTTCACAGCCATAACGCTACGGGGTGATAAGTCTGAGGTTATTTGCGTGGTGTCTGCCAGCCAGTTCATGTTATGTTAGCAAGCAAACTTTACACAACTGCCCACAAATCACTGCTTGCTGGTGAAGTGCTAATTTCAAAACGTTACTGACATACAGACACTTCACAAACGGATAACCCCGGCATTGTAACCAAAATATGTCTGAGTTTATGTGCAAAGCTTATGTCAGTGAACTAGCATGTTACACTCCCCACAGTAAGCTGCTTGAAACACTGACTATCAACACACAGGACAAGTTGACCAATCACAGTCCTTGCAGTCTGCGTCGCCTCGACGTTACACATTTTTGGAGGGGCACGTCGAGCTATGGCGGAGGGCTTGGAGAGAGGTTCGCGGCGACGCAGAGGGGTCTGCGGGGTACGCCGTCGATTCGACGCAGAAATCAGCCTTAAGTGTGCCTCATGCTGCTGGTGCCATAATGTCCCCATCTGAAATTGTTCCCGTACAGGACGGAATTGCCTGGGCTAAATTATTGTCCCAGTCTGCCCCTGATTGCAATCCTTTGGGGAACACTTTGCTCACGCAGAACTAGTGGTTACACATTTTCGTTGGTTTCAAACCTGTGTAGTAACCCTACATTAATTAATTATGTGATTAAAAACTGTAGAGACTACACTACAGTGTTCATTGTTCTAGTTGAAAATGTCAGTGTTAGTTTTTTTAAGGATTGTAGCAAGATTGAAAATGCAATTTAAATAAGATTAGATTTAATAGATTTCCTACTCTTTGATATTGAAGATGTAGATCTTCAACAGGGGGTTGGGCAAGTCTTTTTTTTAAATTGAAATGTTTGAAAATATACATTAACATGAATCCAACATATTATTAGTAAAGATAAATCAGTATCTATTTGTAGAGGAAAAAAATTATTCAAAATTGATGATAGGCTTACTGGCCTATAGGTAAGCTAATCACAATAAGGTAGCCATCCAGTTACAGTTAAATTTAAGGTTTCACTGTGTCACACACAGTGACACACAAAATTAAAACATGATGTATGTCAACAATTATTTTATTAGCTTAGTATTGTACGCACCATAACAAGCTATGTGTAAAGGCTTTAAGCCTCCCTACACATTATTGTAGGCCCAGTTTAATATGCAACTCAATTTTAGATAACATTAGTAGGGGGTCCCTGCTCCGTCTCTCTTTCAACTAAGGGGTCCGTTGAAGACCCCTGGTTTAGTAATTGTTTGACTTATTTCCCCCAATCATTAGGAGTATGTTAACTAAAAAAAGTTACAACCTTTAAATAGGCAAGTATTTCCTGGTGTCTTACATTATTCCTTAAGACTTAAAATATGTCCTAGGCATCACTGGAACTGCTTTGGTGTAGGTCCCTGAATAATAACAGTAGTGTTGTATTATTATCCTGGCTAACGGGGTCAGTGACTTGTCTTGCTCAGGTCGTGGAATGAAAAATGTTGAAAGACCTGATCTAAGCCATCATTTGTGTATCTAGCTCTCAGAAATGCAATTTTTCTGCCAAGCAACACTTGGTCACAAAACTTTAACCAGCCTGCTCTAAACAATGGTCTCCTGTCAGCTTGATCAAACACGGGTACGAAAACACAGAATGGGTTCTTTCAGGCCTTACAGCCAGGCTCAGACCAGTTAGTGGGCACACACACACACACACACAAATATGCGACCACAAAGCCACACAATCACAAATGCATTCACATCCCCATATCAGGTATGCATCACAAATTCATGCATGCTTTTAATTCAAAACACAGCAGGCATGCACACTCACATGCATGGATGCACACACACTCCAGTGGCCTCCGGTCGCTGTTTCCCCTCTAATCTGTTTCACTGGTGTAGAAATGACTTCACAGACTTGCCCGACTGCTGATCGAGGCACTCTGGGTTGTTTGGGGAGCTTTAGACCAGCACAGAGACATAGTTCACATTAGGGTTAGGAAAATCTGGTCAAAAAAAAGCTATAAATTCTTTCAGGCCTGACTAGTATGGATCCACCACACTCATATTTTTCAGCATGTCCTCATACCTGAACAGCAGAAAAGGTTGTTTGCCAATGACTCCTAAAACAACATATATGAGCACTCCATTTACGGTTGCTGTTTTAAACATGTGACCGTTACACATGACTGTGTTGGCAGTTTCTGATCACATTACCGCTCTATTTAACGTAACAGTCGCAGTTTTAAACACATAGTTAATGTTGTGAAATGGAACTAGTTAAGTTTAGGTAACAAAATACTTAGTAAAGGTTATGAAAACCTCAGGAATTGACTTAAAATGAGTCAGTAAGTAAAACTACTAAAATGAAGAAGGAGCTAGATAACGAGCAGAACTACATGAAGGAGGTCGTCCTGTAAAAGGCGGTTAATAAAAAAACTGTTGACTTTTGGTTTCACAAACCCCAGTCTCCTGTGTGAAATGCCTGTTTTTGACCTATGACCTATCCACCGCCCCAACCTGTCACCTCACTTCCTCATTTACTCTCGCGGCCAAGAGAGGTAACAAAAAGCGTAAATATGGGTGGTTATAAGCTGCTTGCACAATCAACCTATATGGTTGTTTTCTGGGTGAAGACGGTCTGACATTTTTTAAACTTTTTGTGTTTCTTATGCATTATCATATGGATGTGGGTCAGGCCTGCATTCAGTTCTCTTGTTTTATCTATTGAATATTATTGATTAATATGATTGAGATTGATAGAATAATGTTAATCTATTCATCCTACTGTGATTTAATGAAGATGTTTCACCACGTGAAATTCATTTTGTTTTTAATATTCTTAATAGAGACCGTACTGGTCACATTTATGAGAGGTATTTAATGTCATTAAATTCAACATTAGAAAAACGACAGTTGACAACCTAATGTAACATATAACAACTTTAAACAACTTCCATTGCAACACAGTCTTTTCTTGAATCCGCCTGAATGACAAGGTGATAGACACCAACACCTGAGCTCTGTGCATTCAATATGAAAGACATGTTGTTTCCTGAGAGACCAGAATCCTAAATTTGCTTTGGTTTTCAGTTACCCAAGCTGCATTGCATTCTGCGCAGTAGATACAACCCAAACAATAATAGTACAGTGAACTTACGACAGCATCTGATTAATTTAATAAACGGTAATGGCTAACCAAAGCAGGTCTGGAAATTATATTTGTTGGCACAACTGGGTCTACTGTTGAAGTGGTTAATACAAAGAAACCTACAAGCTAACTGAAAGGAACTTACCAAAAAATATTGTCTTACACAAAACATTGCAAAGTAAATGCTAACACGTGTGGTCCGTAGGATAAATAATAGGCCAACATGACACAGTATTTGTATTTTATATAACATTTGTCAGGTTAGCATAGTTTAGCAAATTGAAGGGATTTACGTGTTAGTCAGCTGCCTTCTCAGTCCAGCTGGCTTCTCTCTCTCACCACTTCACCTCGTTGGTTGTTCAACAGAAAGTGAGCATTGAAACTTTTATACTGAGTAACACAGTGATTCCTGTTTGTCAGTGCCTGCCAACAATCTGAGCAGCAAACTGTGACTGTCTAATTATTTGTTATATAAACTCTCACACTCTGTGATAATGCTCATACAATAACGTACAAGGGATTTTGCTCCTCTGTAAAATACCCACAAGAGATTGGCTAAAGCATAAAAATATTTTTTTGAAATGTTGCTATCAATCATATTAGACTTGATGTTAATCTGTGAATCCACAACTATTTCAGCTTTTGAAAATGATCAGATTTCCCTGGAGGACTGGCTAGTTAGGCACTGCTAAACTAAAAAAATGTGTTTTCTGTCCTGTTGTTTTGCTTTAAAGTTGAATTTATAGACAATAAAACACAGCCTGGCTCAATTCGGTATATTCGGCGACAGCCTTACTTGGTCTGCTATGACCAGTAGCTTAATTGTAGCTAATGTCAGCAAACATCAGATAGATGATGCTGTGTTAATGGCATTGGTAAAATACAGAATGACATGAAACTCTGACATTCACTTCCTAGCCTGTCAGATGAAGCATCCCGCTGTGCATTATTATCCGTGGTTAGAAGGTCTTTGCCTAACTTGTTTGCTATGCACAGCTCTGGCGCGGCTTATCCTGTGTATTTATCCAGCTCTGATCCACTGTAGCTCTGCCTGGAAGCTGTAGCCTAGTCAGGAATTCAGAGTTGTGACAAGGTTTACGTTGGCCGAACCGCCTGAAACTGGAGCTGAGCGCCGCAATGCAGTCAAATAAATCATCTAAAGAGAGAGATGGTGCAGAGAAAGACAAACAAATAGCTTTTTACAAAACAGTGTTTCCAGCAATGTTTTTTTTGGCAAGAGAAAGAGTGAAAGAGAGAAGGGCAGAGAAAGGCATGGACACAGACAGGCAGAAACAGATAGGTTCGACAAAATCTAAATACGTGTCAGGTACTCTTTAAGTGAATTTATAGTAAAGACTTTAGTTGAATATTGCATTCCTGAGTGTCATTATGTGGTCAGAAATTTCATTCATACCCCAAAGCTGTGTAGCACCAGTAAGACAGGCAATCTTCCACTGTGTTTAAACAACAGCTGATTTTCAAGAAATCGTCAACTGAATGTGATCTAGGGAAAGAGAGACAAACTTACAGACAGAGAAACCGAGTAATGCCAAGAGAGAGAAAAACAGAAGATAAAGGATGGGAAAGAGATGCTGATGTGGCTCTACAAAACTCAGCTGAGATTTATTTTTGTCCTTCAGACAGCAAGGGAGCAGCAAAAGAAAAAGAGAAGTGAAAAGAGACAGACAGAAGGAGAGAACAAGTAAAGAAGTTTCAGCATGAATGACTCTGTTCCCTCTGCACATCTGCCATCAAAGGCTTGATACAGAATTCAGAAATGCTCTCCCTCTCCTCAACAGTTGTTGTCAACGTGTCGACTTGCACAAATTCTCAATGTTTCAGAAA